>CAHIKZ030000648.1:0-10000 GCA_903632075.3 Acanthosepion pharaonis
CTCAGTTATTAAATCAAGTAAACTTTTTGAATCTGTTTTCACCCTTGCCAGAAAAACCCTTACAAAATTACCTTATTTGTTTGTCAAGATGAGTTTTCCAGACTTGAAGTGGAACTTGTACATATAATCCATCGATAAAGATGCAAGAAAAGTGGTCAGTTCTCTGTACCGCTTCAGCAAGTACCTGACTCTTCATGTTATCTTCTACCTTGACAAGAGTCAGATTAGGCCTAAAATGGAGTACACTGGTGTCATACTTGGGCTAATTATTTTCTAAACGCTCTCTCATAGACGATATGTAAGCAAGCCTCTCACTGCTCTATTACTACTTCCATGGAAAATGCTCAGACAAACTACATTACTGAGTTCTACCATTTCTAACCTTCATGGCTAGGACCAGCAATGCTACATAATTAGTAGCTAACCATCCTTATTCCATTTAATTCCATGTGAGAAATAAGGTCCACTCAAGAAGCCTCTTCCTGCAAACTACTGCTCTGTTAAACCAACTCCCAAGATAATGTTTTCCTGATCACTACAATCTTAACTGTTCAAGTCTAGGATTAACTGTTATATCCACATAAACTCTGCTTCTTACACTGTAGACCTTTGATAAACTTTTCACTATTTTTATATATCATAATGAACAGGTGGTCTCTTAGGGAGGCCCCAAGCTTACTGGGACTTAAACTAAACTGACACTTCAGGTGGAACTCATACATAAGATCTACTGCTAAATATACTGAAAAAATGGTTGGCTCCCTGTACCATTCCAGTAAGAACCTGACTCTCTTGTTATCTCTGTCTTTACAAGCGCCCAGATCAAAACTGGAAAAATGGAGTACTGCCCACCATATATAGATGGAGATGTGTTTTCACCATCCAGTCTCAATAGTCTAAAAGCACTCTGGGTGTCCTGGTAGACAAATTAGTTGACACTTTGTCAACATTTTTGATGCATCTGTATGAATATACAGAAATATTACATGATATATATATATATATATATTAGTCATACATATATATCAGTGTTGTGTATATCATTTTAGTAATAGTTGGTGTTAAGATGTAAGAACATATGAAGATTTCAAATGCTGATTTCCAAGGCATGCTCTCTTCATTGTGAATATTGATCTAACACAATCTTCCTATACACTTTTACTGATTTGCTAAACTAACTTAGTAAGTTATACTTAGTACATATACTATTAAATACATAGTGAGAGTGTGTACACACCCACATATATATATATATATATATATATATATATATATATGGGGGAGGGCAGCATATGTGTGTGGATAGAGAAAAGCCCTATTAATAAGAAATACACAAAAAAACCTGATGTTTGGTCATATTTTGGAAAGTGGTTCAGACTGAAAATGTTTGCATATATATATATATATATATATTTGTACATAGACATTCTTATGCTTGCATATGCTTCATCAGCATATTAAAAGAATACAATCATCTCTGTGTCCTTGTGGGTGACAAATTAGTTTCCACCCTACAACCTCTTTTGCACAGATGAAACAATGCAAGTCTCTCACTGCTCTATTATATGTCCATGGAAAGTGTTCAGATGAACTAAATTCTTTAGTCCTACCAGTTCTAACCTTCACAGCTAAGACCTACCATGACATGCACATTGTAGTGAACCACCATTATTCTCTTCATATTCCGCTGGTGAGATATAATTTTCACAAAGCAACGCTTCATGAGAAAAAGCTGCTTGAGTGGAACTTACATCTCATCAATGGAATATGACAAGAATGATGTTGGTTCCATATAAGCAGCTTCTTCCCAAGAGGATGCTTTGCTTGTTAAAATCTAGGTTCAACTGTTATCTACCCCACATGTCAGCATAAACTGTACCTCTTACTCTGTAACCTTCTACCTTAAATGGCTCTTGGGCCTTGTACATGGTAAACTTCATTGTGAAAAAAATTTGGCTGTTATTGCAGCCTTTACCAGTGTTAAATATTGAGTAAATATACATTTATATTGATAGACTATATATTTGTGTCTTTACACACATACACACAAACATACATATATCATCCAATATTATTTCTTATTAATATAAACATTAATTTTAGCAGATACACTTGTTTATGTTGACATCCCTGTTTTTTATTTTCTTTTAGATTTGAGAAATTAATATCAATTGACCTAAATCAAGAAGTCCTGCTAAAGAGAATGTGTCTACTAACAGAAATCAAGCCTGTATTCTCTTTTACCTTCAGGGAAACCAATCCTATAGCTGAAACGAGCTGTTACCAATTTGGCCATGGGAGACCATCATTGAGGCATCTTTGAATCTATATCTGCAAGCTTCAAATGTAAACACAGCAATTTTTAAGCACATTTTTTTTATCTACCTTTATTTCTTATTACTATAAATGTTAATTTTTGTGGGCACATGTATTTTTTATTTTCTTAAACATCAAAATGAATATATATATATAATTATTTATTTAAAATATGAATCCATTACTGAATCATATTTTAAATAAATACCATATTAAACTCTACTTTGTATCAAAGCACTTTGTTTTTTAAAAATAATAACAAAATACTAAAATTTTGGATTATTTTACCTAATGAGTTCTTTCCTATTTTTCTATATTTTCACACACACACACATATATATATATATATATATATATATATATATATATATATATATATACCATTTGTGAATGTAAAAAATAACAGCATCTTTTTAAATAATTTTGATTTACCAAGAGTTATTTATATAAATAATACCAAAATTTTGACCTAAAAGCACAAAGTTGCATTATCTTTTGTAATATCTAAATATTTTACAATTTCATGTATAATAGTAAAAATATTCCTCTGCATATTTTTGTTAATGTTCACTGCTTTCTGAATTTTAAACTAATTCAAAATTAAAACTGAATTTAAATGCGGTACTATATTGGCAAAAAGCTCTCATCAATTTACAGTTGAATTGGCTAGATGCAAGTTCTATGCTAACAGTTTCTTATCTTGCACTTCTCACTTGTGGAACTCTCTTCGGGCTCCTTATTTTCCAGTCAACATTAATCTTCAAAAATTTAAATGCAATGTCAATTGACATCTACTGTCTTCCTCATTACTATTCTATTGTTCCCACTCCTTCATAATGTTTTCTGTTTTCTAATTCTTTTATATGAAGTAACTTCTTGTGTTTTAGTGGCTTTACTGCCTTGCTTGTAACTGATGTAATAAATAATTCAATGAATTGTTCTCATTCTATAAATGAAAGCAACTATAATAAATGAAACTGATTTTTGATATATAGATCTAATTAAACTTTATCTTACTTTAAAACTTTCATTTATTTACAGAACCAATTGCAATTTAAAGGTTCTCTTAGAACAATATTGATGTCTCTTGATTATATAGAAAGGTGTTAAACAAAAACAAAAATAGATGAATATACATTGCATTTTATATATATGAATATAGATTGAGTGAGAGTGTGTCTGGGGATATGCATAGCACCTGTTAGAGTCTGTATTTCTGTTTATATATAGACACATTTATTTCTACAAATAGGCTCCCATATTTCATTATGTCACTGTATATGTATGCAATATTTTGTATACACAGTTTATATATATATATATATATATGCGTGTGTGTGTGTGTGTATCCCTAAATAAATAGTCCTCCGAATGAAGTCCTAAAGAAAAGTGTCACAAAAATTTTGCCACATATATATATATATGTATATATATATATCCCTGTCTAGATGCATTTATATATATATATATATATAGCCTGAATACATGCACATATATATATATATATATATATATATATATATATATATATATATATGTGTGTGTGTGCGTCTGTGTATGTGTGTATATATATAGCCTGAATACATGTACATATATATATATATATGTGTGTGTGTGTGTATATAGCCTTGAATATATATATATATATATATATATATATATATATATGGAGGTGTGCATACATAATAGAATGTTGCCTTTTTGTGTTATTAGAAGTAGTTATTTAATGGATTGTGTGACAATGTAAATAAATGTATATATTCATGTGTGTATATGTGGATGGGTTTTATCAATAAAATGTGTGAAAGAGAATATTAATGTTAAATTCATATTAGTTTTTATATATGTTGTAGGATTTTTTCCCTCTTCTTCATTCCAAAATATACCAATCCTCTAAGTCAACATGAGTAAATCTTATTTATCATCTCTTTCTGGTTGCATAATAAATTCCATTATTTCAGCAAAAGAGAAAAGCTCTCCCATTATTTGCCAAAGATTTTGCAGTGTTGTTTTTAGATATTAGAAAGCTTACTGCAACTTCAAGTTTTTGTGTGTCACTGACATTTTTTATATTTTGGATCACTGGAAGAAAATCTTGTTATGTTTGCAAGGACACTTCTTCTTCTCCATATATATATATATATATATATGTGAGATAATGCATCAGAAATAAATTTCTAAAATACCTGGCAATAACTGACAATATTCTTTTTGAATATCAGGTTACAATAGATGTCACAATTTAGATGGGATCAATTATTGTACAAAGAATTCATTGTTTTTTTATGATAATATGTAATTTCAAAATTAACAAAATTGCAAATTGGACTGAAAATTTAGAAACAAAAATTCCACTGAAAATCAACATATTTTGAAGAAAATATATTTTTAATAAAAAGACTATATAATCTTTTTTAAATTTTATTACTTTTTACAAGGTTTCATACATAAATTATACACAAAAAATTGTTACAATTGTTCATACACTAATGTCTATTCAATAATTAAATACAGTATAACCCGGATATAAGGGAGTTGTCGGGACCGGAGAAGAAGTCTCTTATATCCGGGTTTGGTCTAATTTATATACATTAACACAGGCTCTAATTTAAATCAGAAAATCTCTCTTATATCCAGGTTTCTTTTATATCCGGGTCTCTTATATCCGGGTTACACTGTATTTAGTTTTATTAATTTTTACAAGATATCATCCACAAAAAAATTGTTACAACTGCCCTTACACTAATACCTATTTAATATTACAAATAAATTTAAAAAAACCTCCATGATTGGTTAAAGTTTTAAATGATGAAGCTTAACAATAAAGACATTCAAATATTTTTAAACAGGGAGTTTTAAATTTTACGAAATAAATTAATTGTTTTTAAGATTAAATCTGGCAAATCATAACAAGTCCATTAATAAATTTTATCTTTCTTTTCGTGTGTGTTTTTATGCTTAACTAACTATAACTTTTGACTTAAATATATTCTTTCATGAAGACTAATAAGATTTGTTTTTAAGTTTCACATAATGTGATTTGTTATTTAATATATATATATATATATATATATATATATATATATAGTTTTAAGGTATGCTATATTTATAGGAAAAAGTGCTCAATATCAGAGATAAAGCATATGTAAATATAAAAGTGTACACTGAGGTCAAGACCTAGTGGCAATAGTCTGTTTTATGCTTGAATGCAATCTTCAGGCCATGAGGAATGCATTTAAGCATGAAACAGACTGTCGCCACTCGGTGTTGACCACTGTCTACTTTTATATTTTTATATATATATATATATATATATATTATTAAAAAGAAAGAGTGTCCACATATTTTTGTTATATTTTATATCTCAAATTTCTTTCACTGGCCTATTACATACACACTTTTTTATATATATATATACATATATATATATATATATATATTAAGTATATAGTAATGGTTTTTTTTTTATGATTCCATCACAACAAAAATATAATTATAATTTAAGCTCTTCTTCTGTAACAGGCACTGTTTTTTAAAAATAAAAACACAAATACTGAAGAGTTTTGGGTCATTAATTTAACTGTTCTTTCCAATTACATTTATATATATATATATATATATATATGATTATACTGTATTTTATGTGTATAAGGCCATTTGGTTAGAATGTTTGCTTTCTGATTATAAGACATGTGTTCAAATTTTACCATTGTTGTTTTGTCATAAAGGCGACATCTTGATAATTTCAGTCTGAGGAGGTAATCCCAGTGTATGGTGTGTTTGGAATGTTCCTGAAAATCATATTGAAGCCTTAAGAGTGAAATTGGGTAAACCAAACCATTTGGAAGCCATTGATGGTTTTGCTAGCACAAAGTCACAATTCATCATAAACAAGAATTTGAGCATGCTGGCCTTTTAAAAAAAAAAATAATCATGCCAGATTAGACATTCTCTCTCAGAAAGTGTAACTAAAGTCTGCTCAACTTAGTTGTAGTAGAAAATCACAGGTGAAGTATGTGTGTTGAGCAGGTGTCTGGAATAAGGATTTGCCAGTCACACTGGCAGATGGGTTTGCTCAGAAATGGGTAGTTGTCAACAGTTGAGTATTATACATACATATATATATATATATATTTGGTTGGATAGATGTGATTTTGTGACCCTGGGTTTCATGCTTTAGCATTTGTCTGACGATCGCTAAGCGTGGAAACCCAGGGTGTAAGCTCACATCTATTCAACAAATATATTAGCTCTATCTCTGATATTGAGTGCTTTCTAATAAATTACATATAATATATAAATAATTATACATATATATTTATTTATATTTATATACACTTTTCACATATATACATATATATATATATATATATATATATATATATAAATATATGGAGCCACTCACTATTTGGGGATAGCCGTCTACTAGGACGGCTAGCCAATTCTTGTGCAGATGCTTGCTCAAGCACATTTACATTTGCTCAACACCCTCAGCCTACGGTTTATACTGTAACTATGCTGAGCAGACCTTGGTTACAGTTTCACAGGGAGAAAGAACATGTTATCTAACAAGCCAGCACATAAACCCTTGGTCACAATGACTTCTGGTTTTTGTGCTAGCTTTGCTACTCGGACAGCCCTCAAGAGTTACATCTACACAAATTCACTCACAAGGCTTGCGTCAACCTGTGGTATGGTTTTCAGGCACTTTCCAAAAGTGCTGCATGTTGGGATCGACCTTGATCCATTTCCTTCCTGACAAATCGACTATTTCAGCCTGGGTCTCATGGTCAGAAGATGAACATTGTAACCACTAAGCCACATGCCCATTTATATATTTATGTATAAACATAAAAATGTCTTAAAATAATTGTCAGACTTTGTCCATTTCATAATGTGTGTCATCATTTGTTTACATTTGGATACACATTGAGCAGATATGAATGTACATGAGAGAATCATGGAAGATTGTAGTTTAAAAACAGTAAAATTGACCTTGCTAACCGAACGCTCCTCTGCGTCGAAATCGGTAACAGCATGTCAGGCTATATGATGGTTCCGTATAGGATACATGTTCGATTCCTGTCAGAGGACGCATTATTTTCTATGACAATTTCTTGGATATTCAGGTCGGTAAATGTTGTTAATGCTATTTATTATCAACAGAGCATTTAAATATCTGTATCTATCAAAAAAGAATATATATATATATATATATATATAGAGAGAGAGACTATATTATTTAGCCATCTAAGGAAATTTTAAATCAGAAAATTAATTTTGTAAACTAAAAAGCAAAACAATGATTGAAAAATATAATAATATGCCAGCAAAATAAAACAAAATGATTTTGAAGAAAAAATATTTCATGTCATTTTTGACTTCTTATTCAAACCTATTAAGATTTTGTGAAATACATTTTTTTGATGCTTTGACATGCATCATGAGTGATGTTTTTAGCTGAGAATCATTAGGGGTCTCGGGTCTTTCGACATGATACCCCCTCTCCATGTTGACCAAACTGGTACTGATTGGATATCGATTTGCTTGCCCACTGTCAGATACAACTGTTCTCATAAAATACCTAACAGAATGAGACTAAACAGTCATTTAATTACAAAACAAAAACTCTTGAAAATGGAAAAAAATTTTAAACCCAGAATATATTAATTAAAATATATTAATTAAATATATTAATTAAAACTATTACAAAATATATTTCAAAACAATTTGATTATCTGATAATGTGGATTTTAATTAAACAATTTGTTTAAAAAAATAGATCATTAAAATGAATAATTATTTTCAAAGCAACTTGGTATCATATATTAAAAAAAAACATTATTTGCAGTGTACATAATAAGAAAATATATAAAAAAATATATACATAATAATGTTAAAAAATATACCTAATATTAAAAAAATATATAAATAATAAAAAAATATATATCAAACATATAAATAATAAAAAATATATAGAATATACGTACATAATAAAAAAAGATGTTAAATAATTTACTGAGAAAATTTGTGATGGTAGATTTTTTAAAAAATGAAAGCAATTATCATTATATTAGAATTTTAAAAATTGATCAAAATATAAAGTAAGAAAATTTAATTAAAAATAATAAAAAATTAGATAAAAAATTAACTGATTAGATAATTAAATTAAGAAGTAATTAAAAATTAATCAAACTATAAAATAATTTAAAATTTTTTTTCAAAACATAAAAAATTTCAATTATTTTTTTATTGTAAAGAGGGATAAAATTAATGTATCATTCCAAAAACTCTATTCCTTAGGGATCAATATGCAAACACATTTCTTTATTCCAGTGAATAGTGATACATGCAAACTCATATATGTTACTTATTCATCTATGAATCAATTTAAGTAACCAACAATATATCAGCATATCAAAGTGTCGATAAATCAATCATATATGAAAAGGTAAGTCATATTTATATCTATATCAAATATGAATGCATATAAGAAATTCACATTTTGATGAAAACCTATTATATACATATATAATCTATTCATATCCCCCGCCCATCTGACTGTCTTGTCAAAGAAATTTTGTAAATCTCTCGACTGTACATATTTGGAATTTTGGCAATTGTGTAAACCAAAACAAGTTACAAATTGCAAAATTCTCTGGGTCCAGATGTTTTGCACAGGAGATAAATATAACCGACTTCTATGTCGGTAAACATGGCTCAGGCAAATTTTGAAGAAAGGAGAGAAAAAAATAGAAAGAATGAAAAAGAATGAAAACTATAAAGAGAAACAAATTACTTGGAAATCATATAGGAAAATGATGAAAGGAAGAGAGAAAAAAAAAATTAAAAAAATGTTAAGAGATAAAAAGAGGATATTAAGAAAAAGAAGGAAAAAGAAAAATTGTGAAGAATATGAATGAGAAAAAGAAAATCAAAAGAAAATGAGGGATAAAAAAAATAAAAGACAGTATAAAAAAAGAAGTTGAATGAAAACAAAGAATGAATGAAGAAGTATTGGAGGAAAGAGAGTTTAGAAGAAGAAAATTAGAGATAAAATAAAAAAAGAATGAAAAGTATAAAGAGAAATTATTAGGAAAGCATATAGGAAAATGATAAAAAAATGAAGAAAAAGAATTAAAAATAAAAGGGTAAAAGAGTTACTAGGAAAAAGAAAAGAAGGAAAAACAAAAATTGTGAAGAATTAGAATGAAATAATGAAGTCAAAGAAAGATTGAATAAAATTAAAAGAAAATGAATGTTACAAGAAGTGAAGGAATGAAAACATGAAGAGGAAAATGAAGAGAAAGAGTTTAGAAAGAAATGATAAAGAGATAAAAGTAAACAAAATGGATAACCATATTTAGGAGGGGAAAAAGAACTTGGAAAAATGAAAAATGAAGCATATAGGAAAATAACGAGATAAAACTATAAAAAAAAGGAAACGCAAAGAAAACAGTAAGAGATAAATGAGGAAAAAGAAAAGAAAGAAAAACAAAAGTTGTGAAATATGAGAATGAAATAAAACAGCTGAAAGAGTGAAGTAAAAGAAATGAAAAAGAAAACTAAAGGAAAATGAGTTAAGAAAGAAGTAAAAGAAAGTATAAAAAATGAAGTTGAATGGAAACATGAAGAAAGAACGAAAGAAAAAGAGTTGGGGAAACAAGTTTAGAAAGAAATGATA
>CAHIKZ030000648.1:20000-47500 GCA_903632075.3 Acanthosepion pharaonis
AGGACATAGGTGATCATGTTTCTCCACAATTTCCTGTCTTTTGTAGTTCTTAGTAAATTGTCTTAGAAATTTCACCTCTCTCTTTCTTATGTTAGCTATTAGTGTCCTTTTGTTTCCATTTTCTGTACAACTTTATTGTTGCTCACATGTTTAGTCCATGGTATTCTCAGCATTCTTCTGTAGAGTCACTTTTCTGTTGCTTCAAGTTTCTCTTCATCTGGAAGGAGATTATCCAACATTCACTGCTATATAGAAGGGCTAATATTACGTAACAGTTCAATATTCTTTTCTTTGTTTTTAATGAAATGTTTATGTTTCTTAATACATTGCTTAGCTTTTGGAAGGCATCTTTCACTACCCCAAAGTGCCTTCAGGTTTTGATGTCACATTTTAAACTTCCTCTGTTGTACTTGCTTGATCTCCAATTTGTAATTTGCATGTTGGGTTGTTCCTTTCACTGATAACCATACATTCCATGTTCTTGCAATTGTTGTTTAGTCATTCCTTCTTGCTTTCCTTCACTAACCTCTGTAGGAGTTCTTGTAGTTACTTTTCTATGAATGCTACCAATACTGTGTTATATGCATATCTTATGTTGTTAAGGTTGTGGCCACCAATAATGAATTCCAGTAGGATTACTAATTCTCTCAGAATCCCTTCATTGAATAGGTTTAATAAGTTGATACATCTTCATCTTCTAACTATTTCTATTTTTGTATATCTACTGAACTCATTTTCTATCCTTGTGCAGGTGGTTTGTTCCTGTAGGTTCTCAATTATTCTTATACGTCAACGTTACCTAGCAGATCCTACAGTTCTTTGTGATGTACATTACAAATGCTTCTGCATAATCTGTAAAACATAGGTATATATCCTTTTGCATTTGTATTGCTTTTTCTAATGTCATCAATTTAAACATACAAACAAAATATACTCATAGAATAAATAGAAATAATTTTGATTTCATCTATTTTTATAAAAATGCATGATGGGATACTTTATTCCCTGGAATCTAATTTTATGATTCTTTTTGGCAAAAGTATTTGACAGTTTTGAAAATAAATGGGTATCTAAAGTCTGATTTGTTAAATTAATCATCTTAAGCTGTCTAACTTACCAATAAAGAATGTTTCTATTGCAACATTTGACCAGATTTCCTTTCCTCTTTTCATGGTTGGGTTTTATTGCAACATTCAAGCCATTATATTCTACAATATTTAAAGAAATCAGAAGAAATCAGGAATTAAAAAAATGAGCTTCTGCTGAGATTTGAACTCATAACATATATCCTGGGAACCTATTTGTCATAAACGTCACCTACACTGATTTACCCAGGTACGTTTCCATGTCTGATTCAAATTTGAAGTCAAATAGTTTTCCACTATTCTTACATTTGTTATTTGTGCCATATTGTTTGTTTACTATCTTATAGCATTGATAGGCATAATATTCTTTACTTTGACTGAATGTCTTTAGTATAGCATTTTATTTGTTAATTTTGACTAGTTTACCTTTCATCTTATTGTTACTTTTTTGTTCTTGATAAACTAAGCCTCCTGCTTCACCCCCCACGTTTCCTGATTCTTCTTTTTCTCATTCTGATTGGTTAGTTTTGTACAGCTTATCAACAATTTGCAGGTTTTTAAAATCATAAAATATTTTCAGTTTATAAGAATTTCTTTTGAGATAATAATGATTTAGTTATGCAAGTCTTAGTAATTAACCCATAGCTGGGGTGAGAAGAGGTAGTTTCATACACACACACACATATACATACCTGCATATTAAGTTGCATATAATATGGTTGTGCCCAGTTAATGTTGCAGTGAATATTAAAACTAAATGTGTCAAAACTAAGATAAGCTTAAGAAATAATTTTAAAATTATTTAATCATAAAAGAAATGATATTCTATATATATATATATATATATATATATATATATGGTAATAACAATATTGACCATTTCCTTATAAGGAAACATTTAGCCTTCACTGATCAAGGAGCCAGTACTACTTTCAAATGAAATTTATAAAATCTTTCTCTTAAAATAGTTTTAAAACAATTTTTTTTACAGCTTATCAACTTTTTGTAGGTAATTTAAAACCAGAAAATATTTTTAAGATTGTAAGAATTTAATGATTTACTTCTATAAGTACTACTATTTAACCCATACCTGGGAGGAGAAGAGGTGGATTCATATCTTTCTGAAGGATACTTGTACGTAAGAGTAGTTATCCATTACATCATCTGCACATCCAACACACATCAAAAATGTAAATGCAAGATCAATCTTCATCTTCTGTCTTTCTGAACCCTGTTCTCTTATTATCCTTTCTACTCACTAATGTTTTCTCATTTTCTTTCACATCTAGTAACCCCTTGCATCTTAGTGGCTTTATTACTTTGTTTGGGGTGAAATGATTAGAAAAAAACTCTTACAAAGAACATTTAAAGCCAAATGTTTGTGTTACTAATATGATTTGAAATCCATTTGTTTTTGTTGCTTTTTGAGAAAAGTCTTCTTATGATAAGTTGTCATATCTGGTCTGGTATTCCTGCTGTATATTTCAAGATTCTTGACAAAATTCAAAGAAGGGTCTGTAATGAATGTAATCAATTCTGACCTGGCATCTTAACTTCAGTCACTTTCTCACCAACATAACATGGCTTCTCTCTGACTTTTCTGCAAATATTTTCATGGCAACTGTTCTGATGAGCTTTTTTCTCGGTGGCCAACTACAAGAATTTAAGCATGCTACTAGATTGGCAATTAGGTCCCACCATTTTCCTGTCAAACTCACTAAACCACCAGTTCTATTCTAACAGTTTCTTCTTTTTTTGCACTTCTCATCTATGATCTCCCTTCTGATTTCTTGCTTCTCTGATAATTACAATTATCAAAAACTTAAATGCAACATCAATCACCATCTTCTTGAAGCCTGTGCCTTTTTTGTCCTTTCTTCAATCATCCCCACTAGAGACTTCTCATGCTCTTTCATACCTTGTAACCCCTTACATTCCAGTGTTGCCTTGCTTGGAATGAAATGATAAAAAAAATATTCTATATCAAATTTTGAACTTATGGAAAAAATCATGCTATCAAATTTACTCAAAACAAAAGAGAATTTGATGGTTGGCAGAAGAAAGACAATGAAACCCATTTTCAGTTCTGATTGAATTTATTGACTATACATCCATATAAGTAATAACTTGCAAATATTTGGTTCTTATAAAATTAAGTTCATACTCTTTTATCTAACCTAGTTTTAGCAACTATTTAATACAACAAAAACCAAGCTAGTGACTGACATTCCATCATCACTGGGCAGATCCTAATTTTCCATTTACCTTGATGAAAGCGTGCTCTCTCAGGGACGGTCTTGTGACTTGAGTGCCTATTGGGATTTAAGCTCAACCCAAACCTCAAGTGGAACTTGTATATACAATCCATCGCTAAAGATGCTGGAAAAATAGTTGGTTCCTTTCACCACTGCAGTACTTGACGTCTGCTATTCTCTACATTTATAAGAACCAGATCAAACCAAAAATGGAGTACTGCTACCAGTACTGCCCAATCCAGTCTTGATCTAGTCCAAAACACATTTACATGGCCTTGTGGGTCATAAATTATTTCCCCCCCTACAGCCCCTATCATACAGATGAAACAAGCCCCTTGCTACTCTATTGCTATTCCCATGAAAAGTATTCAGACAAACAAAATTTCTTAGTTCCACTAGTTCTAACCCTGCCGACAAAGACCTGTCATGCCACACACATCGTAACGAACCACCCTCATTCTCTTCATATTCTATTGGTGAGAAGTTCTGCTCAAACAGCTTCTTCCCATGAATCACTATTTTGTAGAATTGACTCCCAAGAGGATGCTTCCCGAGTCACTACAATCTTAGCCTGTTCAAGTGTAGGGTTAACCATTATGTTCCCCACATATTGGGCCCCTTACCTCTTAATCTATAACTCTCTACCTGGAGTGGCTCTTGCGCCTTTTACATGATAAATATTATTGTAAAAAATCTATATAAAAAATTAATAGCATGTTTAAGTAATTTTCCAATTGAATGGTTTCTATAGTAATTAGAAACAAAAGAAGAATGCTGTCTTTGTAGCATTTACATGGCAGCAAATGCTGGAAAGTTTCCACACAGGAGACTCAGATGTGGTTCTACAGAAGGATGCTGAGAATACCATGGACAGAGTGTGTAAGCAATGAGGAAGTTTTCTGGAAAATGAAAACAAAAAGGAGATTTTTATCTAGAATCATAAAGAGAGGGCTGAAATTTCTGGGACACATTATAAGAAAAAAGGGTTTGGAGAATTTACCACTCACAAGAAAGATTGAAGACAAAAAGAACAGCAAGTACTTTTCTTGTGTAAATGGATGGCAGAACAGGAATCAAGAGGGATAGTAAGAAAACAAACATTACCTAGAGCTGAAAAAGACAAGTAATTGTGGAAAGAAACATCTAGAAAGAACATACCACATAGAAAAAGAAGATTATTGCCATTTAAACCTACCTAAATGCTTCCTTTAGTATACTTCTGTGTCATTCTAAAAGTATACTGAAGTGGCTTCATCAATAATACTGAGGTTTTAGATTCTTCTAAGGCCATGAGTGTTGAAGCTATACTACAAATGACTTAGCTACTGTGAGCTGGCTATGTGCTTGATTACCAACTTTTAAAGAGCATCCGATTTAAAGAATTAGTTTTTGGTAACAGAAAAGTACTAACTTACTCAACAGAAAAAAGAACTCTTTAGAAAGAACTCTCATTTTATAAGAACGCAACCACTATTAGTGAGAAGCAGAGACAACCAATAGGGCAATATAGAGGCACAAAATGTATCAGGCAAACCTCCTTTACTGAAATGTCACACAAAAAGAATGAAAACAAAAGAAGCAGCTTCAAAAGTTTGGAGACCCTACCAGCTGCCAAACCATCTCCTGCCGTCACTTTGGAAAAGCATACCACAGCTTTGTAAGTCCATAGAAACCACCCAACAAGCAGCAGATGTGGAAAACCTTCCCAAACTTTGTTCCAGGAATCCCTGATATGATGCTGATATAAAAGCAAAAACCTTATTTTTGAATAGGTTCAATACTTTCTGATTCTTAAAAGAAACTAAAAATAAAATTAAGTAAAGATCATGTTATAAAGTTATAAAAAAATTTAATATGTACATTTTTTGATTTTTAAAAAATAATTTCACCCCATGTATGGCAGGGATGTCACTAGTATGTAAAGGGGTTTCAGGGAGTGAAAGTGAAAGAGAATATTGAGGAGAGAACAGAAGATTAATAGGATTCAAGAAGACTGAAGATGGCGATTGATGTTGCATTTAAATTTTTGAAGATTGTAGTTATCTGGGAAGCAAGTAACTGGAAGAAAAGAAACTGCTGGATTAAGAAGTGGCAATTGCATTTAGCTATTTCAACAGTAAAATGCTGAGACCTAAGTGCCAATCTAGTAGCATACTTAAATTCATGTAGTCAGGGTACCAAGGAGGCATGGTGGATTAATGGATAGTGGCTCAGATTGAGGAATCGAGTTTGAATTCCAGTCAAATCCATTACATTCACTTATGTACTAATATCCTTGAGAAAGGTATGAATCCTTTTCTTCTCCCCGCAGATATGGGTAAATAGCAGGACAGACTGGGTTGTATAGCAACTGGTCTACTGCAGAAAGAAATGGCAATCTACTGTGGGAAAAAAAATCTGCCTCGTCAGTCATGTATCGAAAGATACATGATCGCCTAAGCATGTATCATGCATGGCACATAACTGGCTGAGTCAGGGTACCAGGGAAAAAGCTCATCAGAACAGTTGCCAATAAAATATTTGTAGAAAAGCCAGAGAGAAGTCACATGAGAAAGTGACTGAAGTCGAGATGCCTGGTAAGGACTGGGTTGTATAGCAACAGGTCTACTGCAGAAAGAAATGGCAATCTACTGTGGGAAAAAATTCTGCCTCGTCAGTCATGTATCGAAAGATACATGATCGCATGAGAAAGTTACTGGTCGAGATGCCTGGTCAGGACTGATCACATTACAGATATATTTAAATATAATTTACTTGAAGGTTCTTTTATATATAGCCATTTCTTTTTACTATTGTCCCCTCATCCCAATATAAAAGCTAAGGGCCACTCAAGAGGGTTATTCTATGAGTGGTAAGAGGTGCAGTTTATGAGGATATGTGAGAAAGATAACATTAGACATGAAGAGGTTAAGATTGTAGTGGTTAAGAAAGCATCCTCTTGGGAGTTGGTTTCATAAAGTAGTGCTTCATCAGAAGAAGGTGTTTAAGTTGGACTTCCTTTTTACTAATGGTATATGAAGGAAATGAGGGTGGTTCACCTCAGTATATTTGGCATGGTGCTTCTTAGCCATGAGGCTTACAATTGATGGAATTAAGGACTGTAGCTGGTCAGAATATTTTCTATAGAAATAGCAATAGATTAGTGAGAGTTTCATCCATGGGAAAGGGGTTTATAAAGAAGAAAATAATTCATCATCCACAAGGCTGCATAGACACTTTTGAATTCTATCAAGACTGGAAAGTGAAGACTGGATAATTATTGCATGTATGGCCAATTGGTTAGTAAGTATTCTTTCCAACCATTGCAGTCCACCAATGTATACCTTCCTTTTCAGAATGTTCCACAAGTTTTTAAGAGGACTATAGTTGATTTTGTGAACTGTTATATTTCTTTAAATGAAACAGACTGCACTGCATCCAGAACAGTATTCCTAATTTTATCTTTGCTGGTAAATTGTCATCCACCAACGTAAACTTTCCACTTAAAATACGTCACAAGTTTTAAAATCTTTAGAAAGCACTAAAAATATGAAGAACATCTCTACTATTATTTTTAGTGGTTTCCTGTATTTGAGTAGTGTTTAATACATCTACCAATCTGTGCACTGGAGAAAACTTAATAAAGAAAATGTTCTATCTTTTCTTTATTAAGTTTTTCAAATACAGGTATCCACTAAAAATAACATTTGAAGTAATAAAAGTATGCTGGATGAAAAAATTTTAAAAATCCATTAATTCTTTAGAAATATATATACGTGCAGATACATATCAGAATGTATATAATTTCCCCTAGTAGTTATATAGTTATACATGTATATATATATATATATATATATATATATATATATATATATATATATATTAGTAAATACACATATACCTACGCTTATCATGCAACTCAGAGTTACATGGTTTCCCAACTTCCGCCTGATGAATTGGAAAACCATAAAACTGAGTTGCATGATAAGCGTAGGTATATGTGTATTTATTAATATACTTTATAGTTCTGTTTAACTACATTGATTACTATTTTATTTACATCATATATTAAATAAATACTTATCTGCTTACCTGTATATGCCCATTATTGCACGCATATACAGTTGCTAATATCTCGTTATTTAGTTTCTATCCACACTTATATCTATCTTTCTTTCTTCTTCCTCCCCCCCATACACACACATATATATATATATATATATATATATATATATATATATATATATATATATATATATATATATATATAATTATTTATTTAAAAAATTTATAACATAAATATGTTATAAAATCACTACAAAAATAGCTATTTTGTTTCAACACCCCGGTGTCTTATCAAGTGATGATGTTGAATATAAAATAAATGGTTTTAAAAGTTTCAAATTAATTAACAATCCTTCAGAAGGGGAAAACATTGTTACAAAAGTGAGATTGACCAATCAAAATACAAGTATAGGAAAATTCAAACAGCTTGACAACAAAGTCATGTTATAATAGCTATTCAGAGCTTTAAAATACAGGTAATATTAAAAATATTAAATATATATATGATAAGAAGAAGACGGAGACTTTATTAAAAACGTAGAGTAAATTCCTGGTTGAGGAAACCATCTACTAACTATTAATGTCTCAGCCCTATCTTTACCCAACCCCTCTCTCTCATTTTCCCTCCCCCACTACCAATCTATAGTGTCCATTCGGTGTACTTTCTCCATTCACAGAGAAGGTTTTCGTTCTGATGACATAAACATTAAAGTTTCTGTATTCTTATTATCATTATATTGCTCTGTAGTCTACATTGAGCTCTCCCTGGATTTATATCCTCTTCCAAATTATCCCTTCCAGTCACAAACTGGTAAAATGTATTATTATATATATTAAGTGTCGACACTGAGATTGCGGTCAAGCATGAAATATACTGTCACTACTCAGCATTGGTCTCAATGTCCACACTTATATGTACATACACTCTATCCCTGATATTGAGCACTTTTACCCCGAACTATAGCATACCTTAAAACTATATTTTTAGCATATATGTGTGTGTGTGTGTGTGTGTGTGTATACATACATAGTTCATATATAAATTCAACAAGTAGTAAATATAGTCACACATGAATGTATATAATATACACACGCACACACCACTAGTATTTTTAGTTGTGTGCACAAAAGTGCACAATCTATTTTCTTAAATGAAATGCACTCCTTTGCAGTGTTTAAGCTTCATGTTTTTATGCCTGCAAATGCATACATGTCTCAGCATCTGCATATTTGTTCACATCTACACTTTCTTATCTGATGTACGATAAAGTTGGTGTTGAAGATAAAGAGAAAAACACAACAAGGCCAGGAGATAAGCAGGAAAAATAAACTTTGAAAAAGGTAAGACAGGTAAATTGGAAGGGAGTCTGCATATCATAGAGATAGGTTGATAGAGCTATAAATCTGAAGACACTGTACGTGACAATGAGGTTTAAAGTGGCCGAGAAAGAGAGAGAGAATGTTTGTAAAGGACATTTGGATAGATAGACAGCTAGAATCATTTTTTTTATGTAACCTGATAATTAGATAAAATGGTTGGCTAAGAGAGAGATCAATCAATATAAATGTATGTGTAGATAAAAATTATTGTAAAAAAGTAATCGTTAAATGAATATGAGAAAGAAAGAAAAGAAGAATGTCAATGAAAACATCTGATTCAGGATATTGTATGTATAAAGTAAAGATAAAGAAAGTGACAGAATAAGAGAGAATTAGTGAGAGGTAAGAGAATTGAAAGAATAAGAAAAAAAATTACATTTCAGTCAAGGAATAAGCAATAAAAATGAGAGATAGATACTGTTCATAATAACAAAGAGGAAAAGAAGAAACCAAGAAGAAAAAAAAAGCAAGAAGAAAAAAAGAAAGGTTTTAGATAGAGAATTATACAGAGATTGACAGATAGATAAATATAAAATACTTGGGGGGGGTGGAGAGAGAGAGGTAGAAATAGTAATAGGAAGAATGACAGAGGGTGGTGTCCAAAATTGTGAGTCTGAAACAGGGTGGTGATGTTGGTGATAAAGATGGCAGTAGTGGTAGATGTTGTTGGGGGTAGCAGAGAGGAGGGTAGAAGTTCCTTGATTCAATTCTGTTTCTAGAAACCTGAAAATGTCTGCTTTGGGGAATATGTACTAATTCGATATGAAGAAAAATCGATGGAAGTAAAGTGGTCATTTCGGACGTGGGAGGCAGGAGCCGTTTTAAATTTGATTGACTCGCCGCCAATCTCTAGTATTTCTTCATTGTGCACAGGATTGGTTTAAAGTGAATACATGTTCAGTGTGTGATGGAGGAGAGGGGTGAAGACAAAAGGAAGTGGGGTGGTCTGTTAGGGTGAAGAAGTGAGTGTGAGAGGTGAAGTGTGTGGGGGGATTTGACGTAGGTGTAGCTTCCGTAGTCTTGTGGCAAATTGCACTAAATAATGAAGTATTGATTGTCCTGGTTGCATGTCTGCATAAGGTGGCGTTAGAATGTGCATATAAATATATATATATATATATGTGTGTGTGTGTGTGTGTGTGTAAAAAATAGGAGAGTAAGAAGAAAAAAATGAAGTAAGGAAGGAATAAAGCAGGTGAGTCTAAAAAAAATGGAATTCATGAAGGAACGAGTAAATGAAGAAAGACAAAGAATGAAAAAGGTAAGAAAGGATCATTAAAAATGAAGAAAGGTAACAAGTAAAAATTGATGATAATAATGATGGCAGGAAAGAAAGAAAGAAAGAACAAAAAAGAAAAAAAGGCAAATTTATTTAATTATGAAAGAAAAAAAATAAAACAGAGTTTAGAAGAAAATGGAAAGGAATTGAAAATGAAAAATTAAAGAAACAAATATGGAAGTAATAACTGGAGAAGTTTTATGGAAAAGATCAAAGTAGAAATGACAGTGTGAAGAAAGAAATGTATAGATGGAAAAAAAAGTATGAATTAAAGATGGCGAAAGACAAAGATTGAAGGATTGAATGGAAATAAAAAAATATGTTAAAAAATGAAGACAGAAGAAAAGAATCAAATATAGAAGTGAAATGAAAAAAGTATGGCAAGAAAAATGATTGATTCAATTAAATATGAAGAATGTTAAAGAATGAAAAAAAATGAAGATAAACAATTAAAAAAATTGGTAAAGGAACAAAGTGTGGAAAAAGAAAGAATAAGAAACAAAGAAAACTATAAACAAAATACTGAATTTGATGGCATATAAGACCCCCTAACACTACTATTTATATCTAATCTAACAATTTTGAGTGAGTCTGGGTACAAATACTGATACTCTATGGCACTAGACAATGAGATAAGCCAATTTCACATATAAGACCCAATATATATATTTTGGGGCTATTTTTATAAAGGAAAAAGAGGATCTTATATGCCGTCAAATATGGTAATGAGTTCAGAAATAAGCAAAGAAAAAGACGGGGAAACATTTTAGAAAGAAGGAATGAGTAAGGGAAAGAAAAAAAAACTATCAGAAAATGAAATAAAAATAAATCAGAGAGAGAGAGGAAGACAGAAAAGACTTAATGAAGGAAAGAAAAAGAAAATAGGCAATTTAACAAAAGGTTGCTGAAGATAAACATTGTTGCCGGGTATTACAATATGGTGTAAAAACTGCAGGGTATGTTGAATCACAAAGTCATTTCAGTTTGATGGATTCATTTCAAGACATGTTTGTGTATATCTACAGAGAGTGTCTGGAAATGAAAACATCAAACATGTGTCATTGAGAATCCTTTTATCCTCTAAGTTTGTATGAAAGTTCTAAAAATTTCTATCAAAGGTTAGGCAAGTGTAAATCATGACTTCAATGACTGACATAGCTTTTTTGTTTCAACATATGCAAGGGTAAAAATTCAACATGGCTTCATTGCAAGATATGTATTGTCTAAGAAAATACTGACCACATGGATACCAGGAGCTGATTGGTAGGACTTAGTGAATGATATTAGAAATAAATTTTGAAGGCAGTGATGAATGTGACCATAAGGGTAGCTAAAACAAACAATGAGATTTAATGGTATAAGTGTTTATGGAAAAAAAAGGACACATAGTATCAGAGAGAGAGTTGAAATTTCTAGGACACAAGAGGAAAAAAGAGGGAAAGGAGAATTTGATATTCACTTTGCATATTGATGGCAAGAGGAACTTATAAAAAACGGGGAGTAACCTACCTAACAAGCTGATCAAGATATGCATCGTCTAAGGAAATACCAGTAGCTGATTGGTAGGATCTAGTGAATGCTATTAGAAATAAATTTTGAATGCAGTCATGTTATAGAAAGATCTCATATCCAGCATCAAGAAGAAAAAGTTGAAATGCTATGGACATGTCATAAGAAACAACAATCTTTCTATTGCCATTCTAAAAGATTCCATCTTAAGTGAAAGAAGAATCAGGTAGAGATTGAACTGGAAAGATCATTCACAAAGACTCACACATTGGTATGCATATGAGACATATAGAGGGAGCAAGTCAGGTGCTAAGCTGTACAGCAACCCTATGACCACGTCGTGCTCATAGGAGTGATGATGATGGTGTTAGTGGTGCTATTGACTGTAAGGGTAGCTAAAACAAACAATAAAAGATTTAATGGTTATAGAAAATGACACTTATATTTAGAATCAGAAAGGGAGTTGAAATTTCTGGGACATTTAATGAGGAAAGAGGGCTTAGAGAATCTGATCCCCACGTCCTGAAGGGATATGACAGATAAATGAAGAAGTTATGGCTACAATAAAATAGTGATAAATACTTGTTTCTTCTTTGTGAGAAATGGTAGTTGATAGAAAGGAAAAAAATACTGTTGCACATGTAATATATTCCAATCATTGATCAAGCAGCCTCTTAAGTTGCAAATTAAACAAAATTATTATAGGTGATCCTAAGAGAACTAGAAGTCCTACCTGGATTTACTATTGATGGTCACTCTCTTAAAAACATAAGATATACAGATGACACAATGTTGATGGCAGACATAGAAAGAAAACAGCAGAACTTTCTAGAGAAAGTAGTAATGGGAAGCAAGAAGAAAAGAATAATCAGCAATTGTAAGAAGACAGAATGTATGATTATCAGCAAGAGGAACAGCCATAAATGTCAGCTACAAATTCAAGATGTCAAAATCAAGCAAGTACAGATATTTAAATATCTGGGAAGTGTGTTAAAACAGACAATGGAAAACGTGAAGAACAAATCAGAAGGTGCATTGGGATAGCAAGAAATGCCATCCAAAAGCTAAACAAATGAACAGGAAGGTTTCATTAGAAGCAAAGAAAAGAGTGCTCAACTGCTATGTAATATCATTACTACTATATGTCAGTAAATGTTGGACAATTTTCTCACAGATAAAATGGAGACTTAAGGTGACAGAGATGTGGTTCTACAGAAGGATGCTGAAAGTACCATTGATAAAATATGGGAAGAAGTTTTAAAGAGAAAATAAAGCTTCTCAGTGCTTTTTCTAAAAATATTTTCTGGTAATTGCATTAATGTGATTCACTCTTTGGGACCTAAACTTTATGAATTTAAGCACAGTACTAGATTGGTAGCTAGGTCTCATCATTTTAGAGTGGAATTTGATAAATATAACCAAAAGTTCTATGGTTCCAGTTTCATCTCTTATACTTTTTACTTGTGGAAATCTCTTCAGGCTTCTTGCTTTGCAGTCAATTTTCAAAAATTTAAATGCAATGTTAATTGTTGACTTTTGTTTTCACTCCTGTTCTTTTATTGTTCACTCTACTATAATGTTTTCTTTTCTCTTTTCTCACACTTAGTAACCCTGTGTGTCTTAGTGGTTTTATTGCCTTGCTTGGGGTGAAATGATTAAAAACCATTGAAACAAAAAGGACACTTGCATTTAGGATCAGAAAGAGAGAGATGAATTATCTGTGACATATAATGAGGAAAGAAGGCTTGTATAATTAGCCACTCACAGGACATATGGAAGTCAAGAAGGATAAAGAGAAAAACAGCAAGTAACTTACAAACTTGTGTAAATGGCCAGGTGATGGAGAGTAAAAAGGCAAATATTGCTAAGAGCTATAAAGGATATGAAATGATCAACGCAATCCTGAAGGAACATGTCACATAAAAAAAAAAAAGAACCATAATAACTATCAGTATTGTAAAATCATAATTAGCCAATGTTGTGAATATGTTGTAAACATTGTCTTTGGATCTAATTTCTTATTTATTTTATACTGACAAATGGATTTTGGTGATTAAGAATCCTATAATAAGATTGATAGTTATATTTTTAAAAGAGGAAATAAAGGTAATAAAAGATTTGTAAATAATGGGCACATGGCCAAGTGTTTCTGGGTTGGAATCTCACCATGGTTGATTTTTCAGGAAGATGACTTTTTGACATTATTGTCCTGGGGAGGTGATTCCAGTGTGTGGAACATTTGGAAAGAGCCTGAAAACTTAATCCTTGAGTGAAATGGAGTAGATGGAACTATTTGGGAGCTGTCAACAGTTGTGTTAGCACAAAGTCACAAGTCATCATGACTGAGGTTTTAGTGCACCACCCTTGTTCAGACTGTTGATCATGCCAGATAATGCACTCTAACAAAAACTGTAACTAAAGTCTACTGAGTATAGTTGCAGTGTAAACCACAGGTGGCCTCTTTAGGTGTTGAACAAAAACAAATGTGCCTGAGCAGGTGTCTGCAATAGGGATGAGCTAGCCTCCCTAGTAGACAAGCATACTTGGATATGTGCAACAAACCATTAATAATAAAAAAAAATAATGAAACCTGCAATTGTAAGCATTCTAAAATGCTTACACGAATAATACAAGTTTTGAAGGTATTATTATCAAGTATGTTATCATGAATGCTAAAAAGCAAATTCATTTTAACTGATAATTATTGGAATGCTTTATATCAGGTCACGATATAATTGTTAATGGTAGCATGTAGCCCCTTACTAGATGCTGCATGGTTGGGTCATTGACAAATAAACCAGCCCCTCTATCAGGCTTTTCTAGGGAAAACAGTGGCTAGACACCCAGCAGGAATAAAAACAAGACAGATGAATTTTTTGAAGGGGTCACTGATCATCTAGTACAATGTGGCAGAATGCCTTCCATAGTAATGTATGCAACTAGTGTAGTGATGATGCATCACTGCTTTGTAAAAAACTGGCTAGACTCAAGTCAACAGCAAGGGCAGAGGGTTCTCCTAATGTAATCAATAGCTACATGACCAATGCAAGCATTCAAGTTGGAGGATATTGGATGGATGGGCTCCTCCATATCTACTTGACTAAGATATGCAATTCACAGATGAATTTGTTTAACAGTATATAAACTCCTTATGGGTCATTCAATGCCAATATTTAATTTTCTTAAGAGCATTAGTAATTTCTTTGCAAAAATGTATTGCTGGCAATTTCTTCAGTATGAAAATGAATTGCTGGTATTTTTACTATAAAAATGTGCTTTTATAATTTCATAGTATTTTGACCCCAGTTTTGGAGGTTAACTATTTGCCCATATCTGGGACCCTAACAGTTGCTACCACTGCAAATCAGTGTGGACCTGGGAACAACAGCAATTAAGAGATAGTTTCACACTCCTCAAAACCCCCTGATCAGATGCCTTGCTGTCAGATGTAGTTTATTGTCATACCCAGGACACATTACAGATGAGTAAATGGCCTTCAACCCATACATGTGGAAGGTTAGGTGCTCAGCAACCCCATGACTATGTATGGGGTCACTGTATGACTGTCATATAACTGGAAGTTTAGGTGGTCAGGTGCTCATAGGACTGATAATGACTGTCATGTTCTCAATGCAAGAAACATTTCTATTAAATATTTCAGCATTTTTTAAATCTAAGATAGTCAAGTGACATGATTATAAAAGTCTCTTCTTTATCCATTTTCAAATATTTAATATTAGAGTGAATGAAAATTTTTATATATTTGAAAAAGGATTAAAGTTAATGAAATTTTAATGTATTTGTTTGAGAAATGATTAACTACAATGATTAAATACAAATACAATTTTGGTACGTTTGAGAAATTATTATTTTTTAAAATAATTATTGGTAATTATTGTTAAAGTCTAGTCAAATCCAAATGTTGGTTGGTTGTTTTTGTTTAGAAGTATATCAACCTCTATGGGTTATTTTAATATTTTATAAACAATTTTACTTGGAGGATTCATACCTTTCCCAACGGTATTTGTACATAAGTGAATATAACAAACCCAAGTGGAATTGGAACACAGTTCTCCAATTAACAAATCCAAGCCACTATCTATTAAACCACCCACACATCCAGTTTCAGGTACCTGGTATTCTCAAGCTGTTACCCATCTAGGTACTGACCAGGCTTGATGTTGCTCAACTTTGATGATCATATGGGAACCAGGGTTCAACATGATGTGACCATAAGCCATCAAATCCAAATGTCTTTCGTGGAAAACTGATGGTCTAAATGTCTACAAGAATATGCTAGCAATAATGATGATAATTTTAAAGTTTGTGATAATTTTGAGACAATCATCTAAAGTTAAATAATTATTTACAAATGAAAATACTAGAGCTTTTGATTCCAGAAAAGCAAAACCTGAATAATTTTTGAATTTCTCAATAAGTGAATCAAATTTTATTGGAGTAATTCAGTTTTGAACTCACTTATTCTACTGGATTATAACAAGAAGTATTTTAATTTTTTTCTTTTTCTTTTAATTGAATTTACCCCAAGCAAGGCAATAAGGCCACTAAGACACAAGGGGGTTACTGGGTGTGAAAGAATTCAAAAACATTATTAAAGAGCAAGAACAATAGAAGATTAATTAGAAAGACAGTAGATAACAATTGATATTGCATTTAAAATTTTGAAGATCAAAATTGGTTGGAAAGCATGGAGTCAGAAGAGAGTTCCACAAGGGAGAAGTGCAAGAAAAGAAATATAGAACTTACAGTTACATCTAGCCAGCTCAACTGTAAATTGATGAGACCATGTTGCCAATCTGGTACTGTACTCAAATTCATAAAATGTGGGTACCATAGTAAAGAGCTCATCCAAACAATTAACATGAATGTATTTATAGAAAAGGCATAGGAAGCAACTTTATGGTGGTGGGAAAGTGACTGAAGCCAAGACACCAGGTCAGGATCAATATTGCTGATTCTTCTTTAGATTTTATCAACAACTAGCAGTAGAGCCCAGCGTTGCCCGGGGATGTAACAGTAAGAGATAGATCAAGTATCGACCATCATAAAGACTGAAAAATAAAATTGACAAAGATTATTGTTTAAGGTTGACGGACACGCATGTCTTAATTAGTTTTTTTTTTTTTTTTTTTTTTAAACGAATTGGTCAAACCCGAACTCAAACAAAAACATTGTTTTCAATCGTTATGGATCTACCAATTGAATAGAATTTTATTATAAACAATTGTCTTGTAAATGGAATTTTTAAAGCATTCTGTATTTAAAAATAAAGAAAAAAGTGTGCAAGACAATAAGAAACACTACCTGTCAAAAAAAAAGTGAAGTTTTGTTGAAATCGGTTGAAAAATGTAGGAAATGCGATCCCATATATAAATGAACACACACACACACAAACAAGCTGGGTTTTATAATAAGTATAACTCGATATGAGTTGTCCCCCTTTCATTCTCGTGATGCCTCTTAATTGTGTTTTCAAATTGATTTTGTGCAAAAACAATTGTGTTTTTCCAATTTTTGGCACTGTTAGAACCACTGCAAGGTAATTTTATGTAGTCCTGTGAAGTTTTGTTGAAATCGGTTGAAAAATGTAGGAAATCCGATCCAATATATAAATGTACAGACACACACACACACACACAATCTGCGTTTTATAATAAGTAAGATTTCTAAATAAATAGCAGGAGCACCAGACTATATATGGCAGCAATATAGTAAGCTAACATTCAACTAACATTCTTAGCAGCTGACCTAGCAATGGTCTAATCAATTTTTGTTGTACAATTAATATTCCACATATGATATCTTTCGGGAATCTCTAATTTTCAGTTCCAAGCTGTTAGACATTACACAACCTACATGCCAAAGCTTACAGCCCCTGGTTTCCCAAAGTGGTCACCCATCTAGGTACTGACCAGGGTTGACATTGCTTAACTTCAGTGATCATATGAGAACCAGTGATTCAATGTGATATGATTGTAAGATGAGTAGATATGAAAGAATGAAAACACAGGTAAATATCAAAATCTTGCTAAGGAATAAAGCAAGTTATGGAAACTGAAGAGAACAGTCATGCAAATCATTACTGGAGAACTGGAACTGAGATAAAATACTGGAAGAAATCAAAGAAAGAATCAGGAGCATCCAGATCACAGAATTATTGAAAATAATAAGAAGCATACTTGGGCTAGTGGGGAGATCTACAGTTATTTATTCATAAATATAAACCACTGGTTGCAATCAGTGTGAACACTAAATGGGAATATTGAATTTAATGGATATAAAGGGTGTTCCAATAACTTAAACCAATTTTAAATGTGAATTAACTTTAAGCATCTAATGATTTTTTCTTTCAGATTTGGTGGACATTTGAGTGATATGATTTTTCACACATAATTGCCATGATTTAAATAACATAATCCAATAGAGAAATAAATAAATTTTCACAAATAACACTAATTTATTTACTGCTGACTTTGATCCATCTTAATGAAACACCCTTATATATATTCCATCTTAATGAAACACCCTTTATTAGCTGTTCCCTTATAAAGAAACATTCAGCATTCATTGGCCAAACTGTTACTGCTAATTTCAGTTGAAATTTATAAAACCTTTCTATTAAAAGAATTTTTCAGGAAAATAGGTTTCTCAAGTTCACTAACTGTTATTGTGCTTTCCTATTTATGACAGTGCAGAACATCAATTTGATTATGTCATTATTCTTTGAGTTACATGTGCTATCCATTTTAGTTATTACTGCTGTTGAAAGTCCTCAAGTGATGTAGTATTTGTTATCTGATACAGTTCTTTCTTTGTGATTCTTTAGCACTAGTCCATTAGGTCTGAAGAAGGATGGTCCTTGCTAAGACCTGCAGTCTTCATTTCCTCAAAGCCAATGTGAAGTACTCGGACACGCTACATTCCTAGGTTCCACCAGGTCTTACCTTCACAACAAGGAGCCGCCATGCCACATATATTGTAGCAAACCACCCATATTCCCTCCATATTCCATCGGTGAGAAGTCAGTGTCACTCATACTTTTCCCGAGAACCACTATTCAGTGGAACAAACTCCCAAGAGGATATTTCCCTGATCACTACAATCTTAACCTGTTCAAGTCTAGAGTTAACTGTTATCTCCCTCTCCTATCCATATAAACTTAATGTAACCCTCTACCACGAGTGGGTCTCTGGGTCTTGTACAGAGTGAACCTTACTGTAAAAAAAAAATATATATATTCATTTGTTTTAAAAAATTTTTATATCCCACATTATTTCAATACTAGCTTAGTAAGAAATCACCAATGGCAGAAGAATGTAGATTTGGTTGAAATAAAACCCATTTCTCTAATGGCAGATTTTGATCAGTAAAAAATGGAAATATAAGAGTTTCCCAAATTGTCTAATATATTTACCATTTATATGAGTCACAACTTCAGAAAGTTACTGTATCTCACTTTGAATTGTTCCATGACACATATAACTGCTTTATTGATTCTCTGTGATAAAATGTAACATGAATTTCATTTTCAAATTTTCTGTTAATATGTACTGTTACAAACTCAAAAAAAAATGATCACTTCAGAATATAGGCAATCATGGTCCTCCACATCTTCCTGTCCATTGTAGCTCTTAAGTTCTGTCTTTTTGTTATTTCTCCCAAACCCTGTTCTACCATTCATTTACTCAAGCTCATCAAGTGTTACATGCTTCTTTCCCCATCCTGCTTTTCCTCAATTTGTCCTGTGAGTATAAGATTTTTCAAGCACTCCTTCCTCATTACAAAATTTCAACTACCTCTTCCTGATGTTAAATATATGTTTCCTTTTTTGTTTCAATTTTCTCCCAAATCTTCTTGTTGCTCATATATTAATGGTATTCTCAGCATCCTTCTGTAGAACCACATTTCTGTTGCTTCAAGTCTCTTCTTCATCTTTGAGGAGATTGTCCAGCATTTAGTGCCATATAGGAGGATAGATATCATGTAACAGTTCAGTACTCTTTTCTTTGTTTCTAGCAAAGTTTCTCTCTCTCTTAATACCCTGCTTAGGATTTGGAATACATCTTTGGTCATCCCAATACATCTTTGGATCTCAGTGTTGTACTTTCAGTCCTCTATTAGAACAATTCCCAGATATTTAAATTTTTGAACTTGTTTGATTTTATTATCCTTGATTTGTAATTTGTTATTTTGTGCTTGTCCTTTTGCTGATAAACATGCATTCTGTCTTCTTAGAGTTTATGCTTAGGCCTTTTTTTCTTACTTTCCTTCACTACCTTCTATCAGAGCTTTGCAGTTTTCCTTTCTGTGTCTGCTATCAATACTGCGTCATCTGCGTATCTTACATTGTTAAGATTGTGACTGCTAATACCGAATCTTAATAGGACTTCTAATTTTCTCAGAATTGCCTTTTATAGATTGAATAAATCTGGTGAGAAGATACATCGTTGTCTTACACCCCTTTCTATTTTTTTTTATCTGTTGAACTCATTTTCTACCCATATGCAGGTGGGTTGCTGCCTGTATAGGCTGTTGATTATTCTAATATCCTTCCTGAATATGTCAAGGTTGCTGAGCAGCTCTAACAGATCTTTGTAATAATAATCTTCCTGGAATATATGGTGAACCTTTGCAAGATTTTTGTTCTTTTAGTTAGTGAAAGGTTAGCCCAACAATGGATTAAATTCTCACTTGGCAATCAGTTTATAAGAACAAATGACACTTAGATGCTCAAGTGGATGCTACCTTAATCACTACAATCTTACCCTCTCCAAGTCAAGGAGAAGTCATTATCTATCCTACCTATCCTTCCTTACAACAATCCCATTTAGTAACTCTCTACCTTAAGTGGCACTTAGGCCTAGTATAGTGTGAATGCCAATCAATCAATAAAGTCCAACCACAGTTAGGATGATAGAGTCATTGTAAATTCCATGATACTTTCATTCATAGTATGTGTTGTCAGGGCTTCATACAGTTTTGAATTCAGAGTTTTCCTTCTCTTAGATTGGTTGCCACTCAAGGTTGAAGAGTTAAGTTTTTCCTATTATTTATCCCATAGTTAGGGAGATTCACAAAGAGATGGATTTATATTTTCCCAGAGATATTTGCAAATAAGTCAATGTAATGAACTGAACTAATTTCACTGTGGTACTATACTTACATGCTAATATTCTTGAGAAAGATATGAATCCTCTTCTTCTTCCCCCAGCTATAGGTAAATAGCAGGACAGACTGGGTTCTATAGCCTTGAATGGCAACTGGTCTACCGCAGAAATAAATGGCAACCTGCTGTGGGAAAATATCTGCCTCGTCAGTCATGTATCAAAAGATACATGATCGCCTAAGCATGTATCATGCATGCCACATAACTGACTGGTGCTATAATCTACAGGGCAGTCTACAAAATCAGCAATGCCTATCATCATTTGGCTGTGGCTCTATACTCCACAGAGGCATCTACAGGGTGAGCAAAACCTAATATGATTTGGTTGTGGCTCTATACTCCACAGAGGAGTCTACAGAGTCAGCAACACATAACATGATTTGGCTGTGGCTCTATACTCTGCAGATGAGTCTACAGTCAGAAACACATAGCATGATTTGGCTGTGACTCTGTACTCCACAGAGGAGTTTACGGTGTCAGCAACATGTAACATGATTTGGCTGTGGCTCCATAACCCACAGAGGAGTTTACAGGGTCAGCAACACGTAACATGATTTGGCTGTGTCTCTATACTCCACAGAGGAATCTACACAGTCAGCAACATCTAACATGATTTGGCCGTGGCTCAATACTCGACAGAGGAGTTTACAGGGTCAACAACATCTAACATGATTTGGCTGTGGCTCTATACTCCACAGATGTGTGTACAGTGTAAGCAACATGTAACATGATTTGGCTGTGGCTCTATACGCCACAGGAGTTCACAGTGTCAGCAACACATAGCATGATTTGGCTGTGGCTCTAGAGTCCACAGAGGTGTCTACAGTGTCAGCAACACTTAACATGATTTGGCTGTGTCTCTATAGTCCACAGAGGAATCTACAGAGTCAACGTGTAGCATGATTTGGCTGTGTCCTCTATACCCAACAAAGGAGTCTAATATGACTAAGTACTTGTGATAGGTGAAGAGGTTAACCAGGTTGCAATTAGTCTTCATATCAAATGTGAATATCATGCCTACACTTGTATTTTATGTGAAGTTTTTCTTTAAAAGTTTATTGAAGCATTGCATATGGTTCAGATGTAGTTTTTCCCAAATTAAATAAAACTTCACACATACTGTCTGCTCTTTTTAATCATCCCCTAAGAAAAACAATGTGCATGTAAATGCCAACAATTCATTCTTAACTTAAAAGATTTCTACCTTATCTTTCTTTTTAATGTATCTGTAATTCTTAAACACACCTGTTTTTTCTGTCCCAATTTCATGGATGAGGATTTATCATTATCTATATTTGGACTAACATTCTTATCTGTGCCTATTGGCCTTTTTCAGGTGTTTGTAAATCCAGGTAACCTTCAGGGAATATCAGTCTGAACTCTTTGTTTAGCCTACAAAAGGTGCATTGTTCTCATTCCATGTCCAGGGATATCTCATTTTGTTCCTTTTTAGTGTTTCTCAATATTGCTCACCATGAAAAAATAGCCAAGAGTATTAAAGTGTTGCTTCATAAGTTTGGTGGTAAAGTGATTCAGAGATCAATCTCTGGGTTGAGTAGTAAAAGTAAAGCCTTAGACACAGTGGAAACAGGACTAGAAAATATTGAGTAGTACTAAATAAGAACAAGCAAGATATCCTGAGATATGAACAGCCAAATGAAACACTTTATCCTTGTAGATTAAATAAGATGTTCATTTTGGAATTCCCTAATGGTTATCTGGATCGACAAATACATGAAAAAGGGTGGAGGACACAACAGCCAAAACATGATAAAAGCAACATTGATTTGAACAAGAGTCCAAATGTAATTAATGTAAATACTAAGTATTTTTTTTTAAATATAAAAACGACATTGATGAGGACATTAGTCTGAATGTAATTAATATAAATACTCGACCTGGTATTTGTTGCAAAATATAAAAACAATATTGCAGAGGACATTAGTCCAAATGTAATTAATATTGAAACTCACCTGGTATTTGTTTCAAAATATGATTGGACAAATATGTTCATGGGAAGGAGAATATTTTAAAATATTAGAAAATAAGTTCACTGTAATGTGGATATTCTCTCCAAAATAGACCATGCTATCCTGCTTTAAAGAAAAATTTGGTTGTTCTCAGAGAAGCTTTCAGATGCTGTTAATATTACATTGTTAAGCCAACTGCAATTGTCTTCATTTTGCTTCTTTTTTTTTAAATGGTTACGGATAGTGGTTGGAGGAAACAGTACAGAAGTAGAAACAGACATTATTCAATTTTCAAATATTGGATTACAGGACCAACTAAAAGGAAGTAGAAAGAAACCTGGGTCAACATATGGTTTTTGGTAGACTTACTGTATATCCTGGTTTAGTTCGAAATGTTGCAGTTGGTATTATCTGTCCCAGGGATATAAGCCATAAGTATTTTTTCTTTTTTTTCTGTGTTAGCCCTGAATATTGGGTCATGAAAACGCAATATTATACAAGAAAACTAAATGGTAATATTCAGTTTCCCTACAAGGAAACATTTGGCATTTATTGACCATGCAGCCAATTTCGGTTGAAATTTATAAAAACTTTTTCTTAAAACAATTTTTTAGGAAAATAGGTTTTTCAAGTTTAGTAATTGTTATCACTCTTTCAAATATTGATGGGGGTTTCCTTCCAAACCTTTTATTTGAAGAATGTTAACATCTTGATTATCTCATTATTTTCTCTCCGAGTTACATGTGCTATTCATTGTAGTTGATGCTGCTGTTGGTAATCCTCAACTGGTGTGTTTTTTGTTATTTCGTATAGTTCTTTGTTTGTGGTTCTGTAGTGCCAGTCCACAATGTTCAAAGAAGGATGATTTTTTGCCAAGACACCCAGGTTTTACTCACTCAAATCCTTTTTTCTTCATCGACTTTAGGAAGCTACAATAAAAAATAAAAACTTTCCTTGTTTGAAGCTTAGAAATTGCATTAAACTTTTTTTGGTAACAGTAGCTATGACAGTTATGTGTTATCCATCCTCTTGTATGGCAATGAATGTTGAAGAATTCTCAGATGAGGAGAAAAGTGGCGGGATCAAAAATGTGGTTCTACAGGAGGATACTGAGAATTCCATGGATGGAGCAAGTAAGAAACAAGGAAGTCTTAAAGAAAATGGAAAGAACAGTTATACTCAGAATCAGGAAAATTCCTTGGGTGCACAATGAGGAGGGAGGGATTAGAAAACTTAACTTTCATGGGGCACTGATATAGGTAGTAAGCTTCTTACATGACAAGCTTCTGTGAATGGATGACAAAATGGGTGAGGGAGCCTTAGCAAATGATGAAAAACTGCTAAGGGCCATGAGGTATAAGAAATTGTGGAGAACCATGATAGCCTATGTTGTGAAGTGATGTGACACAGAAGAAGAAGAAGAAGCTATGTGAGTAGAGTGAGTTTTATACCAAGTTTAAAACTGCCTAAAACGTCAGTCTATATCAAAAGTATTCTTGGGTCAACATGTAGTTGTTCAGGCAGTAGCAAGGAAATGTTGATTTGGCAACAATTAAGTATTGACATGTCTCTTATTTGTAATAAAACATAATTAGCAATCATAAGAATAGGCACAGACATCCAGAGTATTTGTGGCAGAGAATTTATCAATTTTAAAAGTTCAGAATCATAAACCTGTTTTGTTGGCTTGCTAATTAATTCTGAAAGTCAGCCTTTATTGTCATCATCATCATTAGTCCAATGACTTGGATGTAGCCTGGTCAGGGCCACAGCCCAGCTGAGGACCTGACCAGGAGTTAACATTGCCAACGAGGGCTTACTGAGGCATGGTTATTTTTCCCTGTACTGTAAGTGGAGCTATGACTCTCCTCATTTTACAAGGGAGAAGTTTCTCAGCCTTGGAGATTCCAGCCCTGTGGCAGCACCTTCCTCACTGCCCTAAAGAGGCTGGGTTGGTGTAATACCAATGTCAGTGTGACAATGGTCACAAGGTCTGGGAAAAAAATCAATTTTTGTCTTGGCCCATATGCGTATGCGTATGGCACTCCCTATGTTAAAACGACCTTATGTCACATCCCGCCTTGGTGGGTAGGCCGACAAGTAACTGGGTTGAAAACTGGAGGACTTCATTCATACATAGCATGTCATGGGCATGTAGACCTGTCAAATCTTATCACTCTCATGATCAGATCACAGCCATTGCCCTTCAACTTGCCTTGGTCACAGAGATATGAGCATTGATTTCATCAAGGGAACCCTCTGCCTTGGACACTGAGACTTCAGTCTAGGAAGCCCTTCACCCCACGATGTGATATCATCACTACACTGGCCATATACATAGCTGTAGAGCCCTGTCTACCACATTGTGCTAGATGACTTTACAAGAAGGTTCCTTCTTCTTTTGACAGGTTCTTACTCCTGCTGGGAGTAATAAAATACATCTGTCTTCTTAATCATAAGTATGACTGAAGACCAAAGTATTTGTAAAAATATGATTATAGGAATCATTAACTTTTAATTACAGCATATAATTATAGGCTTTTCTGGAGAGAATGATATTAAACATGCTCTCCTCACCAGAAAAGCCTATAATTACTGTATATACTTGTGTGTCATGTGACTTTTGAAGATCTAATTTTGAAGCTAATTTGACTACAGTAAATGAATATATAATTTTGTTAACGCCATATCCAGGGCCAGCAGCAGCTTTAGTATTAGGTTTTCAAACGTCGCATGATATACAAGTATATTCAGTATATGATTATACATTGAGAATTCATTGCAGTTTTTAAAACATTTGAGTCTGTTAATAACTAAAAAATTTAAAATACTCAAAGACAAAAAGATGCCACTGTAATTCCCAATTTTGACTTATGTTTTGAAAAGAGAATATTTTCACCATATAACATGCTGTCAGAGATCAAAATGATCTGGTTGATGTATCTTTTGTGTCAATTATTTTAATTTTAAAAAATGAAGAGAGTTTAGATATCTTTTTTGAAATCTAAATTTACTGACTCTTGAAACTTAGATCAAAATATAAACATCAATAGTGAAAATAAAGTTTGCTTCAGTTGATAGAAAATAGAAACAATGAGTTTGGTTCAATTGGTAGAAGCTCAAAAAATTTTGCTCAAGATCAATTTGAATTTTCATATTTGATAGAAAACACTAGACATTAAATATCTTCATAAGAGGGTCCATTAAATCTAGTTGATATTAAATAATTTTGTACTTTTACTAAATTAGGGCAATTAGTTTTATGAATATACAGTCTGAATGACAAACATCTCTATACAGTGTAGATTTTCTCAGTTCCAGAATGTCTCTCATTGGATTGGCAAAGTAAATACCATTTTTTTAAAAGAAAATTGTACAGATTTTACAAGTACAGGGTTATGCATGAAGATATAACTTGCTAAAATTTAACATCTTTAACTTTTGCCTCACATGTAATCTACTTGATTGATAAACCAATGTCTTTATCAGATGAGCCATGACTTGCTCTTTAAAAAAAGATGCATGAACAGAGATTTTTATGATTTTTTGGCAGCACAGGATTTATTGGCTTCCCCTGCGGAATACAGGATGTGGAAAATTTGTCTGAATTTTAAATGTCCCTGACTGGCGTTTAATTTGGGCAGTTTAACAAATCAATTTATTTACCTGATAAGCCAGTTGGCCAAACGCTAAATAAAATACAGCAACAGGAGAAGATTAAGATGTTGAGTCATAGGAATTGTAGAAGCTATTTTTAGATTAATAGTGCTTTTAAGCTGATATAACATACAGTTTTCACATTATATATATATATATATATATATATATATATATATATATATATACATATACAATATACATATATATATATATATATATAAAACGTGCATAATGAGAATGATGATAAGTTATGTCACCAAGGAAGATAACACTGTCTGTGTTGATACTGTGGTAGAGGGTTAGGATGCTTGGATGGGTTAAAAAAAAAAGGCTTCTGGGAATGATTCTTTAAAGGCACAGGAAGATTCACAGAATATCTCCATTGCCCTTACTCTACCACCATACCATACGAACAATTGTTGGCTAACTAAAAGCTTTGACGGATGGTGTCATATATATATATATATATATATATATATATATATATATATATATATATATATATATGTGTGTGTGTGTGTATATAAAATATGTATTCTGTCAACAAAGTTATCTTCCTCCTTGCCTTTTTCATATTCTTCTACAAACAGTGCCATCACATCAGTTTGCTGAAAGAGGAATAATTTCCTCAGCAATAAAAGAAATGGATACAGACTTCTTAAATCTGTGTTTGGCAATGAACTAAGCGATTCTCATTTCTTCTTGATTTTCTTGCATATTATCTTTCTTCATTGCCACCATCCATATTCTTTTTTTCCTTCTTCAATAATTTCTCTTCTGCAATTCATTTCCCTCCTGCTCAATATTCTTATTTATTTCCTTCTTTCAAATTATCTTTTTCTTATCCTTCTTCATTCCTTTTCTTTCATCATTTTCATGTCTAACTTTTATGCATTTCTTTAGCTTTCCTCCTCATTTTTTCTTTCTTTTATTTTCCGTCATTTCTTCTTCATTACCTAATCTTCCCCACTTTTTTTTCCCTAGAATTTTATCTCCTTCTTTTCTTTATTATGTAATTTCTTTTTCTATTATTTCTAACCTTTTACCATCTGGCTATCTCCCTTTTATTCTTTTATGTTTTTTTCATTCTTCTTCTTTTTTATCATCATCATTTTCTGCCGAAAAGCATTT
>CAHIKZ030000648.1:57500-340000 GCA_903632075.3 Acanthosepion pharaonis
TATATATAGATAGATAGATAGATAGATAAAATATAGAAATACAAAAGGAAAAATCTACAACACCTTAAATTTCATCTTAACATCAAGAAACTGATTAGAGAACTAGAAAGGATTATTATAAAAATAAATAATGTCTATATTATTCAAAGAAACATATTTGAATGAAGATATGATGCTTATATATATATATATATATATATATATATATATATATATATATATATATATAGGTTTGAGTGTTACTTCAGACATAACCTATTTAAGAAACTGTGCCCTCCTTTAATGTTCTCTTGGGTGAGCAGGCCAGGAGACAAAATGCACACTGTTTTAAATAAATGGAACATCTACTCAAATACAGGTATTCACTAGAAATAACATTTGAAGTAATAAAAATAATAGGAGATTAATCATATATGGACTAATATATCTGTGATTATTTAATAATCTTATCTTTGCATGAAACAAGACCACAGGTATGGGGCACCCAATGAAGACTGATCTCACAATATTGTAATCAAAGTCTGATATACTCACTTGCTAAATATTCATGGTGAAGCACATGTGTGTGTGTGTGTGTGTATATATATATATTTATAAGCACTCCTCTTGCTTATACCTTGTATGCAGGCTGGTAGATGAAATAAATACTGATTAAAATAAATGGAACATCTACTTAAATACAGGTATTCACTTAAAATAATGTTTGAAGTAGTAACAATGTTGGATTGGAAAATAAAATCCATTAATTCTTTAGAAATTGCTTTGTTTATGTTTCAGATACGAAATTGATCAGATATGCATTTTGAGAAAATCTGAATGAGTGAATGTGCTTTAGAGACAAATACGTAGAACCTTGTTTGACTGTGAAGCTTTCCGTAGCTGAGTGGTCAAAGAATACTGAATCAGATGACATTTTCACCTGCAAAGGGGAATGCAGCTTTAGATTCTGCTGGAGAATACATTTTTTGAATGTGCAGGCCAGTAGATAAAATAGACATAATGCATACTCAAATAAGTGTATCAAATCAATATGTCTACTCAATAAGTGTATCCATTAAAAATAACATTTGAAGTAATAAAATAAAATTAATTCTTTATTTTATATATAGATGTGTGTGTGTGTGTGTGTTTCATATTACTTTAAATGTTATATTTAGTGAATAAGTATATATGCCTATTTTCAAATAGTTTGATTTTATGTCTAATGGACTGTGAATTCCAATGCCATAATAGTGAAAATGTGTCTTCTGCCAGGGTTTGAACAATTGTCTTCCTTGGAGGGAAAACTACTATTATTATGCCTTGTGTGTTATCAGACTACTCAGCCACAGAAAACATTCATGATCAAGCAAAGTCCAGTTACCCTATTTGAGAAATAGTATGTATATATAAATATACACATACGCACACACACACATACATATATAACAAAGTTTCACTAAAGAAAGAACAACTCCCACAAGGGTATTTCCAGAAGATAATTCTTTTAAGGCATTTTCCTATCAACAATTTTACTTTCAAACCCCTGACAAGTGGATGTAATCATTAAGAAACATACAATAGAGATAGATAAGTGAACATATAATTTTATTAAAAACAAACACTTTCTGGGCTCTGGTCGTTGGATCTGATAAGGTAATTTAATTTATAGCCCCTCTTATCCTCAAAAATCGCAACACATTTTCCTTACACACAGTTTTGTCTCTTATTTCAACCTGAAGAAGCAGAACATAATACATATCAATGAAACACATCATTTAAATGCTTTTCCACTTTATCTCCACTTTTGTTTTAAATACTATTCTCCATCCTACTGACACCTATATATGATAGATGGATGGATAGATGGCCATTTGTATCCGAGGATGCCTGTCAATTAATCCCTGTTGCAGATGCCTGCTCAGGCACATTTGTATTTGTTTAAGCCCTCCTGTGCTTTATACTGCAAATATGCTGAGTGGACCTTAGTTTCAGTTTCTTGGAGAGAGCACATTATCTAGTGTGATCAACAGTATAAACAAGGCCAGCACATTCAAACCCTCAGTCATGATGACTTGAGACTTCATGCTAGTACAACCGTTGATGGCTCCCAAAGAGTTCCATCTACCAAGTTTCACTCATAAGGCTTGGGTCAACTCATGGTTTGGTTTCCAGACCTTTTCCAAAGGTGCCTCACACAGATAGCCTCCCTCCAGATTGATAACATCAAGAAGTCACCTTCCTGACAAACTGACTATGGTGGGATTCGAACCCGGGTCTCATGTATCCCTACACACACACACACACACACACACACACACACACACACACGCACACACACACACACACACACACACATGCATGTATGCATACAGACACACACATACATACATGCATGCAGACACACACACACACACATACATACATACATACATGCATGCATACAGACACACACACATACATACATACATGCATACAGACACACTAAGATTATTTCTTAGTACTATAAATGTTATTTTCAGTGAGAATATGTTGCTCTCCATGTGTTTTTATTTTCTTAATCTGTGAAATTAATAATAATCAGCCTAGATTGAGAAATCTTACTAATTAAAAATTGTGCCTTCTGACAGGAATCAAACATGTATTTCCTTTTACCATCTGGCAAACAACTTCTATTCTCAAAACATGCCATTACTAGTTTGCCTATGAGAGGCTACCTTGATAGAGCAAGGTTTGGATTACCTATTTAAGGAATGCAAATCTCTTGTTGGGAGTTCTATGAATCAGTATCTGCTAGTTTAAGTTTTGTACCTGAAACATAAACCATAATTTTTGATTGGATTTTTTAATCAAATATTTGTTCTTATTACTATAAACATTATCTTTAGTTGGTCCATGTGCTTGAGTTGCTGTCTGTGTTTTGAGTACAAAAAAGGAAGCTAGCAAATATAGGGATTTTCTAAGCAAAGATTAGATGTGGTAGAAAGCCAGAATTATAGAACACCCAGTGATGACTGAACTCACTATTCAGTCATAATTGATCTAGTGGGAAAAAAAACTTTTTTAAACCACTTCAACGTGTACCAAGCTAGCAGATACAGAATTATAAATGTCTCAAGTGATGCATGTTCCTTAAATAAGTAATTGAAGCTTTGCTTCATTAAGATGGTCACTTCTGGTCAAGTTGGTGGTGGCATTATTTGTCTATAGGAGTGGTTTCCCTGATGGAAAAAGAGAAACAGGTTGGGAAGCACAGTTTTTCTTTATTTGGACTTCTCACTTGAAGCCAGTTGTTGTTAATTTCACTGTTAAAAAAAAAAAAAAAAGAAGCAAGGATAGCCACTTGAACATGTGTACACACTAAAAATAACATTTATAGTAATATATGAACTGCCATCTTCAATGTATGAATATCCAACACTTCAGTTCTTAGAACCAAACAGCCAAACTACCTGCACATATGATTTGATTATAGTGAAGATTTGTGCAGAACCATCTACACTTTCCAGAAGAACCAAATACAAATAGACTCATCAGAGTGAGACTTTCACATGTATGTCATGCATGGTGCTAAACCTATTCAGAAATATCTAAACTGTCAGCTGTATATAACCACTTTCAGTGGTTAAAAATGGCTTTGAGTGAGTGAAGCTTATAGGTCTTGGTAAAGACCAGCCTAATTCAAACCTTGTGGACTGGCACTACATAATCACAGACAAAGAACTGTACCAAATAACAGAAACCACATCACTTGAAGACTTTCAAAAGCAGCAACAGCTAAAATGGATAACACATTTAACTCACAGAGAAAATAATGGCATAATCAAATGGCTGACATTCCAGATTACTTCAAGTAAAAGGTTCGAAAGAAACACCCCCAACAATACTAAAAAGAGTGATAGCAGCTAGTGGGCCCGAGAAACCTATTTTCCTGAAAAATTATTTTAAGAGAAAGATTTTTTAAATTTCAACTTAAAGCAGTACTAGCTGCTTGGTCAATGAATGTGAGATGTTTCCTCATAACATCTAATATTACCATGACCAACACCAGGCAACGTTATACGTAATCTATAAAGATATAACAACTTAAAAATCATATTTACAGGATGCGATTGGTAAATTGTCGCCATTTTATATTTTTAATTTTGTGCATGTGTTGTTTGCTTTTGATTTTTTGAGTTCACAGTATGGTAGGGTTATTTGGTCTGTAAGAAAAAGAGCGCCATGATGCAATTCGCCCAACCAAAAATTTGGAAATGGCATACTGTACTGCTTGGCATTTGTGCAGGAAGCTCCAATATAAAGATTTCAGGGTGTTTGGGTGGCAAATCTGAGGACTGTGCAGAGGATTTAGAAGGAGTTGGATGAGTCTAATAGTGAAGGTAGGGTAGCTTGGAAAAATCACTCTGATCATTCTGATAAGAAAAGAACTCTTGAGTTTGTTGATGAGGACCTCACACTCAACACGGAGGCCTTGAGGAGCCCTAGATCAAAAGTGTGGCTGCTGGAAGATCCTATGTCTGGCAACAGGACTCTGTACCATGCCAAACAAGCAGGAGAACAGTCATATCTCTCAGACAATTTCTGTAACAACACCCCTTACATTTGGCCACCCAACTTCCCAGACTGCAACCCTCTTGTAGGGTACAATTGTGTAAGAGAGCAACTCCTTGTAACACCAAAGATGAACTGATGGTAACTTGAAGCCAATGGCAATTTTATTGAATGAATTTACTCTTTAGTATTTCAAGAGATTTTTGTGTAATTTTGGTAAATATATCTGTTAAAATGAGATGGCAGTATTATTTACATTTTTGCATAATCTAGATGGCAATTTATCCATCGCACACTGTATATTATTAGTGATATGAAACATCAGGTTCCACCATGCCGCTTGACCCAGTAATGGCTGGAGAATTACCAACAGAAATGCAGTGAAGGCCTAATGCAAAGGACAGGTTAGTTGTTTTAATAAACAAATTCTTTGCAATGTTTCTTAAAAGACTTGTCTTGCATTCTTCAACATTGCCACAAATGGTGCCAAGATATAGCTCTGAAAGAAAGAAAGTAATTACAGGTTAAGGCTTCTTGCAATTTTGAATCAGTCCCAATGGATTCTCTATGGTAATAAATGATTACTGTAATTAAGAAGGTAATATTTTCATAATTGGATAAAGCAATGTACATACTTCTGCACTCACACATGAATAAGCAAAGAAATGAATGAATATATATATATATATATATATATATATATATATATATGATAGATATTTGCACATGGACTTATTTTATGTGGATAAATATATCCCTATGTATATAGATATTACAGAGTTATATGAGTAAATATACATGCATGTACACACACACATATATATATATATATATATATATATATATTTGTGTGTATGTGTGTAATCTTTTAAAGAAACATATATAGAGATATCAAGAGCATATATTTTCTGTACATGTATAGAAGTAGAAATATTTATATACACTTTCTTTTCATATGGTTATAGACACTCCCATCCTAGTGACCTATGAGGGTTCAACAATTCAACCCCTAGAACAGGACAGCCTGACTACCCACATATATTAGTTGATTATGGTCCACATTTTCTGGAAGAAATGAATATAGAAAGCTTATGCACATAATATGCCACAAAGTCCACAAACAGCACCTCCTCAGCTTTTGAATTCAGAGCTGCCTTTCTCCTAGATTGGTTGCCAGACAAGGCTAAAGAGCCCAATCTGTTTTACTATTTAACCCATAGCTGGCTTCATGCTTTACCCAAAAGTAACTTTATGTAACTGGAATTTGAACTTGGCTCTCTGATTTCTCATTCAGAGCTACTATCCATTACACCACCTGCATATCAATATGATCTTTCTCTCATATATATATATATATATATATATATATATATATATATATATATATGTTGATTACTATTACACACACACACACACATATATATATATATGTGTGTGTGTGTGTGTGTGTGTGTGAAGTGAAAGATCATACTGATGGGCACTGAGCTGGCCACTCATATTCAAGGATACCTGTCTACTAGGTCAGCTGGCCAATTCCTATTGCAGACGCTCACTCAGGCACATTTGTGTTTGTTCAACACCCACAGAGCCCACATGTGGTTTATACTCCAACTATGCTGAGCAGAACTTAGTTTCAGTTTCTGGGTCAGAGCATCTTATCTAGCATGATCAACAAAACCAGTACACTCAAACCTTCGGTCACGATGACTTGTAATTTTGTGCTAGCACAGCTCTCAATGGTCCCCAATATTCTGTATAAACAATTTCACTTACAGGGCTTAGGTCAACCTGTGGTATGGTTTTTAGGCACTTTCCAAAGGTGCCACACACTGGGATCACCCCCTCCAGACCATTAACATTAGGATGTCTCCTTCCTGACAAATCAACCATGGTGAGATTCGAACCCAGGTCTCATGGTCAGAAAGCAACATTCTAACCACTCAGCCACACATATATATATTTAAACACACACACACACACACATATATATATATTTAAACACACACATAAATGTGCGTGTGTGTGTGTGTGTGTGTGTGTGTATATATATATATATAACTTAGTGCTTATCAATTGTCAATATGAAAAAAGGTGATGGGAAAGAACACCAGATTGTCTATATTCAGTTTGTATGACAACTTATTTGAGTATTGACCACTACAACATACTACTTTACAACAAAAGCAAAGAAAATAAATTCAGACAAGTACTGTTTCTATTTGGACTGATTAAATGTAAGAGTCAATGAAAAGTATCCAGAACTGGTGAATTGCAAACCTGGCAGCTTGTAAAAAGCACTTTAACTTGTTTATCAAATTATCAAAGATGGTAAATTCTGGAAGGATGGAATCATAAATCTGCATCAAAGATAGAAAACAGTAGTGGAACAATATGGCTCATATATGCTTAATAAATGTATGCACAAATATCTAAATATTCTTTGAAATTCACTTAAAAAATCCTATACTTTTGTTCCAACTCAATATATAGGCACAGTGGAGTAATGTTTAGCACCTATGTATTGAGGAATCAGAGAGCCGTGTTTGAATTCTATTTGAGTTCATTGCCTTCACTTATGTGCTAATACATTTAAGAAAGGTATGAATCCATCTCTTCTTCCCCCAGCAGTAAATAACTGCTGGGGGGAGAAGAGGGTAAATAATAAGAGTAAATAACAGGACAGACTGGGTCCTATAGCCTTGGGTGGCAACTAGAAAGACAACTCTGAATTCAAAATCTGCAAAGGCACATTTGGGGAGCTTGTGGAATACTGCACAGTAGGTCTCTATATTTGGCTCTTGTAAAAAGTGTGGTTGGTTCTGCACAAGCCTTCAATATTATAATAAAATGACATGTGCTGGTAGTCCAGCTGCTGGTTCTAAGAACTGAGCTGCTTGACCCTCATACATAAAAAATGATAGAAGTGTCCATATATATATGTGTATGTGTAAGCAAAAGATTTAGGTATATTCTTCATCTTCTTCTTCAATGTGCTTTGCCCCGTCAGGCTGTTATCTAAAAATATTTTCTGGCTTTAAATAACTTGCATGTTGATAAGCTTGAGTAAACATAAACAAATCAATCAATTTTTCTTTCCTCTACAATTTTTATCCTAACTTACATTCAACTTTTCACTTTCTTTCCCTCTTTCTCTTTCCTTTTCAATATTTACCTCACTTTCACATTTGCCTTTTCATTTCTTCTCTTCTTTTTCCTTTCAATCTTCACCCCTCCCTCACTCAATCTTCCCTTCCTTTCTTTTTCAATGTTTACACATCTCTCACATTCACTTTTTCATTTTCTTCCTCTTTCCTTTTCAATCTTTGTTTCCCATTCACACTCACTTTCACATTTTCTCCCTTTCTTTTTTCCATTTCAATCTTCACTCCTCTCTCACTCACCCTTTCATTTTCTTTCCTTTTCAATCTTTACACCACCCTCTCACACTCAAAGGTTCATTGTCTTCCCTTCTTTCTCTTCCCATTTCACTCTTTACTTCTTCGCACATTCAACTTTTTATTTCCACTATTTCTTACATTCATTTTCATTTCTTCCTTACCTTTTTTGTCTTCAAACTCTCTTCTTTCAGTTTACTCTTTATTCTTATTTTCCCACTTATTTTCTATCACCACACAAATTTAACATCATTAAACCAGACTGAAACTTACAGCTGATTACCATCCTAAAGAGGATTATATCATGTCTAAGCCATATATAATAGGGTAAACAATTTTTCCCATCTCACTCATGAAGGGAACAGTAGCCAGGAAAGCTAAGTCAGAGTGAAATGTATACTAACAGTTGGCTTATCAATAAATCTAAAAAAAAATGTCTCCTTTATTTTTCTTTTGTCCTGTTCTATTTATTACAAAATAAGAATAAATAATAAATGCATATGAGAGGCTTTCCATGATTACTTTGGAATTAATTAATAACAAAAACGGACAGAAATAATCAGTAACTGCCCATCAAGAAGAATCATTCAAGGTTCAGATACTGATTGTGTTTTGTCAGCCATTTTGATTTTTTGAACAAATGCAAAACCAACAGTAAAATTTCTGTCACTGATTTCAATATAGCAATTTCTTACAGTGTTACCTCCAAAAACTTTATGATAAGTAATCCTTAGCAAATCGTCTTGTCGCAAGTGTAAAATCAATATATATGCATTTGTCTACTTACATGAGATCTACGAAACATTACATAGATTTTTGTAGTATAATGCCTTATTTTATATTTGTATTAATGGTAATAGTAAAATTAGCTGTTTCCATATAATGAAACATTTGACATTCATTCAGTGAACTACCAGAGTTATTTTCAGTTGAAATTTATAAAATCTTTCTATTAAAACTATTTTTTTTAAGAAAATTTGTTTATCACATACACTGTCATTGCTCTTTCCAGTATTGATAAGCTCTTCTTTCCTAAGCATTTTTATAGTAGTGTGGAATGTCAACATATTGATTATATCATTATGTTTTCTCTGAGTTACATGTGCTATCCATTTTAGTTGTTGCTGCTGTTCAAAGTCTGCAAGTGATATGGTTTCTGTGATTTGGTACAGTTCTTTGTTTATGATTATAAGGTTTGAGAAAGGATGGTCATAAGAATAGTACAAAAGAAGTTATTTTTGCATCCCTCATCTAAAGCACAGACACAGATGGTGTACCAGCATGTGTGTTACTACATCTCAAGACAATCAAAGTTTTTAAAAGATTTTTTTCAGAATATCTGCTGTCATCTAACTATATATGACATGCACAACAAAATCATGTGTGTGTTGTAATTTTATTTTCCGTTGGTCCACATATACACAGAAATCCTGACCACTAATATGCAAATATTCACAAAAAACATGTATAAATTTTATACCATATATTTGATAACCAGCAGTGACAGTCTTTTCAATGTTTAAATGTTATTGTCAGGTTATATGTGTTATGTTTTTGCTTCACTATTTATATATACAGGTCATGTATGTGGAGAGTCTGTTGTATTGTTCTAACAGTTATTTTGTTTAATTAAATAATTAATGAACTATGAATGCACATATAAAAATAAGTAAATGTTATAATAACAACCAACAATAAAATAATCAATAATAAAAAAGTTAATAAAATTTTACAAACAACACTATAAAGAGCCAAAAATCTATACCTAGATCCATAATTATTTCCACCCAACAGCCCCTAGAATAATTCAAAACATAAGAAAAATAAGACAATCCTTCATCAAATCTTATAAACTGACACTGTAGAATCATAAACAAAGAACAGTACCAAATAACAAAAACTACATCACTTGAAAACTTCCATTAGCAACAACAGCTAAAATGTAACAAGAAGCAAAAAATAATGATATAATCAAAGTATTAACTTTTCACACTACTGTAAATAACTGTGACAGTTAATGAACTTGGGAAGCCTATTTTCCTGAAAAACAGTTTTAAGAAAAAGATTTTATCAATTTCAACTGACAGTAATACTGTTCAGTCAATGAAAGCTAAATGTTTTCTTTCTTGAAATGACTAATCTTACCATTATGACTACCATAATCAGTTGTTTCTGTCAGTTGACAATTATCATTTCCCTGCTTTAGTGCAATGGGGGAGTGCAACCTCAGGCAGCTGCACCCTGGGACCAGGCACCTAACAGTATTTATTTTCCTCAGCTGCATCTCTGTCTGCAGACAGAGCCACAACTGAGCCACACTCCACCTGAAAACAGCGATGATAAAACCTACCCAGTATGAAGCAGGTAAGTATAAGTAGCTATTTTTTGCAAGCAATATTCCATTTAACCAAAATCCCTTGTAAATAAACCTCATACAGTGCAATTAATACTGTTGATAAATCTTTTGAAATTTTCCCTGAAGCCAACTTGGATAAGAGGTCATCTTTCTTCTCATATATCCACACATGGTTACTCATATATACTCACTTATGAAGAGATATGTTAAATATTATGCAAAAATATGACTTGTTTAATTTCTTTTCTCTGTTGTAAGCCTCAACTTCCATGTGTTTTCATGCATATTTTTTCTGTCTGATTTGATCCAGTTTGTAAATTTCAAAAATAATTTGCTTTTTATTTTTATTTTGTACATTCTTCACTTTCTACAGTGGCAGATATTTTTTTTTTTTTTGCCACTTTGTATATTCCATTTCATGTATTTTCTTTACTTTTTATTCTGAAAAAATATACTTAATTCAAAAGTTGTCGATATTATTTTTTGCTGGCATTTGGGAGTGTGAATGGAGTTTCGGAATGATTTTGAAGAATTTCTGGGTCCAAGTTCATGCGACAAAACAGAAAAAAATTATATAGTCAACCTTTTTTTTTAAATTAGCTAGTGATGTCACGAGTACGTATTAAATAAATTGTGTTTGAATTATATATTTTCCAAGAATCTCTTCATTTACTAAAGAAAAGGGGAGTTTGCTTTCTTTGAATAAAGATTTTTCCTTCTCCCAAGTGAATAATTTGAAGTAACTTGTTTCATTAACAGTTTTTGTGTAGACACATGTCAGTCTCAGGAGACTATAGAGTCTATTAAGGTTGATAGCTAATCCCTGTTACAAGTGCCCGCTCAGGAACATCTGTATTTCTTCAACACTCACAGAACCAACTTGCAGCTTATACTGTAACTATGCTGAGCAAACCTTAGTTACAGTTTCTGCGATAGAGTATATAATCTGGTGTGATCAGGAGTGGGACAAATCCAGTAATTCGAGCCCTGAGCCATAATGATTTGTGACCCCATACTAGCACAATGACTGATGGCTTCCAAACAGTTTCATCTACATAGTTTCGCTCAACAAGCCTTGGGTCTTAGCCATGGTATGACTGCCCAATGGTTCGATATGCTTGATGCTGGATTTGTTTCTCCAATTTGATATCATCAAAATGTTATCTCTTTGACAAATTGGGTGTTGTGAGATCTCATGATTGGAATGCTTATGTTCTAACAACTTGGTCATGCTGGAAATAGAATCAAAGATATTTCATATTCTGGTGTTAGGCTTTATCTATCAAAGTCTATATTTCATCGCTGTCTAATTCTTACACATGTACAAATATCTAGAAGAGGGAAAGTTGAAAAGCTTTTAACCCAATTTAGTTTTCAAAATCAGGCCAAATTCTAAACTGATCTATCAAACCTCCTGATGAGCAGATTAAATCTGTAAGACTTGAAATTCAGAAAAGTTTTCAAAAATGTTTTATTTTATTTTGTTTAATATATATAGATATATATATTTAAAGATATGTTTTGTGGTACAAAACTTTACTATTGCCATAAAAAGACAAAATTTATTTTTATTACCACTCATGATGATAATAGATAAAAAATAAAACTGAAAAACAGGCTAGCTAACCGGTTTTGAACTTCACTCAACAGAGGTTAATAAATTAAACAGAATTATCACTAAAAAAGATGGACAATATGTACTGAAAAAAAAAAGAAAAAATATTGCTTAAATGGAAAATATATGAAATATATTTATTGTATATACAATGGGGGGAAATAAATATTCGTACACTTGAAAAATTGTATTTTTATAAATGTAAAAGCCTTAACTAAAAAAAATTTTGATACATTTTATGTGTAAAGATACATTTTATTAAAAAATAATAATAAACTTAATTCTTATTCTAACAGAAATTAATCCATTATTTTTCATTTTAACTGATGAAAAAAATATTTGTACAAAACAAAAAAAGCATATTAATTTAATACTTTGTAGAATATCCTTTATTGAGTTCAACAGCTACCAGTCTATTTCTGTACGTCTCAACTAATGATTTGCACACATTGAGTGGTATTTTGTCCCATTCTTCTTGGCATATTGTCTTCAAATTCTTGATACTTATTGGTGCTCTTTTCCCAATTTGAATTTTCAAATATCGCCATAAATTCTCGATTGGGTTCAAATCTGGGGACTGACTTGGCCATTGCAAGACATCAACATTAATTTCAGCTAACCATTTCCTTGTAGATCAGGCGGTATGCTTAGGATCATTATCCAGTTGGAAAACCCAATCAGGAGGTAGCTGAAGTCTCTCAACAGAACGCATTGTCTTGCAGGATTTTCTGGTATCTTTCGGCATTCATCTTGCCATCTATTATTGATATTCTGCCAATATCTTTTGCAGAAAAACAGCCCCAGCTCATAATACTGCCACCACCAAACTTTATAGTTGGCAACGTGTTCTTTGGTAAGTAGGCTTCACCATCCTTCCTCCACACATGATTTCGATAATTATGACCAAACAACTCTATTTTAGTTTCATCTGTCCATAGTACTTTTTTCCCAAAACGAATATTCTTTATCCTTATGCTATCTAACGAATTTTAGCCTAGCATCTCTGTGTTGTTTCAAGAGAAGTGGAGTCTTCCTTGGGATGCATGATTTCATACTGTTTTTGTGTAGTTCATTACTTATTGTATGCTTGGTTACTTTAATCCCTAATGCAGATGTTCCTGCAGCTCTTCTCAGGTAACCTGTGGATTTTTTTGGATCTGGCATCCTAATATCCTTGCTGATCTTAGAGAAATCTTCCTCGGAGCACCTGTTTGTCTTTGGTTTCCGACGCTGTTACGAGTTTTAAACCTTGCAATGAACAAACCAATTGTAGTAAAAGGAATATTCAGGTTGTTAGAAATTGTTCTGTAACTGTTCCCATCTTTCCAAAGAGACAAAATGTGTTGTTTTTGTGAAATAGTCAATTCTTTACCTTTAGGCATTATTAGAACCTTCTTGTAAGACTAGAAATTGCAGAATGCTCTGATAATGGCTAATAGCGTTAACTATAGTTACTGATAACATTACTGGAACATTCTAGAATATACTTTTTCATAATTAATTGATTATTTTATTCTAATAATTGATTTGTATGAATACTTTTTTCACCAGTTAGAATAAAAAAAATACAATTTTTCAAGTGTACAAATATTTATTTCCCCCCACTGTATTTATTATTATTTTTTATATAAAAATATTGCTTAGATGGAAAATATATGAAACATATGGAAAAAGTTTATATATATATGCATATTATATATATATATATATATATATATATATAAATAAACTGGTGTCTCAGTGTGATATGGCTATGAGCCTCCAGTTTACTATCGCAAAATGTATAGAAAGTACTTAAATGATGACTTAACTGTATTGTTAAGCAGTAAACATTCTCTTAAAACCAATAAGAATGGGAATATGAGACAAAATGAATCATCAAACCATTCTACATCATCTTAAAACTTGATACAACAGTTAATGCGAACTGGTTTTTATATTATTGATAAAAACTGCAAATTCTGTTTCTGTTACCTATCAGATTTATGTGCAATGGTAAGAAAGATAATTTTATTTGATATCATGTCTGATTGTTTATAGAATGGTATAACAATGATGTTTTTTTCTTATATGAAAGAATGATAGATTCGTCTATGTGTGGATATTCTTAGGATTCACTTCTTGGAGGCACATGGTTGCATGAGTAATTAGTGCATACTCAACAAATGTGCAGAAATATATATATATATATATATATATATATATATATATACATATATCGAGAGAGAGATATTTACGTTGATGTGATTACACATGCACATAAATGAGAGATGCTAAAATTTTAAAATGAATTTTATTTTTTGAAATATGTGTTTTGGGTACGTCCTCGACAAAATCCAGAGACGAATATGCAATGTGATAGGTCCTGATCTAGCATGTCATCTACAGTCGCTTTCTCATAGATGTGCTGCAGCTTCCCTCTGTCTCTTCCACAAGTATTTTCATGGCAGCTGTTCTGACAAGCTACTTTTGCTGGTTCCCAGACAGCATGAATTTAAGCGAGCAACTAAGCTGGCATCTTGGTCCCACCCTTTCACTATCAAAACGGTTAAATGTACCCATCTCTTCTACTCAAACAGATTCTTCTCTCACACTTCCTGTCTGTAGTACTTCTTTCCACTTGCTTGCTTCCCTGATAAGTAAGATCTTCATATATTCAAGTGTAATGTCAATTGACATCTTCTGATGCCTTGATCTTGTTCCCTGTCCTTCTCTGTAACCTTTACTCAAATACACCTCTTTACTCTTGTTCTCAATCCTCTGTAACCCCTTGCATGCTAGTAGCACTCCTGCCTTGCTTGGGGTAAATTGCTTTAAAAAAAAAATATAGTCTAGCTGATTTTATTTACTTTATTTTTCTTTTTTACTTATATTTTTATCGCTTTTCTTATTAAAAATCCCACATTGTAATAACAGATGTGCTAAGACAGATGAAATGTTGCAAGAACCTGAATGTAAATTTAAAGTACTTTCTATACATTTTGCTTTTTAAAATTTGTGTATAAAGATTTCTTATTTTTACTTATATATATAATACCTTAATTATTTACTATGTTCAACTCAATTTTAGTTTTTTTTCATAAAAAGTTTTTAAAGAATTCTATGTATCCAATATTTTTGCATGTGACTAAAAATATATTTCTGTATATGGACATCTAATCATAATTTAAGCATATATTAATTCTTGTGTCATCAAAGGAATTAGTGTTTTTAGGTGTTAATTTGGTACCAGTAAACCAATTATCAGAATGTAAGATGCAAGAGGGCCTGTGGAAGAGTTTTTTTTTTCTTTTTTTAAGTTAATTTTATATGGAAGGAAAGATGGTATCTTTCATCCAATCTTTTCTTATATCAACATTTTTTTTAGATGAGAAATTACAATTATTTTATGCTTTTTTTATTCAGATCAGTATGCTCATCTATGTTGTTGCCTACAAAATGTCTCGGCCATTATACATTCCAACCATCTTCAGGTTTTTATTGTCTTTGATCACCTCTGATCCATGTTGATTGATTGTTTTTGTTCCGTTTTCCATGCTTCGAAAATATATCGTACCTGTTAATGAGGCTATCATCTGTTAGTTCATTCTTTTTAGTCTTTTCTGCATTTGTGTAACTTATAGTTTTCTTCCACTAGACCAGAGGATATGACTTTTCTGCACTACCTGATCCAGAGATTGAACTCACAACTGTCGGGAAACAAGAGATATTTTAATAAATACTTCATATAAACAATCCATCAGACTTTTAGGTTTCTTGGAATTCCAGTGGTATAAGTGTGAGTCTTAGTACAACACATCATCTTTTTGATCACATCAGTCATAACATGATCTTCTTTGATTACATCAGCTATTACATGATATTTTTTAACATATCTGCCATAACATGTCCTTCTTTGATCACATCAGGCATGACTTGAGCTTCTTTCATCACATCAGCCATCACATGATCTTTTTGAACATATCAGCCACAATATGTGCTTCTTTGATCACATCAGCCATGACCTGATCTTGTTGGATCATATCAATTAGGACCTGATCTTTTATAATCACATCAGACATCATATGATTGTTTTGAATATATCAACCATTGCATGATCTTTGATCATATTAACCATCACATGGTCATCTTTAATCACATCAGCCAGTAAAATGATCTTTCTTTGATCATGACATGTTATTGAATTTATTATCTAGCTTTATCTAAAATATTTCTCCAGAATGCCCCCAGATTATATATATATATATGTGTGTGTGTGTGTGTGTGTGGTGTGTGTATGTATCTTGATTACCACATCTCACTCAGACAAAGGCATTGCCTCACATCATTTCTTTCAGTGTCCATAGCCTCTAAGATGACTCTTAAGATCAGCGATTCCATAGATATTAGATATATATGAAGATAAACTCTGTCTTCGATTGGGTTGACTGGACTTGTATGTCCTACAATTCTCCTGCAGACCACCAGGTGCCTCCTTAGTCAAGATGATGATGTTTAAACCTTGTTGCAAACAATACAGGTATTGTTGGCAGGATGATGAGGCAGGTTGACATAGCTGGCTTGCTTCTGGTTTATATATATATATATATATATATACACACAATGTATTTCAGCCATGTTGAATATTAAGAATCAGATGTACAGCCTTGATATGACTTGGCAGCTGATCAGAAGGAAACTTACTGCCGATGAATGAACACTCTCGCATAGGGTGACTCAGTCAGCTGTTAGATCCCACTGAGCGTGTTTATATACTTTACAACTATTGCTTTGTAATGGCTGAACAAGTAGATTCTTAATTTCTGTAATTTTGCTTTTTGCCAAAACATTGCATCACCCATGTCTGTTGTCTTCCCACCATAACTTAAAGTCCAGATTTGGTTCCTTGTGACTTCTGACTTTTACTAAAGTTAGATTGAAAGACATGATGGGATATATATATGTATATGCTTGATATCCAAAAGGAGGTATATTAATGGAAATAAAGTGACATTGCATTAGATAGGCTACTTTTTTGGTTTATATTAAATTGCTGGATACTTTCTGGACCTCCTATGACAAATATATGAACTATCAAATTTATTTATATGATATTATTATTATCAAATATATATAATATTATAATTAGAAACAATTTGCTTACCAGTGAACTTTGATCTTCAAAAATTTAAATGCAATTTCAATCTTTTGTCTTCTTACTGCCTGTTCAGCTATTGTTCTCTCTTCTTAACAATGTTTTTCTCTTTCTCATATTCTTTTATACTCAGTAACCTCTTATGTCTTAGTGGCTCTGTTGCCTTGCTTGAGGTGAAATTATTATTAAATAAAAGAAAGCAAAACCATAAAAGGTTTTAAAATTATATGCATCTTTATGGTGAAAAAATGGGTTGAAATATTGAAATATATGAGAGAAAATGCTGAAAAATTTCCCAGCCTGACCTACTTCCCCAAATCTGACTAAATAAGCAAATATCTGATTATTTTTGAAAGGGCTTCTTGTTTGGGGGCCTAGAACTTTTCAGCACTGCTTTGCATGTAATATTTTTGATGTTGTAATCATATATTTAACTTACTGTTTTATGGAGTTTATAAAAGTTTCTTTTGATGCCAAAGAATATATAATGAATCTTTTGTTGTTGTTTTAAAAGGTTACCAGACAAAATAATGTAAAATAAAGCCTCTATAAAATCCCCTGTGGGAAATTAACTTTTTTTGTCAGTCTTATGTTGTTTTAGTATGTGCCAAACTCTATTTTCATCAGAATTTTTTTGTTGTTGATTTTTTTTTTTTTTGTCTTTTGATTTATTTCCATTTAATAATCATTACCAGAATATACTTTTAGCTTCACATCACAAAAAAATACAGAAATCATTCAATTTCTAAAAGCTTTTCATTTAAGGCAAATATCTTTGACCCGTTCTTTCAATCTTTTCCTTAAAGTATAAAAGATTGATATTAACCACCATTTTCTGTTCATCAACTATTTCTGTTAAAAAAAAAAAGAAAAAAAAAGCATTCAGTTCTTACAGATTGTACACCTAAAGAAGGCTGGAGAATTGACTGGCCATAATACTGTGCTAAAAACATAAACAATACAATGAATCAGTTCAAGTCTAAACAATTTCTGGTACCACAATGATTTTTCTCAAGATCATAGAAAGCATGGCAACTTTTGATGATATTCTTTTAAATTTGCATAATAAGATATGGTAAGAATTGTTCAAGTTTTAATAGTTTTCATTTTAAATATTTTTGATCTGTTTTTTTTTTCAATCTCTTCCTTAAAATATAAAAGATTAATGTTAGCCAGTATTTTCTGTTTTCTAGCTTTATTAAAAATAAATAAAGAAAAGAAACCATTTTGTTCTGAGTAATTGCATACATAAAGTAGGCTGGAAAATAGAGTGATAAAAATGCTGTGGTAACAACATGGTCCATTGAATGATTTCAAGTCTAAGGGACTCTTGGAATCAGAATGACATTTCTCAGAAATCATAAAGAGCTTAAATTTGACAATTTGAAGGTTCAGTTCTTGTTGAAATATGTGATCCCAGGAGAAATTAAATGAGAACATGAACATTTTAAGAAAAAAATTTTCATTAATTATGAAAGATTATCAAGCAATGAACAAAAGGTTGTTAATAAGTAAAAAGGATTGGTATTTCAAAATTTTTGCATAAAGAATGCTAACATTCTAAGAATTTCTCCCAGAATTACTGTTTTGTAATCATTCAGTCAGAAGGATTACTACATCAAGAGAGATTTTCTTTTTCTTGCCTTTAATATCCTATCTTTTGAATTATGGAAAAGAGACTTAGTGGAAATAACAGATGAGAAAAGAGGTTAAAATATATAAACAGACATAAACTTATATGGAAAAAACAAAGTAGCAAATAAGGGGGAAAAAACGGATAAACTACAAGAAATAAAGAAAAATAATAAAAAAAGAAATGCCCAGATATGCTATAAAATCAAGGGAATATAATAGAAAGAGATCATGCCCACAGCAACTAAGAAATGACTAGGTTACCTCTGACTGTTTGTCATTGAGTGCCAGGTGATGATCATTCTTGTGTTTTTAAGAAGAGGCATTAAGCTTTCTAAAAGCTTACATAACTAGTATTGGCTTATGTGTATACATGTATAAACAAATTTATCAATGCATATATGTCTGATCATGTGTATACATGCATTTGTCTTTATATACAAAATGTTGATATTTTCTTTTTCTTCCAGCTTTTTTGTCACTACCCTCACCCAGGATATCCCCACTCACACTGCCTATATATATATATATATATATATATATAGCCATTCCCCACCTTCCAAAAAATAGAAAGAAAAAATATACAAGATATTTCGAAAAGCCTAAGTATAGAATAGGCAGAATAAAAGACAATAGTAAAGACTTCTACAGAATTAAAAATAAAAAAAAAAATAAAAAAGACATTTCAAAAGCTTTTATCCGAAATATATTCAACATAGATGTTTTTCCCTCGTCTATTAGACAAAAACAAAAAAAAATGTGTAAAACAAAAACATTAATGGGAAGATAAGAAAGAAATAGGAAGAAAATAAGGCATGCTGGGATATAGAAGAAATGAAAGAATAGTGAATGCTGGGATTAAAAATAGAGGAAGAGGTTGAGTGTATCTACTGAGAAAGTGTAAGGAGACATAGTGAGTAACTCCAAAGTTGAGTGTAAGTTTAGTATCACTGTACAGGATAATGGGTAGTTAGGGTAAGTGTGAGGGAGCAATAAAAAGAAAAGACAAGAATGGAAAGAATATTTCTGGATTTACCTGAGAAATTTTGCTGCATTAGTATCTATAGTTGCATGATTAAACATTTTGTTGTGTCGATGCGTCAGTTGCAAGGGGAGATAAGCCCATCGAATCATAGAGAAAGAGTTTTGAGACTAAAAGGTAAAGAATGAGAATGATAACTGAGAATTGAAATGGAGAAGAAGCAGCAAAATTGAAGGAATAAGGATCAGAAAATATAGAGAGAAGGAAAAAAAAAGAAAAAAATACAGATGAAAAAAAAGAGGGAGCTCAGAGTGAGAAGAGAAGAAATTTGAAAAGAGGAGGACAAAAATAAGAGAGAATTGAAAATATTTGACAAAGAAAAATGTACAGTCAGAATTGAAATAGAAAGTGAAAAGAGATTGAAATCAGATAAAACTGTTGAGAAGGTAAGGATTTTTTTCTACAAAGTAAGTAATCTTAGATTTTTAATGCTCTAAGGAAATGGCTTAACTTGAAAACAGAACTGCAGACAATGAGTTAGGAATATTTAAAGCTGATTGCTATGTTTAAATCAAGTAAAAAGAAAATGTTGAATTTAAAGCAGTGGTTTACTGTATCTTTTTCTCTTTATAGATAAGTCTTACACAGCTTAACATTTAGTACTTGGCATCATTTATAACTATTATTTCTCCTCTGACTGTTTATGGAATCCTCTCAAAATATAGTGTTTATATTTTAGTTCTATGTATCTGAAATTGCAGCAGCCTAGCTCTCAATTTCAGTCAAGATTGTTTTACATGTTGACATATGACTACACAACCAAGAAATTCAAATTCAGATCGCATTGGCAGGGCTAACATATTAATTGGTTAAAATAGTCAATAGAGTGTTAAAGATTTAAAACTAAGAACTCCAATCACATGAAAGTCAATTATATTGTAATATAATTTTTTTTAGTTGAGTTATACAATACATACAGTAACAAGAAATAATAATTTAAAATAACTTTTTTGTTCATCTTATTATAGACTAGCAGTAGAGCCCAGCGTTGCCCGGGAACGTAACAGTAAGAGATAGATCAAGTATTGACCATCATAAAGACTGAAAAATAAAATTGACAAAGATTATTGTTTAAGGTTGACGGACACGTATGTCTTAATTAGTTTTTTTTTTTCTTTGTTTTTTTTTTTTACAAATTGGTCAAACCCAAACTCAAACAAAAACATTGTTTTCAATTGTTATGAGTCTACCGATTGAATAGAATTTTATTATAAACAATTGTCTCGTAAATGAAATTTTTAAAGCATTCTAAATGTAAAAATAAAGAAAAAAGTGTGCAAGACAATAAGAAACACTACCTGCCAAAAAAAAGTGAAGTTTTGTTGAAATCAGTTGAAAAATGTAGGAAATCCGATCCCATATATAAATGAACACACACACACACACACACACACACACAAACAACCAACGTGGGTTTTACAATAAGTATAACTTGATAACTCGATATTAATAAGTATAACTCGATATGTGTTGTCCCCCTTTCATTAATGCCTTTTAATCGTGTTTTCAAATTGATTTTGTGCAAAAACAATTGTGTTTTTCCAATTTTGGGCACTGTTAGAACCACCACAAGGTAATTTTACGTAGTCCTGTAAAGTTTTGTTGAAATCGGTTAAAAAATGTAGGAAATCTGATCCAATATATAAACGTACAGACACACACACACAATCTGCGTTTTATAATAAGTAAGATTAAGGACTCCAGATCACAAATATAATATTTTTTTAGCAAATTGTATAAAAGTTTATCGAGAGTTCTTGTTTGCTGTGTAAATTCATTGTCAATTGAACCCTACTATGGAAGCCAAAACAAAATATGATCTCATAAAGAAGGATCTGTAACATGATCAATCCTAACTTGGCATCTCAACTTCAGTAAATTTCTCACTGATGAGGCTTCCCTCTGTCTTTTCTACAAATGTTTTCATGACAACTGCTCTGACAAGCTTTTTTCCCTGGTGCCCTGATTACATGAATTTAAGCCTACTACTAGATTGGCATCTAGGTCCCACCTGTTTACTGCTGAAACAGCAAAATGCAACTGCTACTTCTACCCCAACAGTTTCTTTTCTCACACTTCCCGCCTGTGGAACTCCCTTTTCTCTCCTTGCTTCCTTGATAACTATAATCTTCAAAAATTTAAATGCAATGTCAATCACCATCTTCTATCTTCTTGAATCCCATTCCTCAATCCTTCCTATACTCAGTCTTTTCTCTCACTTTCACTCATTGTAACCTCCTGCATACTAGTGGCATTCTCAATGGTTAAAAAAACAAAACAACATGTGATTTCTTAAAACGTAAAAAAAAAAATATAATTGAAAATGAATGCATAACAGATCATTTTATCTGAAATAAATCAACAATGTTTTGGGCCAGTTTTTGATATCAACTTGAGATTTTTGTTGTTAAAAGTCGAATAATTTTAACACATTCAACATTATGGATAGAAAATAGAGAATTTTATGTGGTGTTTTTTCAAGACTTAGCATGAGCAAAACAAATTCATGAATTTGAACAAAAAAAAGTAACCCATAATGACATCAAAAAAAAAAAGAAGAGTCACAAAGCACTGCTTAGGATCCACAATTATGCTTCCCTCCCCCACTAGTTAGGGAGGGATACATGCCAGCCCAGTGCCATGTCTCTTCAGGATGTTGGAGATCAGGTCTCCATACAACTTCCTATCTTTATCAGAAGATGAATTGTGTTGGTAAATAAAAATTTCCTTTCATCTTTACTCATATTGTCTTATTTTATTTTATTTATATCTGAGTTTTTACACATGCATATATATATATATGTGTGTGTGTGTGTGTGTGTGTGTGTGTGTATATTTCTAAGTGTATAAATAGGAAAAGGAAAGAATATCTGTGTTTCATCTTAAATATGGTCTTTGAAGAGTTGTCTAAGTTTATGAAGGGAAGAATATTGGATTGTTTAAAAATCTCCTGGTTTGTAGCAGCCAATAAAATTTGATTGAAAAAAGTAATTTCTGTAAATATTCAACAATACCGAACAGTGTATAATCTTCTTTCTACTTTTTGTATTTGCCATGTTCCTTCAGGACATTGGCAATCATGGCTTTCCACAATTTCTTGTCCTTTGTAATGCTTCATAAATTTTGTTTTTTTGTTATCTTTCCTTACTCAAGCTTGCTAGGTAGATTATGCCTTGTTTCTCGCGGTCCCTCTTGCCTTCAATCTGTCCTGTGTGTATCAAATTTTCCAAACCATATTTCCTCATTATGTGCCCTAGATATTTCAACTATCTCTTCCTGATGTTAATTAAAAGCATCCTTTTTGTTTCCAATTTCCTTAAAACTTCCTTATGACTCACATGTTCAGTCAATGGTATTCTCAGTATCCTTATATAAAAGCATATTTCTGTCACCTCAAGTCTCTTTTTCATCTGTCATTGTCTTATTACTATAATATACTTACATATTCCTTAAACAAGATCATTTGCTAAATCTACATAAATAATAATGTTCTGTTGTATAACAATAGTTTCCAAGTATAATTGTTTGTTAAAGTGACTAATCCCTGTTGCAGATGCTTACTCAGGCATTGTTGCCTTTCTTCAACACTTACAAAGCCAGTTCTACAACTATGCTGAGTGGATCTTAGTTGGAATTTCTGGGAAAGAATGCAAAGTAAATTCAAATCCTTGGTCATGATCACCATCAATAGTTTCTGAATAGTTTAATATATTCAGTTTCCTCAAAAGTCTTGGGTTAACCTATGGTATGCTTTTCAGGCAGTTCCCAAACCTATATACAGGGATTATCTTCCCAGGTTGAGGTTGCACTAATTCTCATACTGTAACTGAAGTTAAGCAACATCAAGCCTTGTCAGTACTGAGATAGGTCAGATAGGTGACTGCTTGGGATTATCAGCTGCTGTAAGCTTGGATATGTGGGTGGTGTAATGGATAATGGCTTGGAATTGTTAATTGGAGATCTCCAATTCCAGTTGAGTTTGTTATATTCAGTTAAAGTAAATACCCTTGTGAAAGTATGAATCCACTTCTCCCCCAGCTATGGGTTAATTAGTAAGCCTTCTATCACTAAATCATTATTATCTCCCCCAAAGTATTCTTACAATCTAAAAATATTTTCTGGTTTTAAATAACCTGCAAAGTGCTGGTAAGCTGTAGAAAACAAATCAATGAATCAGGCTCATGTTGACTTATTGATAAACTGACCATGGTGAGACTTGAACCTGGATGTCATGGTTTAAATGCTAATATTCTGATCACTGTTTATATAATATATTTGGAAACATCCTTCTTTTTCATTTTTTAAACAAGAATTGAGATTAATCTTCTTCATCAGTAAAGCTATAATGACTGATATGTCTATTTCTCATCAGATCCAGATAAAAGCAATATTTTTGAATGCTGATATTCAAGGTAAGATGGCCCTCTCCATTCAGAGGATTTAACACAATATTCCTACAACCAATTATCTCTATCTAACCTAGCAGTAGACTAAGCTAAATAAATATCCATAAAGTTTGCTATGGAATAGATTATAGTAAAACTTACAGATGTGCCACAAACAGTGAAAACTAAAAGCCAATAAAGTATCAATAAAATTGAAATTGTCACATTTGCTAAGTTCTAACTTTAAAGCTTCTTTCTGGTTTTAATTCCTGAAAAGCTTCTGATAGTATTAGCTTTCATTCTGTCAAATGAGAAAAGCCCTGAAATATCTTTCATGGTCTTTTAAAGAGATTTAAGCTCTCTGTTTGGGGAAAGAGATTTTTTTTTTTTTTTGTAAGGAAATGCAACCAAATGTTTAATTCCTCCATACCAATGAAGTGATTGAACTTGTCAAATATCACAGCTTGATCGCAGCTCTTCATAAAGGATCAACTAAATGGAATTGGGATTATATATTTCTTTGCCACTTTTTGAAATATCTCCATCTTTGAGAAAGATCAAACTGCAGTTAGAGTATTAAGAGAAAGATTTAAGATAGTCAAAATTCTTTCCTTTTCTTCCCCTTTTGCAACTTGTCCTTTATCCATGCTACTATATATATATATATATATATATATATATATATATATATATATATATATGAACTTCTATATAAAGTTCATATATATCCTTTTAAAATCTGACTAAATTCTATCATTTCTGGCTTTCCCCTTCCCCTATTTTTCTTTGTTCCTTCAATTGGGGATTACCGATATCAGATCAGCCAAGCTTTCTGAATACAATGATATTTCTCCCAGTGTCACAGACATTGAATCTACTCTTATTCAATACTGCTGTTGTTCTTGTTATCATCATTATCATCTTTTTGCTTACTTAAAAGAAACAGCTCAATGGTTGAAGAATTGGATTAAAGATCATAACGTTAATATTTCTGTTTACTTGCGTAAACAAGATGCTCAATAAACCATAAATCTCACCAATAAGATTATCAAAATCATTTTGAATTTATTTCTAAATGCGCATCAAGATGTAAGTATATAACTTATATAATTTAGTAAAACATAATTGTACTTAAATTACAAAGTTGTATTTTAATGACTGCCATTCCTTAAATAGCAGGGTTACAGCCATAACAAAACAGAAACACTCATTCTGATCACTGAAGTTAAGCAATGTGAAACCTGGTCAGTACCTTGATGAGTGGCTGCATGGGAATACCAGATGCTGTAAGCTTTGATGGGTGATTGGTGTAATGAAGAATGGCTTGGAATGTGAAATTGCAAAGCCAAGTTTCAATCCCAGTTGGGTTTGTTATATTTATTTATGTGCAAATATCCTTGGGAAAGTATGAATTCACATCCTCCCCAGAATTGTAGAATTTGTATCAGAAAATTTCAAAAAAATCTTACAATCCAAAAATATTTGGTGGTTTCAAATAGCCTGTAAAGGGTTGAAAAGATGTAGAAAATGAATAAATCAATTGGGAATTATGCATTTGTAAATGGTAAGAGATTGATTTGTTTTCTCCAGCTTATGAACCCTTTGCAGGTTATTTAAAGCCAGAAAATACCTTCTTAACAAACTGTCCGTAGTAAGACTTGAACCTGAGTGTCATGGTTTAAACACTCATATTCTGATCACTCTGCAAGTTGTTGAGAAGCCATAAAAAACAAATCAATCAATCCTTAAATGGCAGGAAAAGATTCTATACACCAAACAGGTAAAAAATGAGAAAAAAGAAATTATTTTATTAATGGTAGTTTTTATGTTTCCATTTTACTTTACTTATATACAAAAACTATAAAAATGCTATTTTAACTCTTTTAGAATAAAGAAAAAATGGAAATAAAATAAATGTTAGGTTCCAAAATGTAACATTTTTAACATGATATTCTGTACACAATGGAGTTGTGCTTTTTTTTCCACTGTTACAAGGATGCATTTCTATAGTAAGGGATTCTACTGAGTTCTACTTGTTACTACAAAAAAAGTTTTCATTCATGAAGTAGTTGTAAAATAGAGAAATTAGAAATAGAACATTTGGAAGATTATAGATCATTCCAATATATTTGAGAAAAATCTAGATGATTCGAGAAACATCTAGAAATATGCTAATTAGGTGCTAGCCCCTATAAAAATAGGTTTTTGGAAAAGGCTTGTCAGTTGGTGAAAGGAAATTGCTGCCAGTATCAACTCCGGCTTTTGATTCGAGGATTATTATATCCAACCAAAAGAATCTCTATGAAAAGTTGCTGACCAGGAAAAACCCCAAAAGAGAACCCCTTGGGACAAATCTGGTAAATAGAGTTTTGACTATTTTCATTGACCAAACTACCAATTATTCAATATATTCTCACATTTATGGATTTCCAGTTATTAGTACTTAGATTACTTCGCTAGCCCTAAAGTGGTAATAAGACTTGACTCCCTTTCTTTCTCCCTCGTAACACTTCGCCCGTAAATTCTGTGTTTTCTCTTTTGTAGGCCACAATTGTTTATCTTGTATATATTTTTATATTGTGTTTTAGTAAATTAAATATTTGTTTGTGATTTAGCTCTGTGTTGTGGTAAATCATTTTTTTTTCTTTGTTACAATTTCCAATACATAACAGCCACTACTTTTCAATTTTCAAGAAATATGCATAGCACTGTCTTTGGATTGTTGTTCCTGGTTTATTTGTGAGTAAATACTCCAAGGAATTATGTAACCTTATGAATTATGAATCCTTGTTTCCTGTTCAGTTATTTGGTTTCTGGTTCCTTCTAAATTTTTTTTTGTTTCTCATTCACTTCCCTTGTATTTTAGTGGCATTATCGCCTTGCTTGAGATGAATTGAAATCCTAAAGTTGCCAATTGGTCATTTAGACTTAAATGCTTAAAAATATTATCATCCATTTTGTACACATTTCCCCCTCTCTTGGACTTTGTGCCTAAAACCTGAGTTTAATAAATGTGAAGAACAATGACGGTTTTTCTGTGTGGATTTTCTAGGCAGGCAGACACTCACAACTTCAAAGATTTGCTTGTCTGCTTTGTGATAACTCACTCTTTGCACAAAAAACAGCCATATGAACTCATATCTTATATTTAACACCTCCCAACTCAAAAACAAAACCAAATTGCCTCCTTAAGATCTTAATTATAGTTATCTATTTTCCAGAACTAAATGGCCATATTTTGTGTAATACAGATATCATTTATAGTAAAATTGACCATTTAAAGAAAAATTTGTATGACTTGGTTTGAAATCTTTGTCTTTTAATATCTAAGACAGATCTGGAATTGGATATCACTGATTAATTTTTGTGAGCCAAAGCATGGCATCTCTTAGATTTTAGGCTTATGGTCACATCATGTTGAAACACCAGTTCCTGTGTAATCACCAAAGTTCAGCAACATCAATCCTGGTCAGTACTTATATGGGTGACCATTTGGAAATTCCAGTCGCTGTAAGTCTGGATGTGTGGGTGGTATAATAGATAATGGTTCAGAATTGTTAATTAGAGAGTCAAGTTCCAATTCCCGTTGAGTTCGTTATAATCATTTACGTGCAAATAACCTTAGGAAAGGTAACTCTTCTTCCACTATCTATGGGTTAATTAGTAAGTCATTTATTACTAAATCATTATTATCAACAAATAAAAGAAAATTATTACAATCTAAAAGTATTTTCTGGCTTTAAATAACACGCAAAAGGTTGATAAACTGGCGAAAAAAATCAATCTCTTAGCATTTAGAAATACATAATTCCCACTTTTATAGAATATCCACCAAATCTCATTTCATTATCTTTTTCAGGAATACATCAGAAAAGCCTACTAACCAGAGTTTCAAACAAAAATCATGTTACAGCCACTGGGTTTACACCTCGACATATATTTGGAATTTTCAAATAAACATCAACAGAAAATTTCAGCTTGATTATTACTGGAAATGTTGTAAGAACAAGTACTTTCAAATTTTAAGGCCATAGATTATTTGTCATTTTAAACTCAGAGATTCTGGTAGGTACTGGTTCCACATAATCAGTTTATAATAAATGGTTAACTTAAAGAAAAGTAGATTTGAGAAAATAGTTTTGAGTGAGGTTCGTTTTTAGAATGGAAATTACATGGTGGGATTTTAAAGAAACATTTTTGTTTTCATTTTGTAGACAAAGAAGCACCAACATACTGCTGAAAAATCTCAGCAATGAGTCAAAAGTGACATGATCAGCCAGGCATGTACAACATATAGGAATTTACTGTCATAATGAACATATTTTTTGTCATGTCTCATTACGGCACGGACAATCATGTCTCACCATGTATTCCTTTTCTTTATTAACTGTGAATTACAAGAGATTCATAGGTAAGATATTGGTGTAGTTTCCTGATGCTTTCTTGTTATAAAGATTGTATAATGTGCAGAGTTCTGGTTAATAATACTGTAAGGAAACACTGGAGAAAAAGGTTGAGTAAAGAACAGGATTAATCACATAAGAGACATGGATTAATAATACAGTAATAGAGAAGACCATAGTTCTGGTTAATAATATTGTAAAGAAACACTGGAGAAAATATTGAGTGAAGAACAGGTTTAATCACATAAGAGACATGGATTAATAATACAGTTATAGAGAAGACCATAGTTCTGGTTAATAATATTGTAAAGAAACACTGGAGAAAATATTGAGTGAAGAACAGGTTTAATCACATAAGAGACATGGATTAATAATACAGTTATAGAGAAGACCATAGTTCTGGTTAATAATATTGTAAAGAAACACTGGAGAAAATGTTGAGTGAAGAACAGGTTTAATCACATAAGAGACATGGATTAATAATACAGTAATAGAGAAGACCATAGTTCTGGCTAATAATATTGTAAGGAAACGCTGGAGAAAACATTGAGTGAAGAACAGGATTAATCACATAAGAGACATAGATTAATAATACAGTAATAGAGAAGACCATAGTTCTGGTTAATAATATTGTAAGGAAACACTGGAGAAAAGGTTGAGTGAAGAACGGGTTTAATCCCCTGAGAGACATGGATTAATAATATAGTAATAGAGAAGACCATAGTTCTGGTTAATAGTATGGTAAGGAAACACTGGAGAAAAAGTTTGAGTGAAGAATAGGTTATTCACATGAGAGACATGGATTAATAATACAGTAATAGAGAAGACCATAGTTCTGGTTAATAATATTGTAAGGAAACACTGGAGAAAAGGTTGAGTGAAGAACGGGTTTAATCCTGAGAGACATGGATTAATAATATAGTAATAGAAGACCATAGTTCTGGTTAATAGTATGGTAAGGAAACACTGGAAAAAAAGTTTGAGTGAAGAATAGGTTATTCACATGAGAGACATGGATTAATAATACAGTAATAGAAGACCATAGTTCTGGTTTAATATTGTAAGGAAACACTGGAGAAAAGGTTGAGTGAAGAACAGGTTTAATCCCCTGAGAGACATGGATTAATAATATAGTAATAGAGAAGACCATAGTTCTGGTTAATAGTATGGTAAGGAAACACTGGAGAAAAAAAGTTTGAGTGAAGAATAGGTTATTCACATGAGAGAGACATGGATTAATAATACAGTAATAGAGAAGACCATAGTTCTGGTTAATAATATTGTAAGGAAACACTGGAGAAAAGGTTGAGTGAAGAACGGGTTTAATCCCTGAGAGACATGGATTAATAATATAGTAATAGAAGACCATAGTTCTGGTTAATAGTATGGTAAGGAAACACTGGAGAAAAAGTTTGAGTGAAGAATAGGTTATTCACATGAGAGACATGGATTAATAATACAGTAATAGAAGACCATAGTTCTGGTTAATAATATTGTAAGGAAACACTGGAGAAAAGGTTGAGTGAAGAAGAGGTTTAATCACATAAGAGACATGGATTAATAATACAGTAATAGAGAAGACCATAGTTCTGGTTAATAATATTGTAAGGAAACACTGGAGAAAAGGTTGAGTGAAGAAGAGGTTTAATCACATAAGAGACATGGATTAATAATACAGTAATAGAGAAGACCATAGTTCTGGTTAATAATATTAATAAGAGAAAACACTGGAGAAAAAGTTTGAGTTGAAGAATAGGTTTAATTCCCTGAGAGACATGGATTAATAATATAGTAATAGAGAAGACCATAGTTCTGGTTAATAGTATGGTAAGGAAACACTGGAGAAAAAGTTTGAGTGAAGAATAGGTTATTCACATGAGAGACATGGATTAATAATACAGTAATAGAGAAGACCATAGTTCTGGTTAATAATATTGTAAGGAAACACTGGAGAAAAGGTTGAGTGAAGAACGGGTTTAATCCCCTGAGAGACATGGATTAATAATATAGTAATAGAGAAGACCATAGTTCTGGTTAATAGTATGGTAAGGAAACACTGGAGAAAAAGTTTGAGTGAAGAATAGGTTATTCACATGAGAGACATGGATTAATAATACAGTCATAGAAGACCATAGTTCTGGTTAATAATATTGTAAGGAAACACTGGAGAAAAGGTTGAGTGAAGAACGGGTTTAATCCCTGAGAGACATGGATTAATAATATAGTAAAGAGAAGACCATAGTTCTGGTTAATAGTATGGTAAGGAAACACTGGAAAAAAAGTTTGAGTGAAGAATAGGTTATTCACATGAGAGACATGGATTAATAATACAGTTATAGAGAAGACCATAGTTCTGGTTAATAATATTGTAAGGAAACACTGGAGAAAAAGTTTGAGTGAAGAACGGGTTTAATCCCCTGAGAGACATGGATTAATAATACAGTAATAGAGAAGACCATAGTTCTGGTTAATAATATTGTAAGGAAACACTGGAGAAAAAGTTTGAGTGAAGAATAGGTTATTCACATGAGAGACATGGATTAATAATACAGTAATAGAGAAGACCATAGTTCTGGTTAATAATATGGTAAGGAAACACTGGAGAAAAGGTTGAGTGAAGAATAGGTTTAATCCCTGAGAGACATGGATTAATAATATAGTAATAGAGAAGACCATAGTTCTGGTTAATAGTATGGTAAGGAAACACTGGAGAAAAAGTTTGAGTGAAGAATAGGTTATTCACATGAGAGACATGGATTAAAAATACAGTAATAGAGAAGACCATAGTTCTGGTTAATAGTATGGTAAGGAAACACTGGAGAAAAAGTTTGAGTGAAGAATAGGTTATTCACATGAGAGACATGGATTAATAATATAGTAATAGAGAAGACCATAGTTCTGGTTAATAGTATGGTAAGGAAACACTGGAGAAAAAGTTTGAGTGAAGAATAGGTTATTCACATGAGAGACATGGATTAATAATACAGTAATAGAGAAGACCATAGTTCTGGTTAATAATATGGTAAGGAAACACTGGAGAAAAAGTTTGAGTGAAGAAAGGTTATTCCCTGAGAGACAGTGGAGAAGACCATAGTTCTGGTTAATAGTATGGTAAGGAAACACTGGAGAAAAAGTTTGTTTGAGAAGAATAGGTTATTCACATGAGACATGGATTAATAATACAGTAATAGAGAAGACCATAGTTCTGGTTAATAGTATGGTAGGAAACACTGGAGAAAAAGTTTGAGTGAAGAATAGGTTTATTCACATGAGAGACATGGATTAATAATACAGTAATAGAAGACCATAGTTCTGGTTAATAATATGGTAAGGAAACACTGGAGAAAAGTTTGAGTGAAGACGGGGTTTTCACATGAGAGACATGGATTAATAATACAGTAATAGAAGACCATAGTTCTGGTTAATAGTATGGTAAGGAAACACTGGAGAAAAGTTTGAGTGAAGAATAGGTTATTCACATGAGAGACATGGATTAATAATACAGTAATAGAAGACCATAGTTCTAGTTAATAGTATGGTAAGGAAACACTGGAGAAAAAGTTTGAGTGAAGAATAGGTTATTCACATGAGAGACATGGATTAATAATACAGTAATAGAGAAGACCATAGTTCTGGTTAATAGTATGGTAAGGAAACACTGGAGAAAAAGTTTGAGTGAAGAATAGGTTATTCACATGAGAGACATGGATTAATAATACAGTAATAGAGAAGACCATAGTTCTGGTTAATAGTATGGTAAGGGAAACACTGGAAAAAGTTTGAGTGAAGAATAGGTTATTCACATGAGAGACATGGATTAATAATACAGTAATAGAGAAGACCATAGTTCTGGTTAATAATATTGTAAGGAAACACTGGAGAAAAGTTTGAGTGAAGAATAGGTTTTAACATGAGAGACATGGATTAATAATATAGTAATAGAGAAGACCATAGTTCTGGTTAATAATATTGTAAGGAAACACTGGAGAAAAGGTTGAGTGAAGAATAGGTTATTCACATGAGAGACATGGATTAATAATACAGTAATAGAGAAGACCATAGTTCTGGTTAATAATATTGTAAAGAAAACACTGGAGAAAAGTTTGAGTGAAGAATAGGTTATTCACATGAGAGACATGGATTAATAATACAGTAATAGAGAAGACCATAGTTCTGGTTAATAGTATGGTAAGGAAACACTGGAGAAAAAGTTTGAGACATGGATTAATAATACAGATGGTGAAGACCATAGGTTAATATAGTAAAACACTGGAGAGACATGGATTAATAATACATGGATTAATAATACAGTAATAGAAGACCATAGTTCTGGTTAATAATATTGTAAGGAAACACTGGAGAAAAGGTTGAGTGAAGAATAGGTTTATTCACATGAGAGACATGGATTAATAATATAGTAATAGAAGACCATAGTTCTGGTTAATAATATTGTAAGGAAACACTGGAGAAAAGGTTGAGTGAAGAATAGGTTTTATTCACATGAGAGACATGGATTAATAATACAGTAATAAGAAGACCATAGTTCTGGTTAATAGTATGGTGAAACAGGAAACACTGGAGAAAAATTAATAATTGAATGAAGAATAGGGTTTAATAGGTTATTATGAGAGACATGGATTAATAATACAGTAATAGAGAAGACCATAGTTCTGGTTAATAATATTGTAAGGAAACACTGGAGAAAAGGTTGAGTGAAGAATAGGTTTATTCACACAAGAGACATGGATTAATAATACAGTAATAGAGAAGTTCCATAGTTCTGGTTAATAATATTGTGAAGAAAGGAAACACTGGAGAAAAGGTTGAGTGAAGAACGGGTTTAATCCCTGAGAGACATGGATTAATAATATAGTAATAGAGAAGACCATAGTTCTGGTTAATAGTATGGTAAGGAAACACTGGAGAAAAAAGTTTGAGTGAAGAATAGGTTATTCACATGAGGGAGACATGGATAGTTCTGGTTAATACAGTAATGGAGAAAAGAGTGAAGAGGTTTATTAGTTCATGGTTAATAATATTAGACCAAGGAAACACTGGAGAAAAGGTTGAGTGAAGAACGGGTTTAATCCTGAGAGACATGGATTAATAATATAGTAATAGAGAAGACCATAGTTCTGGTTAATAGTATGGTAAGGAAACACTGGAGAAAAAAGTTTGAGTGAAGAATAGGTTATTCACATGAGAGACATGGATTAATAATACAGTAATAGAGAAGACCATAGTTCTGGTTAATAATATTGTATAAGGAAACACTGGAGAAAAGGTTGAGTGAAGAACGGGTTTAATCCCCTGAGAGACATGGATTAATAATATAGTAATAGAAGACCATAGTTCTGGTTAATAGTATGGTAAGGAAACACTGGAGAAAAAGTTTGAGTGAAGAATAGGTTATTCACATGAGAGACATGGATTAATAATACAGTAATAGAAGACCATAGTTCTGGTTAATAATATTGTAAGGAAAACACTGGAGAAAAGGTTGAGTGAAGAACGGGTTTAATCCCCTGAGAGACATGGATTAATAATATAGTAATAGAGAAGACCATAGTTCTGGTTAATAGTATGGTAAGGAAACACTGGAGAAAAAGTTTGAGTGAAGAATAGGTTATTCACATGAGAGACATGGATTAATAATACAGTAATAGAGAAGACCATAGTTCTGGTTAATAATATTGTAAGGAAACACTGGAGAAAATGTTGAGTGAAGAAGAGGTTTAATCCCTGAGAGACATGGATTAATAATATAGTAATAGAAGACCATAGTTCTGGTTAATAGTATGGTAAGGAAACACTGGAGAAAAAAGTTTGAGTGAAGAATAGGTTATTCACATGAGAGACATGGATTAATAATACAGTAATATAGAAGACCATAGTTCTGGTTAATAATATTGTAAGGAAACACTGGAGAAAAGGTTGAGTGAAGAAGAGGTTTAATCACATGGAGAAAAAAGAGACATGGATTAATAATACAGTAATAGAGAAGACCATAGTTCTGGTTAATAATATTGTAAAAGGAAACACTGGAGAAAAGGTTGAGTGAAGAAGAGGTTTAATCACATAAGAGACATGGATTAATAATACAGTTATAGAAGACCATAGTTCTGGTTAATAATATTGTAAGGAAACACTGGAGAAAAGGTTGAGTGAAGAACGGGTTTAATCCCTGAGAGACATGGATTAATAATATAGTAATAGAGAAGACCATAGTTCTGGTTAATAGTATGGTAAGGAAACACTGGAGAAAAAGTTTGAGTGAAGAATAGGTTATTCACATGAGAGACATGGATTAATAATACAGTAATAGAGAAGACCATAGTTCTGGTTAATAATATTGTAAGGAAACACTGGAGAAAAGGTTGAGTGAAGAAGAGGTTTAATCACATAAGAGACATGGATTAATAATACAGTTATAGAGAAGACCATAGTTCTGGTTAATAATATTGTAAGGAAACACTGGAGAAAAGGTTGAGTGAAGAACGGGTTTAATCCCCTGAGAGACATGGATTAATAATATAGTAATAGAGAAGACCATAGTTCTGGTTAATAGTATGGTAAGGAAACACTGGAGAAAAAGTTTGAGTGAAGAATAGGTTATTCACATGAGAGACATGGATTAATAATACAGTAATAGAGAAGACCATAGTTCTGGTTAATAATATTGTAAGGAAACACTGGAGAAAATGTTGAGTGAAGAAGAGGTTTAATCACATAAGAGACATGGATTAATAATACAGTTATAGAGAAGACCATAGTTCTGGTTAATAATATTGTAAGGAAACACTGGAGAAAAATGTTGAGTGAAGAAGAGGTTTAATCACATAAGAGACATGGATTAATAATACAGTAATAGAAGACCATAGTTCTGGTTAATAATATAATAGAAGGAAACACTGGAGAAAAGGTTGAGTGAAGAAGAGGTTTAATCACATAAGAGACATGGATTAATAATACAGTTATAGAAGACCATAGTTCTGGTTAATAATATTGTAAGGAAACACTGGAGAAAAGGTTGAGTGAAGAACGGGTTTAATCCCCTGAGAGACATGGATTAATAATATAGTAATAGACTGTGTATTAATGCTGCAATGCATATGACTCAAATACTATAACTTGTGACCCACTTTGCAACACCATTCCTATGAGCAGGCATTTTCATCAAACGGATGAATCCATGTTCAAGAATTAGTTTATGGACAAGGTTCATTGTCTTTATACACAACACTTCTTCGTGGTCTTTTCATGCAAAGTCTTACTTCTCTTAGTCAATGCCATCCAAAACCCAGTCTACTTTGATTACATTGCTGTGGTTCCCATAGCTGGGAATCTCAGCTGACACTTTCATTAATTTTAGACATCATAATTTACTTAAGATTTCTCACAAATTCTGCTAAACTTCTCAAAAGCTTTTCCTTCATTTATTTTGATTTTAAAATGAACTCTATATAATCTAAAATTTATCACAAAGCAGTCAAGGAAATCTTTGAAGTTGTGAGGGTCTGCCTGCATAGAAAATCCACATTGAAAAAGTGTCATTAATCTTCACATTTATTAAGCTTAGGTTTTAGGCACAAATTTCAAGAGGGGGAAAACATGGAAGAAATAGATGATTAATTTGTATCAATCTTTCAAGTCGTGAGGGCCAGCCTACCTATCTACCTTGAAATTTATCATTCAAAATCATGGTTTTTGAAAACTAACCTCTGACACTGATTTAATATACCTCATTGACAAGGCAGATCATCTTAGTAAGTACCAGAGATACAAATAGCTAAATTAGGAAAATTGTGTTGCATCAAAATTGCAATTGGTGGGAGGCATTCCTGACTTGAAAGTCAGTATTTAAAGTCCCAATTTTAATCTGGGCTTCAACACAGACCAATGCTACAAGTAGGAAGTACGAGATACTTAACTATAAAGCAGATATGTAAACCTTTGAAGTTGTGAGGGTGTGTTTGTCTCGAAAATCAGCAGTTAAAATCCTTTTACCTGGCTTGAATATGTTGAATATATACAATTCCTTCAGCCATAAAGTAGAATGTTCAAGTACTAAGTTGGCCAGAAAGTCCTGCCTCACTTAGGAAATGGAAAAAAAACAACAAAGCTTGAGCTGTGTCTGGTGGAATTTCCAAGGAGTACTGCATTTTGAGCCTGTTCCACATGCACCATCAATGTTAAACTGTAGTACCAGCAGCTAGACCACATGTATGATAAAATAAGAAAGGAGTATCCTGCTTTGGTCAATTGAGATCAGTCTTTGTTTCAGCAAGACAATACGAGGCCACACACTGCCAGGTTGACAAAGGACAGATTCAAACACATGGATGGTGTTTAGATTCTTCCATAGCCACCATTTAGTTCTGATGCTGCTGCAAGTGATTATTATCCACTCATTTGCATACTTCCTCTACAACCAGAAGTGAAGGAAGCTAGTTTACAGTTTCTTGATTCAAAACCAGTGGACTAGTCTTTAGGACAGATTTGGATGCTGGCTGATCACTGGCAGAAGATCGTTGGGAATGATGGACTTTATTTTGAAGAATAAATGTTGGTTTTGCTCCATAAAATTTTGTTGTTTTCTTTCTGCTTTCTAAGTGAATCAGGACTTTCTGGACAAACTAATATATTCATGATAATCTTAGTTTAGTAAGACACAAGGCCAAATGATGGGAAATATATGTGACAGGGAGAAAATGTGCTGCACTGATTTTACAAATATAGCAAAAACTGCTTGACTTGAATATTCAACAATTCAGATCATACTTTTTAAGCAGGCTTGAAAACTGCTGCTTCTGTCAGAAATATTTAAATAGTTTAAAAAATGTTTTACTATCTTAGCCGATCAGCAACTCACCATTGTTTCTTATGAAAAAACTGATTTGCACGGAAACAGATAAAACATATTTGTCAGTTGGTTTTTAATATGCTTAAATTCAATCATCTAAAATTTCCTCACAGATGAAGAAGAGACTTGGCCAACAGAAATGTGGTTCTCCAAAAAGATGTCGAGAATACCATGGATGGAACATGTGAGTAAAGAGGAAGTTGTAAGAAATGGAAAAAAAGATACAGAAGGAAACAGCTGACGTTTCTGGGACACATAATGAGAAATGGCTTGAAGAATTTGATACACATAGGACATACGAAAGGGGCACAGAGAAACAGTGAATAATTAAAATAAATTATTTGCATAAATTGATGGTAGAACAGAGAGTAGGAGAGATAGTAAGGGACAAAAGCTGCTTAGTAGGGCCGCCAAGAGATATTTTGCAAAGTGGTACAAATACCTTTTTAGGCCCCAAGGCAGGCAAAGATTTTTCTCAAAATTGAGGATCTGTAAATCTACATGCAAACTCTTATAGATGCTTTATTTCCATCATCAGATATATAATGATGCAAGAAACATATTCAGTTAATGCAGCAAAATAAATCAGTATTTACAGTTGCTTTCACTAATCGCCATTTTAGGTTCTGTCATAGAGAAATGTTCTTTAAACATTCATAATAATTTCTTTCAAAGGAAAACACTTTTTTCATAACAAAAAAACAAAAAACAAAATTAACATTTAACTAGAGAACTAATTAAAATATGCTTTTCTGGGTTTTTTGTTTGCAAAATTTTTAATAACACTATCGAAATCAATTTGTCTGGCAATACCAGATTCAATACTCAGTCATGCTAGATCCCTTCCAAGGGCCCATCTTAGTTCTTTGGCCCCAGAACTAGGTACCAGCTTGACCCCATTTCTCATAGGCCCTGCTGCTTAGAACTGCAAAGAATGAGAAGTTGTGGTGAGCCATGATCACCGACTTCCTGAAGGGAGCTGGCATATAAAAGAAAATAAGGGAAGTAACCAAACTTATTAACATTCACAATCAACATATTTTCTTTACTATTTTTAAAATCTTGGATTTTCATTACACTAAACTTAAAATTTCTAATGTTAATGTTATGGTTTTTAATATTCTATTATAATTTTAGATAACATAATCAGCCTTTGGCAAAGACTGGATTTTGAGAATCAAGAGATGATCAACTTTTACTTTTAATTAAAAAAAAGTCATTTTTGAGCCTTTGACAAAGACTGGATTTTGAGAATCAAGAGATGATCAAAAAACATCATTTTTGAGCCTTTGGCAAAGACTGGATTTTGAGAATCAAGAGATGATCAACTTTTACTTTTAGTTAAAAAAAAGAACGTCATTTTTGAGCCTTTGACAAAGACTGAATTTTGAGAATCAAGAGATGATCAACTTTTACTTTTAAATAAAAAAACAGCAAATACATTTTTGAGCCTTTGAAATTGACTGGATTTTGAATATTCAGAGATGATCAACCTTTACTTACTAATAAGAAACTATCAAAAATAGTTTTGCAATTGAAAGACTATTTTATTTAAGAAGACTTATTATCACATGCTCTAAATAGATGAAGAAAAGTAACTTTCAGATTTGAAAACAGAAATCCTTTCTATTTAAGTGTTTTATACTAATAACCTGTTATACCAATATAAGTAACTTTAGATATAATAACAGATGTTAAACTTTTGTTGGTATCTAAAAATAGGTCATCAAGAAATTTAGTGTATCTTTGAATCGTGATCACTCAAAGAAAACCATATTTTATTTTACTGCTTCAAAGAATTCTCAAAGTAAGGTAAAGTTAAAATGAAATTAAGCATAACATTTTTTCTTGATTGCTTCAGTCTTTGCATAAAGAAGAAACATCTGGGGAACCATTTACCAACTTGGATTCTTAGGCAACTAATTACTGCGTCTCCAGGTTTTCTGTAGGATATTCTGAAGCATGATGTTCCTCATCCCAAACAAGTTAAGAACAAAAAAGATAAAAAAATTTGCTGTTTTTTCCATTTAAAAAGTAAATCTAATCTATAAGAACGTCTGTTGGAACTTTTTGGTCTTAACTCTATTGAAAAGCTGAAGAAAGATTTTAAAAGAATGGATATTAGTGCTTTATCCAAGAAAATTTTTTTTCTGCTTTTTCTCAAAGAAATCAGTAAGCTGGATTGATCTAAAATACATTTGAAAAAAGCTGTAAAAACTGTCATTAAGAATTAGACCCATTAACCAACAAAGAAAATAAAAAAGGAGACATTGCTATGGACACTAGTCATAAAAAGTTGTTTACTTGCTGCTTTTTTCTCTCTGTGGATTAAGTTATATTTTATTCTATTTTTAGTGAGGTGCATAATGAAGACACAGTCTATTTCTATTGAGGAGGTGATTTTCACAGATAATCAGCTAACTTACTTCAACCAGGACCTTTCTCTCACTTACATAGCTTGAATAAAATGATAATTTACTTAAGATTCTCTGCGTTCAGTATGATTGCTACTTGTGTGTAAAGCAAATCAAAATTGTCACAAAGGAATGTGGAATTATGTGGCTCACTTGGTAAAGGCATTGCATCTTTTTGATAAACACAATTTTTTTTTAAAGTAGATAAGCTTTTTAAAAAAAGTTTAGTTTGTCTGTGATAACTTTCAACCCTAACAGCAAGATCTGAAGATCTTCAACTAAAACCTGGTATTAAAATATCTTGGATGGCAAAAATGTACATACACATTGGAGTAAACGGATGACAAGATGGACAACTTATAAGTTTTGTCCTGTGAAGAATCTTCTTCAGACAAATAATGGCTTCATTAAAGGAATGAATATTAATATATAAAAGTGAAAAAAATGTTGTGGGAGAAATAAAGAAAGACTAGATGTCATTTACATTGAATGTTAAAAATAGAGAGATGATCAACCATTAAATTCAAATTTTGACGCCAATATATACATATACAAGAGAATGCTAAAAATTTCTCAGCCTGACTAAGACTACATTCTACATAATATTCTGTTTGGTTAGTTTTTTTGAAGAGTGTTGAACTAAAAGCTTTACAGCACCTCCTTGTAAATATAGACAGATTTGTAAATATATCTACTGCATTTGGTGATATACCACACCCTAACATTTTTTAATCATTTCACCCCAAGCACTAAGACACAAGGGGTTACAGAGTGTGAAAGAACACGAGAAAAAGAAAAACATTACGGAGAGAGAGCAAAAAAAGTACTGAAATTAAAAAGGTAAAAGATAATGATTAATATTACATTTATATTTTTGAAGTTCAAATTGATTGGGAAGTAAGAAGCCAGAAGAAAATTCCACAAGTTGAAGTGCAAGAGAAAAAACTGGCTGCATAGGACTTATGGTTACATTTAGCCATTTCATGTGTAAAATTCTGAGACCTAGCTGCCAATCTAGTACTGAATTTAAATTAATTAAGTCGAGATACCAAAAGAGATCATCAATACAATTATTCTTCTCTCTTATTCTTCTTCTTCCCTTTTCATTTTTTAAGCATTAGCATAAAGCATTGAGCCTGGTCAGTACCTAGTTGGGTGACTGCTTAGGAATACCAGGTGCTGTAAGCTTGGATTTACAGGTAGTATAATTAATAATGGCTCGGAATTGTTTATTAGAGAGCTAAATTCCAATTCCAGTTGGGATTGTAATATTCACTTATACCATTGGGAAAGGCATGAATCCAACTCTTCTTCTCCCAGCTGGGGGTAAAACAATTATGATTATTTCCAAAAATAAATTTGCATACAAAATATTTAAATTTCAGCAGTAAATGACTCATATAGGTTAGCATACTGCTAAACAAAAACAACCCGCCTAAGATTACGTAACTATAAGAAGATATATATCTAATGCTTCTATTAAATGAACAAAGAACTCTTCTCGAAATTAAGTCTCTCACAATCTTGTGTATAAACTTTATTCACATGTACATATGAAGAAAGACATCTCTACATATACACTTTCATTCACCCTTTTTTTATTCTTCCTATTCAGTTTGCTAAGGCAATAAAATATGTTGTTAATTGTACATAATTGTTTATATATTCATTCTTATACTTTATCATTTGAAGAAACTTCAATGTGTCCTCTATCAACTAATATTACTACATTACCTCTCTCATTAAATATATCTTCAGAACAAAAAATGGTAATCTTGCCACTAGAGATACACCGGCTTTAAAATCCGGGAGAATATATCAGTCTTGCCATTCAACAGAACTTACGATAAACAAGCAATCAACTAGTAAGACTGAGATGGTGACATCTAAGATGCCACACCAACCCACTACATTATGAGACTTGATTAGATACGTAGATAACATGCTGAACAAAATATTGTGACAATAAAGATAAAGATATTGGTGCAAAGAAGCTGAGAAATAATTATTAAGTTTGTTCTTTGTAATTACCTCATAAATATCTTTCCAGTTTTTTATGGATTATTTTATCGCTCCACACCTTCAAAAGTTATATTGCAGTAACCTTGCTAAATTCTTTGACTCGGCAGCTTACCAAAACAGCAACAATGAATGTGACAGGAAAGTAAGAATAATTCTTATTATTGGCTCTTGAGTTAATGTTTCATGAATTCCGATTTTGCAAATAGCCAGTTCTTAACATTAGCGCACATGCTGACATACAAAAAGAAGAGACATAATCCATATTTATAATTATAATTGTGGTTCTTTGAGAATAAGATTTCCTCAGCTGAGGAATTTGTTCTTTTTTATTTTCATCTTTCTTGAAGAAAACTTTGTGTTGGGTTCGAGAAGGTTAACGTTGTTGTACACTTTTATTCTTGCGCTTTGTTTAAAAGAGGAACATAACAATTGCCGAAGATTTTTGTCTCTTGCCAAAGAAAGTCAAATGCTGCTGTTATAGTATTACCCAGCACAAGGGTTGCAATTATCTTCATATAACGTCCAGAAAAATATTGTCTTTTTTGGAGAGATTATTCTATTTCTTAATGTTCCTCTGCCAGCGATATTCAAAACAATCCTAAATTATTTGTCTTTTTTTTTTCTTGTTTCTACTTTCAACCTACAAAATTTCCATTCCTTCTTTTATTTCCTTATGTTTTCTATATTTTGTATTTTCTTTTTTTTTGGTTTAATACTTTTTTTTCTGGCCCTTGTCCATTAGGTTTTTAACATTCAGTTTCTTCGATGGCTACTAACGGATGAAAATGACAGAGTGATATAAAATCGCTTCAGAAAAGGATCTGTATTAATAAAAAGTTGTGAATTGTACATGTGTATGTTAAGGGTGGCTAGCCTCCTTATCTGCTTTTATGGTTGCTAAATGAAACAACTTTGTCATATGTGTAAGTTGAAGGCTTGCTGCAAATGCTGACTCACTGGTAAGTCACCTTAAGCTTAATTGTTCAAAGTGAGATATATTAGGAAAATAAATAAAAAGAAGTTATATTATTAAAATAGTAGACAAAACCTTTTTCTCACTGATTTTTTTTATTATTTTTTTTTTGTTAATTCCTGATTATTATAATTAATATCAACAGTTTCTTTACTATTTTGAATCTAATGCTATGCTTTCTGAAGATCAACTTTTGGAGTTTGTCTTATCTTTTTTAATTTTTCCTTTATATTTTTATTTGTCTTCTTTTAAGAGATGACATTTTTTACTGTTTCATATCTACTTTGACTTATCTTGTATACTTTCAACTTGTCAAGCAAAAGATTTTGTTCATAATTCATTGTGTGTCATTTATGTTGTTACTGTGTTTCACGTTCTCCTCTCCAATTCCCCTCCATTGAAGCTACCCAGCTAACGTGGAATATTATCACAATGTTGCAGATACATTTTCCCAAGTAGTGATATTCAGCTAACATGAAGTGTTCTTACAATGTTACAGATATGTTTTCTCCAATCTGGGTTACCCAGGTAACATGAAATATTCTTACAATGTTGTAGATATGTTGTATTTTGGTTGGGAAGTGTTATTTGATGTAGTGGCAATGTTATTGCATCACCATAACCAATTATCTTCCTGATCCTAAACTGACCACTTGTACCCAATATTGTCACAATGTTATTGCAACATTGTGAAATTCTGCTCAGTTATTACATCAAAACACTTTTTCTTCAATTCACTTATTTAACTGAAAATCTTTAATTTAAATGGTGAAGGCACTTTCTAATATCTTCCATTTATTTTACACACTACCCGACCAAGCAGTAGCAGCACTAATCAGCAAGCAGGTTAGGTTTAAGGCTCCAAGTTCACAACAGCAAACTGTCCTATGGGAAAATAAATTATTTACACTATTTATATCTGGACTATTGTCCTCATCTTTATTGTTGCTTTCACAATGTTTTGGCTGTTGTACGCTCTGGCCTCCATCAGATGTATATCAATCTGGATAACTTACAGGGAGTTCTTAACTGAGTCCTTTATTTAATCTATGAAGGTAGACCATTCTCATTCCACTGTTCATGTCTAGGGATGTCATCTAGTTCTTATTTTTAGTACTGCTTAGTTATTTTTAGCACTGCTTGCCTGATTCCACTGAGTCCAAGTACACACTGCCCAGCCTAGGGATTGATCTCACAATTACTATGTCACCAAATTCATGAACTAATGCTTTAATCTACTAGGCTATACAATTTGCCATAGTAAACATGGAGTCTTAACCATAAGCTGCCTGCTGATTAGTGCTACTATTGCTCGTTCAGGCAGTGTGTACTTTGATTCAGTGGAAACAGGCAAGCAATAACTGAGCAGTACTAAAAATAAGAATATAAGACATTCCTAGATATAGGCAGTAGAACAAGAACAGTCTATCTCCATAGATTAAATAAAGGGTTCAGTTCAGAATTTCTTGTAGGTTACCCAGATCAAAATGCACTTGATGAATGATAAAAATGTTGAGATAACAATACTAAAGATGAGGACAATAGTCCAAATATAAATAGTGTAAATAATGATAATTCTTTTATCCTACAAATTCAGACAGAAATTATTTCCAGTTTGATTATGTCACTAAAAGAAGGTGTGGGATTAACCTATCATGAATCTTCTGCTAAAGACTACATGACTGATTTTTTTATATGCCATATTCTTTCATAAGTGGGAGGTCATGGCTCTTTACGATTTCCTATTCTTTGTAGTTCTCTATTTCACTATCCCTGCCAATCCCTGTTTTGTTATCCATTTACACATGCTCATTAGGTAAGTTACCCACAGCTTTCCTCTGTCTTCCTTCTTGCCTTCATTAGGTCCTGTGAGTGTCAGATTCTCTGAGCCTTCTGTGTCTTAAAAAATTTATAAGTATTTTATTTGTTTAAATTTTCCTTAAAATGTTCAGATTACATGGATATTTAATCCATGATATTCACAACATCTGTCTGTAGAAACACATTTGTGGTTTTGTTAATTTTTTTCATTTTAAATCACTGTCACCCCAAGCAAGGCAGTACAACCCCTAGTATGCAAAGTGTTACAGGGTGTGGAGGAATTAAGAACAGAAACATTCGTAATGAGTAGAAAGAGAAAAAAAGTAATCAGAAGGACAGTAGATAGCGATCGACATTGCATTTAAACTTTTAAAGATTAAAGTTGGTAGGAAAACATGGAGCTGGAAGGGAGTTCCACATGCAAGAAGTGTGGGATAAGAAACTGTTAGTATAGAAGATCTGCCTACATCAAGCTAGCTCAGCTGTAAACCCATGAGATCTTGCCACCAGTCTAGTATTGCGCTTAAATTTATACAGTCTAGGTACCATAGTGAAAAGCTCATCTGAACAATTACCATGAGAGTATTTATAAAAATAGGCACAGAGAGGCAACCTTATACCAGTAGGCAAGTAACTGAGGCTGAGCTACCAGATCGAGACCAATAATATTGCTGATTCTTCTTTGCATTTTATCAAGGAGCTACAGGATTATAGCAAGGGCACCAGACCAAATATGGCAGCAATATTCTAAGCATGGATGAATGGTAGACTTATAGATATGCAAGATAGATTATGGAGAGAAAAATTATCTCATCTGACACAGTGAACTGACTTTCTTAGCAGCTGATCTAGCAATGGATTCAATATTGTCTTTCCACTGCATGTCAGCTGAAAATGTTAGTCTGAGAAGATGCAATGGGTCACTTTTTTGAAGGATAGCATCAGCCATGCTGATGGAAGACAGAGAGGGGTCTCTCAGATGATTAATGGAGGGAAGTTGAGTTTTGGAGGTTTTAAAATTGACAAGCCGTCTTATGCCTCAATTAGCAGTCTTGAGGTCGTTTTGTACATCAGCTGCCATTTTGACCATGTCTGACTGATCAAGGCAGAAGTAAATAGTATTATCAGCAATGTTGATGTCAAGTTGAGAGCTGATGTCATCGGGAAGATCATTAATGAAGATTAAAAACAGCGTAGAACAAATTTTTGTACATCAGAAGTTCATCTAGAGAAACAAAAGCTATATTGCTTGTCTGAGTAAAGGCCCTGTGATGAGAAATTATGAACCAATTCAGCATTAATTCGGGCCTCTAGAAGTTTCCCATAAAGAAGCAGAAGGCTAACAGGCCGATAGTTAGATGAGTCAGACGGTTCTCCACAGTTCTTAAAACAACAGATGATGAATTCCAGTAAGCAGGAGGCAATGAGGCATTTAGTGTACAGTTTAGATTAAACAGGAGCTAGTTTGGTAGCGCACTTCTTGATGACTATAACAGGATGCCATTGAGTTCACATGCTTTGTGGGATCAAGATTAGAGATGATAGCAGAAACTATGGAAAGGTTTATATGCATATCACTCAACAGAGAATCAGTTCTAAGTGAGAAGTCAGACAGGTATACACCAGATGAGTAGAGTTTTAGAAGAATTTATGGGCAAAGCATTCAACTTTATCAACAGAGGATGTTAACACCTCAAATTGATTGAAGAGTGAGGGAATAGAGATCTTGCACTTATTTACTACCTTAGTCACAAGAACCAAAGTTTTTAGAGGCTATATGGTGTCTCATTCTCTCAGCAAACAGGGACTTAGCTTTTTTGGGAACTCACTCACATTTGTTACAAGCAGTAGCAAATAGACACCTGTTATGACAAGATCTGTCATGCTGGTATAGTGGTTCCTGTGTAGTATGGTGGCCGATTATGCTGGTGTGATATTTCATCTTAATATCAAATCAAAGCTCAGTAGCCTTCATGACTAATAACTGAAAATGCAAGAATAATAAAATTTTAAGAATGGAGAGTTACATTGTCTGCTTTTAGTCACTCTAGCAAGTGCCAACCAGGAAAACAAAATGTTGCTCCAGACACACTGATAAAGGCATTGTGTGTTTCAATTTATCAACAAGCTTTAGGTATTGTTATCAAGAACCATGTGATCTGGGAGTTATTTGAATGCCTCATTTTATATGTGCAAAAAAAAAAAATTCCCACTTTTTAACATCAGGGGTAAAGAAAACATGTTCTTCAAGTAGGATCAGTAATGAACTCAAACACAGATTTATCAGCCTGATAATGATAATAGTAAAATAACTGTTTTCATTCAGGAAACATTAGGCATTCCTTGACCAAACAGTGTTACTGTCAGTTGGAATTCATAAAATACTTTTCTTAAGAAAGTTTTTTAAGTAATGAGATAATTAGATTTCTCAAGTCCACTGCTATTACCTTTTCCAGTATTGATGGCAGTTTCCTTCCAAACCTTTAGTTTAAGTTAGTGTGAAAAGTCAATGTCTTGATTATATTGTGGCAGAATTGACACTCACTTAATTCTGACACCAGCTAAAATGTCTTCTCCCAACCAAAATATAGCCTTGTGATAACTGAGTGAAAGTAAAATGGTGAAATTAAATCCAAATAATGTATGAACAAAAGAACTAGAAGACAAAAGATGCAGTTTCAATAAAAGTCTCAATCTTTGTCTTTGAAACCAGTGGGAAGTACTATGGATATTTCTTATTGAACAAGAAATTACAGTCAATTCCTAGAGAAAGTAAGCCATTCAAATGCTGATGCAGGAGTTCATGTTTGGCTGGAGGTGGAGTAATCATTTTAGAGGTGAAAAGCCCCCCACCCACCCCCTGGTCCCAGGTATTCCAACCCAGCAACAGCACCTCCCTCATTGCACTAAGGGAGGTGGGGTTATTGATGCCAGCATGACAGTGATTGTGGAGACTGAGTAATTTTTGTCCTTGACCCATATGTATACATATATATGTGCGCCCCATAAAAATGACCTTGTGTCACATCCTGCCTTGGTGGGGAGGCTGGGTAAATATATACAAGCACTGTAAGTGTATTTATGTATGTATATATGTAGGTAGGTTGCAAAGTGAACTGCTGACTCTCTATGACTTGATGAATTGCGTTTAGTGTGAGAGTGCATATGTCTGTGTGTGTGTGTGTCGAAGGCTCAGAGAGATAAATGAACAGACTCTATTTTGACTCTACTGGGAGACAGTGTTCCTTATATAAAGATTGGTTGGATCAGAGAAGCTGTTTTTTAAGAGTCATTCTGATTGGTCCATAAATTCAAGAAAGACATTTCTTTTCAAACTATAGCAATTTATACAAATTTTGTTGGCTGACTCCTTTGAAGTCTGAACTAGAACATTTTAGTTCTAAAGAACATTTTCTTATTTGCGCTAAAATAATTGCTTCTTATTATATGTGCTGTTTCCCTCATGGCTCTCCACAACTTCCTGTCCTTTGTAGCCTTAGCAAAGTTTGTCTTTTTGTTATATCTACCAATTCCTGCTGTGCCATAAGCTTGTTAGGCAGTTTTTCATTTGTTTTTTGTTAATAATTTCACCCCAAGTAAGGTAATAATGCCACTAAAATGTAAGGGGCTACTGGAAGTGAAAGAGGGAAGGAATCAGAATCCTAATCCTAAATAGGAAACAAGGGATAAACCACTACTCCTGTTCAAAAGATGGGGATGGAGTGCAAACCGGGCAATAGAGGCTATGTGCTGCTTTCCTTTCTGTTAAAAGTGTCCTTTTTGTTTCCATTTTCCTTAAAACTTCTTAAAAATTTGACACTCAGAGGACATATTGAAGGCAAGAGGTTTTTAATATGTCCTCTGAGTGTCAAATCTTTAAGAAGTTTTAAGGAAAAGAGAAACAAAAAGGACACTTTTAACATCAGAAAGATGTAAAATTTCTGGGGCGCATAATGAGGAAAGAGGGCTTGGAAAATTTCATACTCACAGGACAGATTGAAGGAAAGAGAGACAGTGAAAAGCAGCACATGACCTATCTGGTGAGCTTGAGTGAATGGGTGTTGCCCTCAGTCCACTTTTATATTTACATATGCTCTGTCTTTGATCTTGAGCCACTTCACACATCAATATAACATACATTAAAACTAGATTTATATATATATATATATATATATATATATATATATTTATTAAGGAAGGAGCCATATTTTTTTTCATTTCTTTTATTTTCCCAAGTACTTTAATTCTCATCTAAAATAATCTTCAGGAGTGAATTGCTAAGACAAAAAATTAATGTAATTGATAGTTGTGATTTTTTGGGAAATGCACATGAAACACGTTCACTTATAATTATAAACATGTATGAACATGCTCTGTTAAAATTAATTTAAAAATTAACTGTTATCTAAAGGAGGTAACTTTAATTTATATTTGTAATTTTAAAAAAATTACAATTTAAGTATTTTAAAACATTGCTGTTATAGGCATTTTAAAATGTTGTTTTACTCATAATTAATCTTATTCAGTGTTGGTTGGAGAACTTCAAGAATCTGAAGTTTTTGTTTTTTATTTTCATGGTGGAGTATACTTGTATAGTCAATTAATATTTCTCTAAATCATGAATGTGGACAGTAATGATCCTTTAAATGTTGTGCAATAGAACATGAGTCCGACAAATATAATATAAGTCTCCACAATAACGTTGACATGAAACCAACATATATATTTACTTTTTTTTATCAGAGATACATTCTTCCAAAAGACATTTAAACTGATTTACAAGGTTGGTCTTTTGCAAAACATTAGTTGATGGAGAAGAGTTTTTACAGATGACTAAGTTGATTGTATTAAATTTAATATAGTATTAATATTAGTTTTATTTTTTTTTACTGGGATCAGTTGGAGATATACATTTTGCACAGTTTATTAAATCTCACATAATAGCTATTTTGTAATAGTAAGGACATTGATTTTTATAGTTGAGAGTGCACGTGTTTATGCTAGTTATTTTTTTTATATAGAGAAGATGTAAATGTATTATCACTGGTGTCTATCAATGCATCAAGAAAAGGAATTTTATTGTTAAGTTCATATTAATTTTTTGAGTACTTTAAGTATCTGAGTACTTTAGGCTATTCTTGTAGCCATTATCAAGGGCGATTTTTATTTTTGTTAATTTCTTTTATTTTTAACTATATATGTGGGTTTTTTTAAGTATGTGTCTAAAGTTATAGGAATGTTTTATTTTCCAAATATGGTCAGCACATTGTGGCCGTGTTCATTGTTAATGTTATTGATTGTTGGCTTTTCCTTTTTTATTATTAGGGCTTCCATTATTTTTAATCTTTTTTACATGTGGATGAGGCTGTTATACTTGTATTTTCTACCAATATGTTTCAAATAGAGTCTGGTAGGTTTTTGTGTATATTTAAATGAGTTCTAATGGAGCTATGGCCGGGTAAGTGTAACATAAATTGTCTAGATAGGTATGTAGTAGTGTGACCAATGTAATTATGACTGGTTTGATCAAGAACACTGTTCCTTAACTCATAAATAATGTTATTTTTGATGATAAGGTTAGCTGTTTTAAATTTTTTGTAATAGATATTTAATTTAAATTTCTTGTTCAGGTTGACTGGGGTTGTGTATTTCTTTATGATATTTCTAAGAGAAAATTTGAGGAATTGGAGAGCCAAGTTCGAATTCCAGTCAAATCTATTGCATTCACTTATGTACCAGTACTCTTGGGAAAGGTATGAATCTTCTTCTTCCTCCCCATCTCTGGATAAATATCAGGACAGGATGAGTTCTATAGCCTTGGATGGATGGCAACTGGCCTACTGCAGAAAGAAATGGCAACCTACTGCTGGGAAAAATCTGCTTTGTCAGTCATGTATCAGAAGATAGATGATCGCCTAAGCATGTATCATGCATGGCACATGACTAACTGATCCCAACACCACAACATTTATAGTAATTTTTCTGATGAACCTTCCTTTATGACACCTAAACTTTATGAATTTATGTGCAGTACTGGTGACGAGTATAATCATTTGACAGTTGAAATGACTAGATGTAACTGTAAATTCTATGCTAACAGTTTCAGCTATTGCACTTCTTGCTAGTGCAATTCTCTTCTGGCTTCTTGCTTCCGAGTAAACTTTGATCGTTAAAAATTTAAAATGCAATGTCAATCATTATCATATTTTCTTAATTCTTGTTCTTTTATTGTTCTCTCTCCTTAATAGTATTTTTTTCTCATATTCTCTAACACTTGTGTCTTAGTGGTGTTTGTTTGGGGTGAAGTGACTAAAGAAAGAAAGATATTCACAATATTTGCATGATAAAGAATTACACTATTAACATGTCATCAAATTCATGAGGCAATGTTTTAATCCATTAAACTATTGCACCATGGGATAATCTTGAGTTTAGAAATTGGAGCCTTAAACCTCATCTTTCTGCTGCTGAAACTGTGGCTTGTCATAGTTGATTGATTTCAACAAGGCTTCTCTTTTCTACAATTGCAGATTTTGAAGCCCTGGCTGTCAGTGGCTTTATTGCCTTATTTTGGATGGAATGGTTTAAAAAGAAATATTATAGTGGGTTCAGATTTTTACTTTTTTTTAATTATTTCACTCCAAGCAAAGTGGGAATGTCACTAGTACGCAGAGGGTTACAGTGAGTGAAAGTGAGAGAAAAGTCTGAGCATAGGAAGAATTGAGGAAAGGACAACAGATGGACAGATGGAAGATAGAAGATGACAACTGATACTGCATTTAAATTTTTGAAGATTGTAGTTATCAGGGAAGCAAGGAAATGAAAAGAGGTTCCACAGGTGTGAAGTATGAGAAAAGAAACTGTGAAAGTAGAAGTGGTGGTTGCATTTAACTATTTCAACAGTAAACAGGTGGGCCTAGGTACCAATCTAGTGGCATACTTAAATTTATATAGTTAAGGCATCAGAGCAATTGCCATGAAAATATTTTTAAAAAACACTGAGAGAAGCAAAAGTCACATTGGTGAGAAAGTGTCTGAAGTCGAGATGCCAAGTCAGGATTGATTATATTATGGATCCTTCTTTGGATTTTGTCTAGAATCTCAAGATGAACAGCAGGAGCACCAGATCAGATATGGCAGCAGTATCCAATGTATAGGCGAATGGTAGATTTGTAAATGTGCAAAATGAACTCTGATGATAAAGATTTTCAGGTATAACTCAGTGATCAAATTTTCTTGCAGTAGATGCAGCTGTTGGCTTGATGTTGTTGCTCCACTTCAATCAGTTGAAAACATGAGTCCAAGAAGGTGCAGTGTGTTGCTCTCCAGGAGTCTAGCATCAGCCATGCTGATGACAAGCAGAAAAGTTTCTCTATGGTGATTAAGTGAGAGCAATTTCCTGCCCCAGTTAACCACTAATTGGAGGTGCTTTTCAAAGGCAGCAGCTAGATCTACTTTATAACCTCTGATGGATTTGCTATTGAGACAGTATTAAATGGTAGTGTCATCAGCATAAATGCCTACTTGGGAACTGATGACATCAGGAAGATCATTGATGCAGATCAGAAAAGGCATACAACCTAGGATTTTTTAAAACATTCTTTCTAGGACCACCATGTTCAATTCTTTAATAAACATTTTTTTAATTTCTTTACTTAAATTCTAAATTCTTTGACCCATCAAATGATTTTCTGGACACATTATCATGAGACCCCTATTTATTACACACTGAGAAAAATTCTTACTCTCCCAGCAAATAATAAGTCCCCCTTATAATTAGACAACTAAAAGTATGGGAACTAGTTTACCATAGAGTTTTTTTTAATAAGATGATCCTTCCATAGTATATTGAGAATGACATGTAGTATATATATATATATATATATATATTGACTGTCTAATATGTTTCAAGTCTTAGTGAGAGGCCAGGTCTTTTGGTGAGAGCCATAGCACATTACTGACTTAATGACAGCATGGAAGGAATCTTTTTTTGATACTGTCAGACAGATTTGATTTCCAGTTTACAATTAGTTTCTTCACAATTGTTCTTACTTTACCAATTCTTTTCTTGACATCCATCTCAATGGAAGCAATATTACAATCATAATGTGTTACGGTATCGACAAATTTCCAGCAAGAGGGTTAAGTGAGCCATCACATATATAGCTATATATACTTGTAATATTTCTTTTAATCATTTGTCCACAAGTAAAGCGATAATGCCACCAAGATTCAAGGGGTTTCTGAGAATGAAAGAGAATGAGGTGACTTTAGTGAAGAACAATAAAAAGAATAGAATTCAGGAAGACAAGATGGTGATTGTCATTGCATTTAAATGTTTGAGGATTTAACTGGCAGGGAAGTAAGAAACAGGAAGAATGTTTCACAGGTAAGAAGTGCAAGGAAAAACCTATTAGAATAGAACTATTTCAACATTAAAATGGTGAGACATAGTTGCCACTCTAGTACTTAAATTCATCTGGTTGAGGTACCAAGAAAATATAGAAAAGACAGAGGGAAGCCATATCACAATGTTGGGAAAGTCACTGCAGTGAAGATACCAGGTCAGGACTGATTGTATTACTGACCCTTCTTTGGATTTTGTCAAGAATTTTGAGATATATAGCATGATTCATTCATTTTTTATGGTTTATCAACTCTTTGTAGGTTATTTTTAGTATCTGTCTATAGAACCATTCTGTCATTTTCAATCTCTTCTTCATATGTGGAAAATGTCCATCATTAACTGCCATAAAGGAGGATTGTTATTACATAGCAGTTCAGCATATTTTCTTATCTCTCATTACTTTGCTTAGTTTCCATAAGACAACATTCTTATGAACATTTTCCATTTCTTAATACTGTGTTTAGCTTTTGGAAGGCATCTTTCATTGTGCCTACAAATTTCAGTATCACATAGGCCTATGGTATTCTTAGTATCTGTCTATAGAACCACCTCACTGTCATTTTGAATCTCTTCTTTTTGTGAGGAAACTATCCAGGCATTCACTGTCATAAAGGAGGGTTATTATTACATAGCAGTTCAGCACTCTTGTCTTTGTTTCTAATGAACATTTTGTGTTTCTTAATACTTTGGGGAACAGTTATGATATTGCATTTGTATGTTTCATGGAAATAATAAAAGAATGATTCACTGTGTGCATTGCAGACAAAAATCAGTAGAATAGTCTGCAGATAAGAAAAACAAATTCAATATGCAGATAGGAACACAGAGAAACTGTTAAGATATCAAAAAACTCTGATTAACAAAAATGAATTTGCACATTAGATAGGAAATAATCATAATATTTTTATGCTAATAACAATGTCATTTATGATTCTAAATTGAAATTACTTTGCTATAAACATAAGGAGGCAGGGTGGAGTAATGGATAGCAGCTTGGACTGAGGAGTCAGAGAGCCGAGTTCAAATTCCAGTCAGATCCATTACATTCACTTATGTGCTAATACCCTTGGGAAAGGTATAAATCTTCTTCTCCTTCCCAACTATAGTTAAATAGCAGAACAGACCAGATTCTATAGCCCTGGATGATAACTGGTCTACCACAGAAAGAAATGGCAACCTATTACTGGAAAAAATCTGCCTCATCAGTCATGTATTGAAAGATACATGATCACCTAAGTGTGCATCACACATGTCACATAACTGACTGATAAACATAATATGCATTCTATTTTCTCTGCAATTTGATTCACTTGTAGTATTGGCAAAAACTTCCACAAAGACATATTCAGAAAGAATTTATCAAAAATACAATGATGGAAAAAAAAAAAAAATCTGTAATACATTGAATTTGTTTAAATTTTTTTTATTTGCCCTGGTCATTCTCCACAAATTCCTATCACTTGTGGCACTAAGCAATGTTTGACTCATTACTATCCCCCCCAATCCCCATTCTGCTATCCATTTTGACAAACCCATTAACTATAGTACTTGCTTCTTCTTTCTCTGTCACTTTTGCCTTCAATATGTCCATTGAGTGTTAAATTCTTCAAGCCCTCTTTCCTCATTATGTATCTTGGGAAATTTGAACTATCTCTCATTCTAAGCAAAATTGCCCTTTTTGTTTTCATTTCCTTTAAAATTTCCTCATTGCTCAATTATTCTGTCCATAATATTCTCAGTTTCCATCTGCAGATATACATCTCAAGTTTCCTCTTCAACTGTGAGTAAATTGTCCAGGATTCACTGCCATATAGGGAGATTGATATTAGATCACAGTTTATTTGTTTCTGACAATATTTTTTTGACTTTTAATACATTCTTTAGCTTTTGGAAGGCATCTTTCATTATTGCAATGGGGTTTTTGATTTCAGTGTTATATGTTCAGACAATTATTAACTTTGCAAAGAGATTTGTATAGTTCTCCCCTTACTATACCTCCCTGTTGATGTTTTGCAATTTATTCACACAAGCTCATCAGGTATTTTAATTGCTTTTTTTCCTCTGCCCTCTTGATTTCAATATATCCCATGAGTGTCAAATTTCCTAAGTCTTCTCTCCTCATTATGTAATCTAGAAATTTCAACTCTCTTTTTCTGATCCTAAATGTAAATGTCCTTTTTTCTCCCCATTTTCCTTAAAACATCCTCATTGCTCACATGTTCCATCCATGGTATTCTTAGTGTCCTTTTGTAGAACCATATCTCTATTGCCTCATAAAGGAAGATTTGATAATTAATATTTTTTAGAAAAACTGACATTTAGTACAAACTAAGGAAAATGTAAAAATCCTTAGGATGTGGGCATTCACATCTCTCCACAACTTCTTGTCATTTATAGCTCTTAGCAATGTTTGTCTGTTGGCTAATTATTATTCTGCCAAACATATACAGGAGCTTCTTGGGTTATTTGCTGCTTTCCTCTGTCCCTCTTGCCTTCAATTTGTCCTGTGAGTGTCAAATTTTTTAAGCCTTCTTTTCTCATTATGTGCCATTTTCTTACCATTTTTCTTAAAACTTTCTCATTGCTCACATGTTCCATCTATGACATTCTCAGCATCCTTCTTTTGCTTCAAGTTTAGTTTATCAGTGAAGAAATTGTACAGCACTTATTGCCATATAGGAGGATTTATATTAAAAAGCAGTTCAGCAATCTTTTCTTTGTTTTTCATAAAATTTCCCAGTTTTCTTAATACTTTGCTTTGTTTCTGGAAGGCATCTTTTACTATTCTCATGCACCTTCATATTTCTGTGTCACATTTTCCAGATATTTAAATCCACTGCTACCTTGTAAGGTAGCATTACCTGTCACATGGTTGGGTTACCAATGACTACAGCAGTAATATTTTAAATAAAGTTCTTTTTTTTATTTTTATATATTTTGTATTCATTCCTCAATAAATAAAATTAATACTTTGAAAAATGAATAAATTTATTTATTATGTTTTATATATTTTTTAATTCATTCCTCAATAAATAAAATAAAATGCTATGAAAAATAAATAAATTCCTTTTTTATTTTCATCTATTTTTTATTCATTCCTCAATAAATAAAATAAAAGGCTATGAAAAATAACCATTCAACAAAATAACATCTGAATACTGTTTTAAAAAAACAAACTTGTTTTTACAGTCTTGATACTTTCCCAATATTGTCCATATAGTCCACTTCTTATGCCATTCTTACAGACTCCATCAGGATTTTTTTTTACTGCTCTATACATTTTCTACACTTTTCATATGCTTGGGTAGCTTATTTCACAATAAAATAATACCCCTTCTATTAAAAAAAATCCCAAAAACCTGTAGGTTTGTTAGAGTGTACGGTAAGATTTTTTTATGTTTTTGATATTATAAGAAAGTTTTGTCTCCAATTAAAATTTGAAATGGTATGGCAAAATAAAGCTTTCAAATAAAAAATAAAGTTTTAATAAGACATCTTGAAAAACCTGAAAGAAAAATTATGAAAATAGGTTGCAGTATGTTAGGTTACTAGTGTTACAAGGTGAAAAAAAAAATTCTTGTGAAACTGTTAGTAAATACCATGTGAGTAATGATTTGATAAAAGGAAAATGATTTGAAAAGCTGTAAAATATATACAGACCTTAATTCCTTGCATAATTCTGTCTCTGGATTTTAATGCTAATTCCTCCACCTGCAGTCTCTCTAGAAAAAAAAAAAAAGGAAAGAATATTGAAAATCAGAAAGAAAGAGGAAAAGAAAAAAAATTAAGCTAGACTATTCACTAATAAAATAAAAATGATTAAATATAGTTGATTAAAAAAAACTGATCCAAAAATTAAAAATACAAAACAAATGCACAATGTATGCAAATAATCAAGTGCGGTACCAGAATAAATATAAAAAATAAAAGCAAAAAAAGTTAAAGAGAAAAGAAGCAGTTTGAAAAAAGATGATTTAATAATAAAAAAAAAAATACTGAAAAATCTAATAACAAATAGTGAATATTCCTTGGAAATCATTTGATTAAATATTTTTCTAATGAATTGAGTCTTGAAAATCCACAACAGTGAAATGCTCATGATATTTTGAAATTCAATTAACTTGACAAAATCTAAAGTAAATTCTTGAAGAATTAACTTTTAGCTGATGTTGACTTTCTCTAATTGAAAATAATAAATAATTCTTCAAAGTAAACAAAGCAATGTCATTGGCAAAATTCAATCATTTTCACTTTGAATCATCTTTGTTACTAAGTTTATATAATTATTAAGGTTATTTTTATTATTTTTATACATTCATTTTCAGTGTTTCACATTCTGAATGATTTGAAATATGTGCTCTTTTTAGATTTTAGTGATGGTTGGGGTTTGATATTTTAAACAATTCTTTACATAGTCCCAAAAAGCAGTATTTTTTTTTCAAAATTTCTTTCCACAAAATCACCGATAGTCATTCTTCTATTTCCTGATTTTTGTCACCATCGCTAACATTTGAGATGGCCTAAAAGCTATACTTATTTCACTGACTAGATGCCATATTCTTTCATAATAGAAATACTGATTATTTTTGTTAGTTATATCATAATCATAATGTATTCATGTTGAGTTAGATAACCACAATAGGCAAATAGTGATTCACTAACATCACAACATAAAGCATTGTATTCAGGGCCAAAGTAATTTTTCATATTGCTGTATGAATATATTACATTTTAAACACTGAAACATTCAAACTTGGGGCTTGCTGCATAAAATTTAGGTTCATTTTGTCATTTGGATATATTTTTATGTAAGCAGTAGGTAATCATAACAAAACAATATTCATAGTTATTACATCATTTACTAACTATTACCAATATTACCGATAATACTATTACAGCAAAAATGTATAAAACTAATTTTCTTAGCGCTAATTTTATTGCTGTTAATATAGTTTAAAGTATAGAAATTCAATGTGCATTTTTTCAAATTATATGCGACTAAATACTAGTTGTAACAATTTTTTTCCTTTCTTTTTGGTGCTTGCAACAATATTAAAGAGTGGTGAGGATTGGGTATTTCATATCTGAGATCATTACTAAGCTCAATTTTTACTTTGTGCTATACTTTTGGAACCTTATATCTGACAATGCACCTCTGGATTTCTGTGTCAAATTTTCTGTAGTCTGCTGTCCATATAGTTAAATTACTGTATCTGCTTAAATTTGACTTCTCCAATTAAAGCTGGATTATCATTTATGTTAGTTTAGTCTGCAACTAAAAACTCTTCAAGCTTTTATAAATCAATGGTTTTAATTTTCTAGATGTTATAACGTCTAAATAGTTTCATAAACTGAAATAATATCAATATGACAAACTCATATTTATTTGATTTTGATTGAAACAAAGCAAGGAAAAGAATGTCATTGTGTTTCAAGTAAATAACATGTTTGGTTTGGTTTATTTTGTTTTATGGCATATCAGCCTCAATGGGTTATTTAATGCTGACAAGATTTTTAGGATATGTTCATATGAATAGAATATGTATTCTTTGTAAGAAATCAGTTTGTAGATCAGTTTTCATTGACATATTTTTTCAAAAATGTATCATTGGTAATGTTTTTTTTTCAAAAATGTATTACTAGTAATTTTACTATAGAAGTTTATTTTCATACTTTTATAGCATTTTGACTCCAGTTTGGGGGTTAACTATTTGCCCATAGCTGGGACCCTAACAGGTGCTACCACCCCAAGTCAGAATGGACTGGTGAACAACAGTAATTAAGAGGTGGTTCAATACTCTTCAAAACCGCCCAATCAGAGGCTTTGCTGCTGGATATAGTTTATTGTGATACGTAGGACAATTATCATGTTTGATTTTAGTTCAGAGTATATAAATCTTAGAAATTTTTGTAAAGTAATGATTTTAATTTCCTAGATGTTATAATTTCTAAATAGTTTCATAAAAAGTGGCAATTCTGGAATTCTGAAAGTGGTGAGGGGCCATTTGGAGGTGAAGATTTTTCTGCAGAGAAGGGTGGGGGCAAATTCAAGCAGTGTCTTTGTTTTTATACTACACCATTATCATATACACAACTTAGGAATGAGTTTTAGTATAAGTATGTTACTTCACTAAATTAAATGGAATGACTTTTCATTCATAGTAGTGGAGTTCTAATCTATTCTTGCCGTCTTTTCCACTCTCAAGCTGTTGAACCACAAGAGAGGTTAACTTCAAAACAAAATCAAAGGGTTAATACTAACGTTGATACTAGCAGAACAGTGTAATCAATTATATAGTAATCAATCAAAATGCTATGGGCACTAGAGGCGTACAAAAATCAGCTAAAAAATGAATCTATGTTTTCGGCAAACTCTAGCCATATGATCAAGAAGGTACTTTGAAATAAGGAAATAATTTAAATAATATAATTTCTCCATGACCCTGAAACAAAACATCAAATAGGGCAGCTGGATTGACACAAACCCAAGTTAACATACCAAGTTAATGTAAATTATTTTACATTAAAATTCAAATAAATTTACTTCTTAAAGAGCAGAGTCAATTTAACCTACTACTAGCTCAAAAAAAAAAAATGTAAGCTTGACTGAATGGTCAGACTTGAGGTATATTCAGTAACCAGATAATTTGTAATGGATGGGTTTGGTTATTGGAGCTTTATTTTGATATCTCTAAATTAGTAATACTTTTGTATTAAAGAGATATCATCGTTGCTAAACTGGTCTCTGTATGTATCCTTATTTTTCCTGATCATCGCAGATGTGAATGTAATAAAAAAAAAAGCTAAATAAAACAGAAAACGCAGAAGGAAAAGTACTGAAGATCAAATTTAATCAAGATCAGAGACTGACCAGTTTCATAAATTTTTTATGCTTTGAAAAGTGAGGGGGTGCAATTGAAAGACCAGCCAAAATTTGTCCGGGTCCGGGGATTGGCCCCTTCCCCCCTGTAGAATCAACACTGTTCATTAACTAGAATGATATCAATATGACAAACTCATACTTATTTTGATTATTTTATTCTTATAATTGCTGTTTTTTTAAATCACTAATTTTTTTTTTTTATTTTAAAATTTTTCTTTCCTCATCCTGACACAAATCCCAATGCTGGGATGTTCAAACATCAGATGAAGGTCATATTTTCAATCCTGATTCCGAAAAGGTATGTCTATGTAGAGCAAGTGTAGCCTGAGTTAGAGGAGTTTCAAACACATGGACAGACAGAATTTACCATTTAGAAGATATCCTATATTACTCAGTGTAGATTGTATTTCAGATCTTATAATAGCAGATACAAGTATTGAGTTTCTTGAAAATCTGAGGCATTATTTTAAACTGGGCCTCAAAGCTGCTAAATTTTCTCACCGAATTTAAGAAATAGAAGGGAATGAAACATCATCTGTCTCCAAATTAATTTAAAGTGTTTTAAATGTAACATCAAACTGACCCTAACTACCAGTGCTTGAATGGATTCATTGGTCTACAACATGAAAGCTTCACAAAGAAAAATAGCTAATCTTAGCTAATTTAAGGGCACTGGAAATAAAAATGATATTCAAAATTGTTGATTGGCTCTAAATTCCAAGATACAGTACTAGTGGTATATGAATATTTCATCAAAATTGTTGCCCTTGTTAGATAATTATTCCCTTAATAACTTTATTATATATAATTATTCTCCTAATAAACTAATTATTATTCTTCTATCCACTTAGATTTTCACACATTTAACTGAACTGGGAAAAATGAACAGTGAATGTCTGAAAAAAGTTGGTAACTTCTATTATATGTGTCAGGAAGTCACTTTTGCATCTCAAAACTAAAATATAACATCTGTTGTGAGAAAAGCTTACCAATTATATTCTGGATGCAAAATTGGAGACCAAGATAAGATGTGAACACCAGATATATGCTGTAATAGCTGTGCAACAAATTTCAATCAATGGATAACTCAGTCAATTACATGCCTTGCATGATACATGCTTAGGCAATCATGTATCTTTCAATACATGACTGACGAGGTAGATTTTTTCCTGCAGTAGACCAATTGCCATCCAAGGCTATAGAACACAGTCTGTCCTGCTATTTACCCATAGCTGGGGGGAGAAGAGGAGGATTCATAACTTTCCCAAGGGTATTAGCATGTAAGTGAATGTAATGGATTTGACTGGAATTCAAACTTGGCTCTCCGATTTCTCAATCTGAGCTGCTATCCATTACTCCACCATTCCTAGATAACTAGGAAGAAAAAAATCTATGCTTTTTGCAGTGCCTATGCTTTGGATAGAGCCAACCCATCGTGCTAATTCTTCATTGAACCACCAATTGCTAAGGGGCTCTCAAAGAAAAAGAAATGGACAGTGCAATATCCAAACATCACATCAGCTTTGCATTCTATCTTCCATAACGAAGATATACCAGTCCCAGAAAGAGTGGAATTATATGAAATTTAGATGATAGGGAAGACAATGTAACTTCAGAGCCTAAAGCATCAATTTCATATGACTAAGATTATTCACCAACATCCATCTCTGAGCTATACCTTATAACTCAAAGTCGCTTAATGAACTTAGTCAAAAATTTGGAAATTCCTGAGAGTACAGTAGAACTGTTAAGTTTCAGCTTACAGCAGTGAAATCTGTTAGCTGGTGATGTATGGATTTTCATTTCTGTGGTTGTCCCAAGGATTTAGTCCCGTTCTTCCTAACGGAATGGTGGCTGTTCATTGATTCCTCAAAGACAAATCTCAAAGCTGTCTTGTTGCACAATGATAATGCTTTATCTTCAATCCAGTTGGCCATGCAGTCCACATAAAAAATCTTATGACAATATGAAACAGCTGTCTAGATGTATCAACTATGATCAACATAACTGACAACTTTGCAGAGATTTGAAGGTTGTTGCTCTCTTGCTAAGACCACAAGGGGGATATATCAAGTACTGTTGTTTTCTTTGTGGATGGGATACCCAAGACAGAAGTTATCATTACATTAAGAGAAACTGGACACTGACAATCACTGGAATCTGGGAGGAAAAATATTCAATATACACCACTAGTTGAGTTCAAGAAAATGTTGTTCCACCTCTTCCCATCAAGATTGGTTGTGTGAAAAATTTTGTGCATGCTGTGAACAAAACAAAGGCAGCATTCAAGTATGTGCAGAATAAATTTCCCAGGATAAGTGAAGCAAAGATAAAGGAAAGACTCTTTGTTGGTTCCCAGATTCAAAAACTTCTTCTGGATGAACATTTTCACAGAGTACCATGGGGAAACGTAAAAAAACTGCATGGAATGCTTTTAAGTCAGTGACAACCAACTTTCAGGGTAATGAAAAAGCAGAAAATTACAGAATTTTTTTTTCCCCTCAAAACTGCATACTATGAATGATGGACATGGTGAATGATTTCATCAAGACATTACAGCAATTATTGTTGCACTGTGACCAGACATTATCCTTCTGCAATTTACAAAAGACAAATTAAGAATTGACATCTGCTCATACATATAATAGATTGCACATATAGTGCTGGTGTTAATAAAACAATGCTCAATGTAATACAACAGAGCTATTAAGTATATATTAATAAATTTACATGTTATCCCTCACCAACAGCATGACTCAGAGTTTTATGCACAACGCAATCTTCAGGTGCTGAGTATAGACTGACTGTTACGTAATTTAAAATTTAAAAATATCTGGTTATCGTAATGTTGGTACAGTTATATATTATACTGGGAATACAGTTTTTTAATTTAAAAAATTATATTTGACATCTATAATATGAATGAGATAAGTGTATATATGTGTAAAAAATTATTTTATTTTTATTTTAAGCATAAAGGGAGATTAGTTGTTCTTTAAAAAAAAACATAATTTACAAAAAATTAATCTGGATCAATGTATTTAAACAGATATTTATTTTTATTCCTACATGTAACCATCAATCCATTTCTCTTGATATGGCTAAGGTTATTTAAGTATTTTAAGATAACCAATTTTTCAACAAGACATAAGTTGCATATATTTCCTTTCCTGATATAAGATTTGGCTCTTGCTATAATATCCTAGGTGATAAAAGGTGTCTTACCATTATTCTTTAATTGCCAGAAATATTTAGAGAGAGGAGTGTTTTTGTATTTTACAATGGTCGTTTGATGATGGTAAAAGCGAAATTTCAGTGAAACCAAAATAAATTTTAACATTGTTACTGAAATGTATGTTAGCTCAATATACAATATTATTAGTTATACATTGACCATTTAAGGGACAGATCATATTTTTTCAGCAGTTGCATTTATTTAAAAAAAAATTAATGTTGTCTTTGTTGGAAATATATTTAATATAATGTTGTTATATTGGAATATAGATTTATCTATGTTACTAATGCAACAATAGCTGAGCTTGATATTGTTTTTGTTATAAATCTTTTTTAGTGTTGGTGAATGGTTAAAGTGCTTATTAATTAATTTTAGGAAAATTTCTATGATATTAGTTTGTACATTATGATTAAAAAGTGGATTAAACCATGTGATGTTACAGTTATGGTGCTTCTGTTTATTTTTACCTTATTTGTTTTTTTCTTCATAATCTAAATTTACTTTATGATTCCTTAGTTCTAAAGCATTTATATATTTAATTTATCAGATATTTTCTTGTTGCTGGAACTGGTAGATAATATAACTTGAATGGATTTATGTAAATTATCTAGAATTTTGAGGATGTGATTTGATTCTTTACCGACATATCTATGTTTATACAGATCTTTGGTATATGGTTTGTAATAACCATTATTCAAGTCTAAGGTCACATTGAGAAAGACTATACTCAGCACATGAAGACTGTGATGTGCATGAAATTGAGTTGTATTATTGGTGAGGAATAATATATATATATATATATATCTGAAGAGAGTTTTCCTGTTGTATTTTATTCAATAAACGCATAAATTACCATCTAGATGAATTTGTGTATTGCTCTGGTTTTCTACATAGATCAGAACATCAAGGCAGATTTTGCAAAGTAACTTTTTTTTTTCTTTAAATCTAGAGCCAATCATCTAATTTGAAGGCCTTTTTCAAATTCAACATGCAAAAATACATAGAAACTAGTACTGAAGTAGTCAACTTGTCAAAAAAAATTAGACCAGTGTTATCAAAAATGTCATATGTAGAACACTGTATAAGTTTAAAAAGAAACAACATAGAGTTGATTCACTTTCACTGCGGCTTTGTTAGAGATTTGTTACCTGGCTATACTGGCTTACTTTGGGAAAACCAGGAAACTTTTATTGACTGGAAATAAATGACTATGAAAACACTGACAGCAATTTCTTATTGTTACCACCATTTAGGTTTTGATCATATATTCTGTAGTACAGACTAAGCTAGACAACACACTAACACATAATATAATAAAAAATATGTCACAAAACAGGTCATAGTATGCTACTATATATCTACACTGGTTTGAAAACAGCACTAAGCAATAAATAGTTCATAACACAAACACTAAGGACTGATATTTCACCATATCTTGAAATTGTATATCTATGTCAACAGCAAGCAATGTAAATTTTGTCAAGATGCATAAGGACATCAACAGCAGATTTTTTACATACAGCAATAGTTTTACTGCATGCTTCAATTTGAACATAGATGAGCAGCAAAGATTCATGTTGTATTAATGATTTTTAATTTAAAATATATTTTAAATTTTTCAATGGAGCATAGTTTTTCTTGCCAGAATCTATCTTACACACTTATAAGTCTATCATTCATTCATGAATTGAATAACAATAATGATTTATTCAAACTCAAGATAGAATAATTTCCACTGACATGAAGTAGAAAGATTATTTTGAATCAAATGCTAGGTCTACTGGTAGGGAAGTTGGTTCACTGTGTTGTGCTGAAAGATTTTTCTTGCCCAAATCTATCTTACATATTTATAAGTCTACCATTCATCTATACATTGAATATTGCTACCACATATAGGCAGGTACTTCTGCTATGTATTTAGAGACTCCTGATAAAATACAAAGAAGAATCTGCTATATTATTAATCCTGACCTAGAATCTTTGTTGTTTTCAACAATCTTTGGTATTTTAACATATCTTTAATATCTTTAGTATTATAACCTAGTCATATACTTTGTGCCTATAATAACATCTCTAATAATCAAAGATGAGAATATTAGTAAAAAAAAAAAATATCAATTTATAATATTGGAAGACAGAGATAAATATGAAGAAATCATTTTTTCTTAAAATAAAAAAGCAGTATATTCAAGTATATCACATACTTCCTGAAAGAGTAATATACACAACTTTAAACATAATTTTTAAATAATCATCTACTTCAATTTCATAAGAGTCTTTATATAACTTTTTCAGGTATTATACTTACAAAGCCAGCAAGCCAGGATAAAGATACAAAACTCTCTAACTTTATACAAAAAAGGCAATATAAACAATAAAACATGAAAATAATAGATGGTATATCTATATATTCTGTGTACATTTTTTCATAACATACACCACCCCAATAATCTGTAGGATTCTAATTTTGACCAGACCAGTTTATATTTACAGTGTTTTGTGTAATGAAACATAATTATATGCAAGTGATTTTTGTTGGTGAGGGTCATCTGTGTACATAATTTGTGTCCAGGGATTATTTTATGTAATATGAATGTGTTTAACTAGATTAAAAAATGGTAAGAAATAGTCCCAACCACTCCCAACAAAAAAAAAAAAGGAAAAAAATAAAATGGAAAATAAAAGAAGGAAAAAAAGACAAGGGGAAAGAAATAAAGCTAAGCAAGTACATATATTAAGAAAGTGAGTGGCGTTATGATGAATTATATCTATTACAAACAGCACGCAAATCAGGTGAGAGGTAATGCTTTGAGAACTTTGGAAGAATAACTATAAAAAATGTTTTTGAAAAAAAAAAATGATATGGGGAATCATAATTCACAGTGAGGAAAATGAAAGGTAAGGGAAGAGAGATTTTTATTTTTAACTCTGACCACTGCAGTTATTGCACTGGCAGCAACAACCACCAAGAGCCACCATCTTAATTGTCTTCACCCATTTTGGAAGGGATACAATATGCAACGAAATTCAAGGGAGATAACTATTCCAGGATGGGTGTGTAGAAAAAGAAAGGGAGAATAAAAAACAGCAAACAATTTTATACATAAAGAAAATAGAAATGAAGATTAGAAAAATGGAATTAACAAACAACAAAACAAAATGTAAGGTAAAGTGAAAAACAAAAAAATATATGTCTCCATTATTTGATCATTAGTGTGAGAGAGACAAGCTCTTGCACAGGAAGGAAGGACTTCACTCTGATGATTCAACTCATCTCATTATTCGTTGAAGATCCGTATCTGTGGACTTAATCAGGATTTGGCATTCATCAAGTTTCTGTATGTAAATCTAATAAACATCTCATATATGCTCAGTAAAAAAATAGAAACAGGAACAACAGAAGAAAGAATAAAGAGTTGTGTTTCTTCTTTTTTACGATTGGAGTCAGAAAGAATGTCCTCATTTAAATAAGTGTATAGATTAATCCAAAATTGAGAAAAAAAAAGGGGAAGACATGAAAGAACGAGGAGGAGGAGAAAGAAAGAAACAAGAACAATGAATTAAAGATAGAATGAATGAAAAAGAGAAAGAGAAAATGAAAGAAAATAGGAATAGGAAATTATAAAAATAGACAGAAACTTAAAAAAGATGGAAATACTAGAGAAAGAAAATAGAAAACTATGGAACAAAGAATAAAAAGAACAAATCAATGAAAAAGAAAAATGTGAGAATGAAGAGGAGAAATATAAACAGAAGTGAGAAAAAGAAAGAAAAAGGAAAGAAAGGGAATAAAAATGAAAGAGAAAAACTTTCTTAAAGTAGTATAGAAAAAAGAGGGGTAATAAATTAGAATAAATCAAAATTAGAAAAGAAAAGAAAAGTTTAAAGAATGCATAGAGAAAAGAATAGATAATAGTTTGAAAATAAGGAAAGAATGAAATGACAAGGAAAAATAGAAAGATTAAAGAAAAGATGAGAAGGTAAGAAGAACGAAAAATAGAAAGATAAAATAGACGATGAGAAGGAAAAATAAAAAGAAAAGGAAAAGAAGAAAGAAAATCAAGAGGAAAAAGAAAGAAAAAGACAAGGGAAAAAAGAAAGAAAAAAGACAAGGGGAAGAAAGAAAAAATTAGGAAAAATAAAAAGAAAAAATGACAGAAAAATAGAAATAAAAAGAAAAAAAGAAAGAAAAAACAAGGGGGAAAGAAAGAAAAAGATAAGGGAAAATAGAAAGAAAGAAATTATAAAATTAATTTGTATATAAAGAATATGAAAAGGCCACCCACATCTCAGAAAAAGACATCTTTAGAACAGGAAATACCAGCATTGTTATATAATAACATGAAATCCAGAAAAAAGGCAGGAGACGAAAGATTTTTAAATCACAGTCTGAATTAATTTCATTCAAGCCACTGTTTTCTAATATGTACAAATACAGGCTGTTAGTTATTCATGTAAAATCTATTTTGTGTCTATTGTATTTTGGTTCTGACTTTAATATACTTTTCTACAGCATTCTGTTTTGCATCTTTCATTTCCCAATCCAAGAAAGCAAATTTGATTCATCTAATATGCACATTTCTTGCTGTTATATAATTTAAGGGAAAAAAGAAGTCATTTCTGTCCATAGCTTTGAAAACACTCAGAAATATATAAACACAACCAAGGATAGATATTATCATTATTATCTTACAAGGATCTTTCATTGGTGTAAAACAAATAGAGATCTTAAATATTTTACTGATGGGATTATCAGATCAGAGAAAAATTAATTTAAAATATATTTTTTTAAATTTGCTATATTTATAGTAGTGTGTTCAGTATCAGTATTTTTGGGAAAAAAGTGTTATAGGAATTAACACATTCAGTTTCACACCTCAATGTGATCTTTCCATGGTACATGTAGCATCTATTTTATTACTATAAATGTTATTTTTTGTGGTACGCATGTGAGACATTATCCCTATATTTTTTTTCTTAGTGAAATTAATAGCAACCATTTTCAATATTGAACTTTCAGCTATGGTACCTAGACTTTATGAATTTAAGCACATAACTAGATTGGCAGCAAGATCTAATCATTTTACAGTTTAAACTTCTAGGTGTAACAATTATTTCTATGCTAACAGTTTCTTCTATCACACTTCTCACTTATAAAACTCTCTTCCAGGTTCTTGCTTCCCAGAGAACTTTGATCCTCAAAGTTTAAATGCAATGTCAATCATTATTTTCTGTCTTCTTAATTCTTATCCTTTTATTGCACTTTCTCCTTAATAATAGTTTTTCTCATATTCTGTAATACTCAGTAATCCCTTGCATCCTATCGGCTTTATTACCTTGTTTGGGGTGAAATGATTTAAAAAAAAAAAAAAAAAAAAAACAGCTTAAACTGAGAAGTCCTATAAAAGAAAGATTATGCCTTTAACAGGATTTGAAACTGAAGGTAATAGATGTAGATTTATGGATTTTTTTTTTTTTAATTCAATTCACCCTAAACAAGGCAGTAAAACCACTAAGACACAAGGGGTTATAGGGTGTGGAAGAATTAGAAATGGAAACATTGCTAAGAATCAAGAACAAAAGAAGAGTAATCAGGAGGACAGTAGATTGTGATTGACATTACATTTAAATTTTTCATGACTAAAGTTGGCTGGAAAACATGGAGCCAGAAAGGAGTTCCACAAGTGAGAAGTGTGAGGAAAGAAACTGTTAACATAGAATTTATGGTTGCTTTTAGCCAACTCAACTGTAAATTGATGAGATCTTGACACCAGTCTAGTAGCATAGTGAAAAGTTCATCCAAACAACTACCATGAAAGTATTTATAAAAAAAGGCACAGAGGCATCTTTATGGCAACTTTATGGGAAAGTGACTGAAGCCAAGATGTCATATCAGAATGTACATTCGTTAATTCAAACCTTTGTGGCCAAACTGGTGGTCATACATTTCAGCTATAGAAATGGTTTCACTGATGGAAAAAAAGGGAGTACAGGTTTGATTCCTGTTGGGAGGCACAATCTTTATTTACAAAGATTTCTCAATTTAGGCTGGCTGTTATTGATTTCATTGTTTAAGGAATATAAAAAAAAAAATCACAAAAAAAAACGAGGCTAAAAACTCAAACGTGTTTACCCACTAAAAATAATGTTCATAGTAATAAGAAATAATGTCAGATAAAAAAATATCATGAATATATAAATTCTGTACATTTCAGTAGCAATTGTTTGTTTAAGCATGTAGCTTTAATGATGTATATATATTACATATAAGTGGAAAATATATAAAGTGGAAAAATGTTTTAAGATAAGACAAGGGATATTTTGCAGTAGAAAGTCAAAAAAGACAAGAGGTATTGTGAGCAGGTACTGCAAAGTACACAGCTTGAATCACTTCCCAAAATCTGTCCTAATGAGCAAATATCAACATTTTAAAATTTCCAAAATTTTTAGCACCCCACTATCACTTTCTCTCACTCTCTGTCTGTCTGTCTCTCTGTATATATAAAATGATCAAATTATGCTAATAGATCCAGCTATGTTTTTTAAATAGTGTTCATTATCAAAGATTGAGCCACTACAAAGTTCAGAAAATTTAGAATTCCAACCTCTTGATATATATATATATATATATATATATATATATATATATAATTTTCTATGGAAGTAATTGATTTTATTTTTAGTCCAACATCATCTTTTATTACTTTAAAACGTTATATTTTAGTGGATACACATGTTTATCAGGCTGCCTCTAAGATACAAGAGATTACTGAGTTTGAGAGAATATGAGAAAAAAACCCTATTAAGGAGAGAGAACAATAAAAGAACAGTAATTAAGAAGACAGAATTTAACAATTGACGTTGCATTTAAATTTTTGAAGATGAAATTTAATTGGAAAGCAAGAACCCAGAACCCAAAAAAGTCTGAATTGTGAGACAAAAAATTGAGACCTTCCTGCCATACTAGTATTGCTCTTAAATTAATAAAGTCTGGGTACCAAAGAGGAAAGTTTATTAGAACAATTACCATGAAAATATTTATAGAAAAGGCAAAAGACAGCTACATTACAACCATGGAATATGAATAAAAATGACTTGCAAAATAAAATCCAATATAATGTCTTTACACAGTTTTATATGATAAATGATTGATATGAAATATCTGAACAAAGTGTCTAAAGATGGAATATGAGTAAATTTGTTGGATGTTAATAACTGCAACAGGGTCGGCAAGTTGGCTGTTGATGTATTATTTTCCCCATTGTTATTATTTGTGGACTGTAATGGGGTTGATATTAATGACAAGAAATTAAAATGCATAAACATACAACAATAACAGCGATAAAAACTTGAGACATATGTTCACATAAATAACAAGAATTTGTATTTTCTTTTTGTGATGTGAATTACAGAATATTGGTATGGTGTGTGTAAAAATATTCTCAGTGTCTTTTTTGTTTAAAAGTCAGTGTTTACTTGGATAGGTTCCAAAAATTTCGTTTGTGAGCATGGCGTTTGACATGATTTGGTTCTGAGAATTTTGTTTGTGAGGATGACATTTGATATCATCTGTTTTCGATCTTCACAAAGTTCTGGCTAGACATGTGTTTTTGTACTGTTACTGCTACTTGTCTATGGTTCTCTACTCTTTTCTCTCATGGTGGAAGGGTAGTTTTTATAATGATGAGAATTAGGATGATGAAATATCCTTCTTTTCTATCATTACTGATGACAAGCTTATTTTTACAATGATGAAATATCCTTATTTTTTATGATCACTGATGGCAAGGTTATTTTTAGAATGATGAAATGTCGTCATCATTCTGGATAATATAACTTTTATTTTCTTGACATTTCGCTCCTTTTACATGAGCATTATCAAAACATAATTGAAAAACAAAAATGTGATATGTTGTGGCGGACATGAGACAGAACCTGGGACGAGCACAACTGGTCGGGACTTGCCTTGTCCCTGCAAAAAAAGAGCCTGTATTTGCTTAGCATGTAAAGCTACTGCGGTTGAAATACCAGCTAGGAGAGCTTGAATTTAATCGCTGGTTACTGTTTTCTTTATTCGCCTCATATGTACATAGAATATATGTTAAAATATAAATGTTTCTTGTATATAGAAAAAAAAATGAATCAAAAAAAAAAATAGAGCATTTATAAATATCTATAGAAAATGGAACAAGAAAATAGAGAGCATGGGTATATTTTTAAATTTTATTAACTGTAAATTTTTTTTTTCAAATAGACTGCAGCATTTTTAAGTAACAGGTTTGCCATAATAATGACTTTTGCTTGGATCTTTTTCAATGAATTATTAACCCCTTTCCCAGCAAAGATGTGTATATACGTTTTTACTGAAAGTGTCTTTTTCGGACACGGATGAATAAACACATCTAAAACATAACGTTCAAAAAACCAGCTTTATACATCGATCTTGATTCTTTTTATGCACTTCTGATCTTGAAACATCATCTGGCGTGGTACAGATGTTAGCAACCAATTGGGTACTTCAAGGTGTCTCAGTTTTTTAGTTACCAACAAATACAAAAATTCGTCTGAAAATGAAACGTTTTTCTCAAAATAATTGGCGGTTAAGGGATAATAATGCTCATATAAAAGGAGCAAAATGTCAACAAGAAAAGTTTACAATATTAAACTGTTTTTCACAGTGGACGGACAGTTGCGTACTGGACATTTGTGTCCCTAGACAAAAACATCCCTGGATAATTGCGTACCTCTGATAATTTTTTGAAGTTATCATTTTTTTTTTAAAAAGTTGTTTAATATAAAAATTTTGACACTAATACCTTTAATTACCCTAAACAAGTAGAAAGGTAGTTACCATAAATAAAAAAAAAGAGAAAAATTTCATTTTTTAAAGCAAACATCTAATAGATTTGGGATTTTATAGATTATATTTTTATTTGGAACCCATGGTAAGTTCCAAAAATCAAACACTATTGAGAAAATATTTGTGGTCGAGGAAAATTACAGCTATCACTATTATAAGAAAAATGCTGATGAAACAAAAGCCTACAGGCGATGTGTAGAGTGATCTTGCAACATTGTAAATCTGTCACTGCATTTTAAACAAAAATAAACTTTTCATTTTTTTTTTTATTTTATTCCTTTTATTTTTATTTTTTTTAAATTTATGATTACTACCTAAGTTTTTTTTCAAAATTTATGGTATTTGCCTTTAAAATCTTCAAAAAATTATCAGAGGTATGCAATTATCTAATGATGTGACGCATTTCTCTTGGGATGCAATTTTCTGGGACACAACTCGCCTAGAACTGTTTTTCACATATTCCATCTTTACATACTTTTACATCAAGATTAAAAGTAAAAAATTTTTTGTATTTAAATAATATAACTAAAACTGTAACTCAGATCTTCTTGTAATAAATCTCTCTCTCTTTATTTGTCTGTCTATATTTCTGAGATGTACACTATTTACATAATTCGGACAATTATCCTCATCTTTATTGCCATATACTCTCTCTTTATTTGTTGTTTTATTTTGCTTTTAATTTCTTCATCTTTATCTTTTGTTCTGCATTAAATTCTATATTTTATTTTTCCTTTTTATTTTTCTGTTTTTAAAAATCCTTCTTCCCAGGCTATCTTTCTCCTTTCCAGTGTACTTATTTTACAAGTATAAAAATATGTGCTTTCTTAATCTAACAGTGATGCAAATATTATATATTATAGCCTCAGTGCATATACATGTCTGTTTATATAAATTCAGCTCATTGCTCATTTTATTGTTTAGACATTTATCTATCTATCTATTAATGCAAACACACTTTCACTTGTATACCACTATTATTATTGGCTGCATCATACAAGGCATATTTGCACAATCATATATAAAAAAAAATGTAGAAATTATTCCTGTTTTTATGTCTTTTATTGCAAAAGGTTTACTTCCATAAACATATTTATTAATATGTAGATTTGGAGGTGGCATCACTGAATATTGAAATATGTGAATATAAAACAGCCATGTGCTTTTATTTGGACTTATTTATCTAACAAGTTGCATCATGAATAAAATAACTGTCTTCAACTCCATCAGTTGATGTTTATTTATTTACTAAATACTTGTTTTAGGCTCCTTTTGTATGAATTACTGCATCAGTATGTGTGCCCTGTTGGTCAGTGCCAAGAATGCAGTGACTACAAACCAGAATTTTTTGATGTCAACAAACACTTGCCTGACACTTTTGTAATGTTAATGAATACTTGTTGTCACTTCCATAATGCTCATTGCCTTTGTAATCGAAGATACAACTAAAGTACGCCGTTGAACAATGCTGATGTCAGATGCCTAATAAGAGTGCTTGCTCGATAATACTTGCTTGAACATTAATCTGTACAGTGATCTGAATAGAAGAATAGTATAGGGAATAGAGTAGAGAATAGCGGTCTGTATAGAATAGAGGATAGACTAGAAATGCAGATCCATATAGTATAGAGGTCTAGGAATAATGATCAATTAGACAGACACTACCTCCTATATATGGATTTCCTCTATGGTCACGTGGTCTACTAAATTCAATAATGTGATCGCCTGTGTTTGCTCACTTGCGATCTATGTTCAAACTCAAGTGACACTTTATTCCTATATAACACAGGCCTATGTCTACCTTGTGAACTCTGATGCAAACTGAACATATGTATAACTATTCGAATCAAGTTCAATTGTCAGATTAAGCTCTGAACTGTTGTATCTTAGAAATGATTAAAGATATCTTACTGGAATCTACTAAGGTTTTTATAAGACTATTGGACTCTACATCGAGCAATAAAAATGTATAATTACTCTCCAAGCTTAACAGAAGTATTGTGATGAAATCGATCATAAACAAAAATGACATGTTCATCATTAATTAATTGTAGCTAACAATAAGAAGCTCATGAAATATTGAAATAAAGTTAAAATATATATATTATTCCAGGATCATTTTCCAACTTATTCAAGATGATCTTTGCCTTCTCTAACCTTCTAACTTTCTGTCGTGGAGTATCAAGTTGCATCACAGGTTTCACATACGATTTCATTTTCAAGTCTTTTTAAAATGCTCTTTGGACTGTCATAGCTGAAATTCCTCTTTCACGTGCCAAAGGTCTTATGAATTGAGTTGCATCTTTTCTAATTGATCTCTTTAGCATGAAGTTGAAATGATGATCCCTCTTCCTATTTTCTTCTCTACTGTTCTCTCTTTTTAAACTTATTCAGCATTCTCTTGATGGTTTTTGAATGAATTTTGAAGATGGAAGCCAGTGTATGAATATTGGTATGATTACTGAAGGCCTGAATGATCTTTTTCCTCTCACAATTGCTCATTTGGGAAGACAATGGGTCTGACACAAAACAATTTTAACCTGCTCTCTTTTTAGCTGAATAACTCAACAGGTTTTTCAGTGTCTTATCTGAAAACCTGGAAAAAAGAAACTCAATTAGTTTAGTAGGGTTTTTATATATTAAACATTTTGTGGGATGGATAATTTGTTGTTACACCCGAAATGTCAACCTTTTTTATTCTGGTACAAACTGGGCTTATGTCTACCCTTTTTTTACTCTAGTTCAAACCAAACATATGTCTACCTTTCTATTATTTATCTAAATGAGCGAATTCAGCATTAAATAACCCGGAAAAAGAGATATGCTGTAAAATAAACCAAACACCAGTACAATATAGAACTTCTGAGGTCATAAGGTCGCCCAGGATATTTTGACAGTAGTTTTCACTTCATCTGTATTGTTGAGTCTGGTGTCTCATTTTCTTCTGGATAATACCCCATAGATGGGGTTATGGTCAATTTGGTTAAACAATTAAGCACAGTAATATCATAATCAGCAAGTTACTAGTAGTTTTGGCAGGTGTTTTGATGAAAAAATAAATCATTATCTCAATAAAGCTTGTCAGTAGACAGGAGCATGAAGTGATTGGAAAATCTCCTGGTAGATGCCCATGTTGACCTTGAGCTTGATAAAACACAGTGGCCCAACTCCAGCAGATGATATGGCATCCCAAATAATCACCGAGTGTGTAAACATCATATTGGATTTCAAGCAACTTGAATTTTATACTTCTTCTTTTTTCCTCTAGAATCTCAAACATTAATTTCTAAATGAAATGCAAAATTTCATCATCATCATACTTTGACCGACCTATGTTTGGTCAGAATTCAATTAACAATCTCTTTTGGTCCTGTATTGTTGTCCCCTGATCTCCAATGTCCAACCCTGAATCCCAAGCTATGGTGTCTGAGAAAGTCAATTTTTGTGAGAAGACACTTCCAGAAGGATGCCATAGGAGTAATGATGAGACGATTTCCCTGTCTGCTCGGTGGCAGTGGCTAGCAAACCGTAATTGTTTTTGTTTGAGCTTAAGAGAGATTTGGTCTCAGTTCTCCGTAAATTGTGTTAAGCATTGCATGGCATCTCCAAGTGATGTTCTGGATTTTTCTAAGTAGATTTGCATATGTTCCATTCAGTTGTCTCTCAAGAAATTTACTTTTATCTGAAAGAAAGACTTTGGACCCATGAGCAACAGTTCAGTTTTTTTTCCCTTTTTAGCACAAATAAAATGCTTCTGACATTGTCTTTAGTTCAAGAGTGGCATGACATTAGGAATATAACATTTGTAGCCTCTATCCTGGACATGTCTGCGTGTGGTGGCTCTTGATGCACCGACTCCAACTTTAGTCCACTTCTTATGACACTACCCAAAGTTTTTGATTTCGCTTTAGTCATTTTAAAGTTGCAGTTATCTCTCTTGCTTGTGCAGATTTTCCTCCCATATTTCTATACACTATTCAACTTTACATAAATATACTTTGATGTAGCCATTTTTGAGCAGGCAGCTCTTTTGAGCAATGACCTTCTGTGGCTTACCCATAACAAGGAGGGTGTCATGGACTGTCTTTTGGATAACTGTCAAATCAGCAGTCTACCTCATGATTGTTATTTTTTGCACTGAACCAGACTGAATAATTTGTGGTATAAATAAGGATTAATATATATTCAAACTCAAAATGGAATATTTTTTGCTGGCATAAAGTGGAAAGATTATCAATTGCTAGGTCTGCTCCTAGGAAAGTTGGCTCACTGTGTCATACTAGAGAATTTTCCTTGCCCGAATATATCATACATATTCATAAGTCTACCATTCATCCACGCTTTGAATACTGTTGTCACAACTGGTTTGATGCTCCTGCTATATATTTATTTAGAGATTCTTGATAAAATACAAAGAAGCATCTGCAATGTTATTGGTCCTGACCTGGCACCTTGCCTTCAACCACTTTCCCACCAACTTAATGAAGCTTCCTTGTGCATTTTCTATAAACATTTTCAAGGTAATTGTTCTGATGAATTTTCCATCTAGACTTTATGAATCTAAACACAATACTAGATTGGCGGCAAGGTCTCATCAATTTATAGTTGAAATGGCTAGGTATAACTGTAAGTTCTATGCTAACAGTTTCTTCTCTTGCACTTCTCACTTGTGGAACTCTCTTCTGGTTTCTTGCTTCCCACTAAACTTAGATATTCAAAAATTTTAAATGCAATGTCAGTTGTTATTTACTGTTTTCTTAATTCTTGTTCTTTTAGTCTTCTCTCTCCTTAAAAGCATTTGTTTCTCATTCTCTAACACTCAGTTATCCCTTGCATCTTAGTGGCCTTTTTGCCTTGCTTGGGGTGAAATAAAAAAAAAAAGTTTGGATGTTTTTAGCTGAAATTATCAACATTTAAATTTTAAAATATACTTGAAGCATTTTAGTTTGCATGTAATGAATCTAGAAGAGATATAATTTTCACTTTTTGAAATAAAAGCCAAAAAATATTGAACTCTTCCACAATACTCTCAGAATCACTTGTATATTGATAAAATGAAAAATGACTCATAATGTGAAATGCAATGTATACACTGTTCTTTTTTTTCTCGCAGATGTGTGATGTCTATCTACCTATCTCTGTATAGATCCAAACAAGTTTTGTTAAATTCAACCAACAAGATCTGTCTGTTTTCGTGATCAAAACTGTTAATGAACTGTCAAAAGTTCATGTTTTGTTCTGCTTTTGTTCAAAAGTTGATGGTGGTGCCAGGGATGGCAGTAATGCCCTAGCTACTTAAACTGTGTTACCTGTCCTGGTTGGTGGTTGACGAGGACAGAGTATTGCATGTGCTTTCACACGTTGTATGTAGAAAATATTGGTAGTATTACAGAAAACATGATACCTAAGGTTTAAAATGAATATTTAAAAATTAAAAATTTTTCTTGGAGCTTTTATTTTAAATTAAAAAATAAAAACTTGTAATTCCAATGGATAATTTATTGTTAAAACAGATATATTTCAGAAAGTTTTATTTTAAAAGTTTTAAACTCTGCTAAAAGTATACAATTAGTTTGAAAAATCCTTAACTAAATATTCATTAACTACCCTTCATTAAACATATTTTTACAAGATTAACAGTTTAAAAACAAGTAGAATAAAAACTTACATTTCTCAATCACCAACTGTTTCATTTATTTGCAGTTGACCCAAGGAGCAAAACTTTTATTAAAACTAAAAGTTCTTTGCATATTTAAAAGGAGTGAAATCTAATGAAAACATGATATAGACGTAAGTTTTAAATATGAACAGTATTTTGTAAATATAAAAAAAATTCAATCTATTTAAATGTCTTCAAAGCCATCAAAATCTGAAGCATAAGTTAACTGCTCTATTAATTTAAGCTTTTCTCTCATCAACAAAATTTGTGGATTTGAAGACTTGAACAGAAAAAGAAGTTCTAATTGATGGCAAAGCTTAAATTAACACATAATTCTATAATGTATAATTTTCCCAATTAGCAAATTTTCTTGTTCAAAACTTTTATTGAAACTAAAACTTCTTTGCAAAATATATTACAAAGGAGTGAATAATAAAGAGAAAATGATAGAGATGTAAGATTTTAATAATAATTATAATAGTTTGAAAATATAAAAAAAATAATCAATTTCAATGCACATTTCAAATAAAAGATAAGACTGTAAAAATGCTTGATTCCATTGGTGAAGTTGAATTAAAAAACTTGTAATTTCAATGGATAATTTATTGTTAAAACAGATATATTTCAGAAAGTTTTTGAAATCCTTGATCACTCTTGAGAAATAAATGAAACAGTGACTAAGCTACATTGTATAAGTTATAAATTCAAATTAACAAAGAAAAATTTGATCAGATTGAGTTCACGAGACATGTATAAGCTGAAAGGACACATAAAGAAAGCTTTTATTTTAGTTTTAATTTCAAACTAACAGATTAAATTTAATATTTCCAATAAGCAATAGGATATAATAGTAGACTAAAAACAACAAAATATTTATATTTTTTATTTTAATGTTCATCTTATATATTTAATCTGAATTTCTGGGATGAGAACTTATTTACAGTATTTGCATTTGAACTATTGTCCTTATCTTTGTTGTTGTTATCACAACATTTCAGCCATTGTGCAATGCCTGTAACAAAGTGTGTGCAGTCAAGCATGAAAAATAGCCACAGCAGCACTCATCAGCAGGTAGGCAGGTTAGATTATAAAGTTCAAAGTACTTCACGGAGAATTGTCCTACAAGACAATAGCCTGTGGATTAAAGTATTGGTTTATGCATTTGGTGATATAGGAATTGTGAGTTCAATCTGGACTCAGTAGAAACAGGGTGAGCAATGACTGAGCAGCACTAAAAATAATAATCAGACAAGATATCCCCCAGACATATCTACCTGAGATATCTCAAGAACAGTCTAGCCCCATAGATTAAAGGATTCAGTTCAGAAGTCTCTGTAAATTACTTGGGTTGATATGCATCTGATGTAGGTCAGAGGGCACAACATCTGCAACATTGTTATAACAACAAGGACAATAATCCGAATGTAAATAGTCTATCTTCTATATTTTATTCCCAACAGGAATCAAACACTTTTTTAATCAGGATGTCTACTCAATCACGTATATCTACTAAATATAGTGTTTATAGTAATAATATATACACATATACAGCTGCTTGGGAATAGCAGGTACTGTAAGCTTGGATGTATGGGTGGTGTAATGATAATGGCTTCGAATTGAAAATTGGAGAGCCAAGTTCCAATTCTAGTCAGTTTCATTATATTCACTTATGTTCAAATACTCTTAGGAGAGTTATGAATCCATCTCTTCCTCCCCCATCTATGGGTTAATTAGTGGGACTTCTATCAGTAAATCATTATTTCCAAATAATTCTTACAATCTAAAAATATTTTCTGGCTATAAATGACTTGTAAAAGGTTGGTATGTCATAAAAAAAACAAATCAATCAATTTCATATATAGTATGTCCCTAAATAAAAAAATATCTAAACATATAAATACATGTGTGGTTCATTTACACAAATTTGATGGGAAGGATTTTGCTTAAAGGAACTATTCAGCCTTGCTTGGTCAGCAAGGTCAGTTAAGCATGTTGGATCTAACAACAGTTCTCTCTACCCAGGAGGAAGCAGATTCAAATCCTACCAAAGAGCACATATTTTTCTTCAATAACATTTCTTGAATATTTAGGCCAATAGATAAAAATGAATAAATATACTGTTTAATAAATAAACAGTTTGTGTGTGTGTGTGTGTGTGTGTGTGTGTGTGCATAGATACATCTGTAACATAATGATAAAAATGGTATACATTTATACAAGTAATTATTTTTAAACATAATCTCCTTCACTGCTAAAGCACATCATTCTGTTAATAGACACGTCAGGCCACAAACCTATTGATCCACCCTTGTAGACTTTAAATACATAATCGGTATTCTAAAAAGAACAAAGTTTAATGACTTTTGCATGATGAAAACTCGGCATGGGACCATCTTGTATTTTGATTCCTATGAGATATCTCATTATTGAAGAAACTATGAACTTTTCCTTTGTTCAAATCAAGTAATGAAAATGACAAGGCTCAAGGCTTTCAACCTAATAGCATTCTAAACTTGGCAAGACCCCACTTTGTAAAGATTCATCCCCACCAGTGGATGCTTATCTCAACATCCAGTAGCTCTGGGCAATTTATGCTGTGTGCATCACAACGTTTGTATAACCACTCAGGTCGATTATGTTGATCAAATCATAGTCACGGATCCTTTCATTATCTTGTTTACTGTGTCTTCTGTTGGGTTGTTCAAGAGGTGTAGTCAGGGCAAGGTTTGTGTATTGAAACAACTAAACCTGCTTGTGGATATCTAGCTACAACTTGACAGTCAAAGGGAATGTGGTTGCAACTTTATTGGGGGGGGGTGTAGGCTCTTTTATCAGCATGTGTTCTTTGCAACTCTTTGGTAAGATCTCCAATCTCCTGACTGCAATTATCAGTTATTGCCGATTCATTATGATGCAGTTATCTCCCCTGAGTTTACCAAGAGAGCAGTTTTCAGTGACCCCCAGGAGATAGAACACAACATCCAATCACTTCGTATTCCAGGGCTACCTGCCTTGCTTATTACTCATTCCATTTGATTCCTCTTGAGGCTACCCAGGGCTATTGCTAACTAGAATGCCTATTTGATATATTTAAGTTGAATTTGGGCTTTTAACATTAATTCCATTTAATATTTCCTGAAACAGCATAATATCAAAAGTCTTTAAGAAGATGACACTTTGTCCTCTTCCAAGAGCAAGGTTGATGATGCTCACTGTCCTGAACATATGTTAAATAGGTTTTGATGCTGAAGTTAACTATAATGAAATTAAGTACAGTTGACAAAGATGTTTACACAAAAAATCTTGTATAATACAGAAATAAGAAAACAGAATATTTTCAAGCCTTAGAATAAAATATGAATTTTAGAATAAAACATAACATCTGGAATATAATCTGTGGTTTAGAAGAGAATATAAGGCTTAGGATAAAATACGTGCCTCACAGCAGATTTTCACAAAATACTGCCTCCATACTATATGCAGGCTACAGGACTACCTAGTGTGGCCTGTGAGGGGTTATCAAAATAGTAAAATTCGGGGACTAATTGCATAGGAAAAATTTAGATTTAAGGAAGCAAGACTATATTCAACCAATATTTCACTGTCATATATCCAATTAATCTTTTTAAAATCTCCACAGAAGAAAAAGAAAGTCTTCTAGCCAATCCTCTCCATATATTTTTTAAAATCATTTTAACCCAAGAAAGGCAATAAATCCACTAAGATGCAAGAGATTACTGAATGTTAGAGACTATGAATAAAACTACTATTAAGGAGGAAAATAAAAGAACAAGAAGACAGAAGATAATAGATGGGCTATTGACTGTAGTACCAAGCCATTTTTAATTAAACAGAGACTAGACTTGCATTGAGATCTCATTGAATTATGCACACTAACTAATAAATGTTTTAATGTTGCATTCAGCACTTTTCAACCGATGACCATTCCCAAATATTTATAAAGAAAGTAACATAGTTACACTTAAGAATACTGTAATGTCCTCAACAGATCAGTAGCTAATAAAACACGAATTAACCCCTCACAACAAACAAGTGGCTTTCTCTAAGATGACTTCACCTCCAATCCCTTTCAATGTCATACTCCCTTTTTCTCACACTATTTCACTCTTTCTCTTTCACTATGTCCCTCTCTATTTCTGTGATACCAAGTGTGACGCACACCATACATAGGTACAGAATGTATTAATATATCGATCATAATAATCAGTATATTATATATAGTTTAATATTTCTGTTAAATTATTTTAAATGTCATCTGAGTTGTATTAATATATAATAATATTAACAATAATCATTATTAATATATAATAATAACAACAATTATTATTATTATTATTAATAATAGTAGTAGTATTAAATATTAGTACTTTAATATTTCTATTAAGCTATTCCTGGATGCATTTTGAGTAATATTTAATCCATAATAATAACAATAATAATTATCATTATCCTTATTAATAATAACAAAAATAATAGTATTAATAGTAGGTGTTTAATATTTCTATTAAACTATTCCATCATATTTATGAGCAGTATTTAATATATAATTATTATTATTATTATTGTTAATAATAATAATAATATTAATGTAATATTTCTAATAACCTATTCCAACATGTTTTCTGGGTAGTTCCTTACAATACCTATCTCTTTATGTTTGTTGTCAGTTGGCAAAATTATTTCTAATTTCTCTTTCATTGAACAAGTGAACAGGAGTAAAATTTAGTATAGTTATGTATTGTAATAAAACACAAACATTTTTTTCTTAATAGATTTCTTTGATTTTTAACATCTGAACTCCTTTGATCTGATATCTCTTGAAGTCTCATTTTTTCCTATAAATTTTCTTCTCTTATTATTGAAAGAAATGTAATACATGAACTCAAATCACTTAACATATTTGAAGTTTCCAAATTCAGTTGCCTTACAAACAATATCAGCAAACTTGAGAAAATAGAGAACGTGTTAAATATATCAGAGTGGATCAATAAGTCTGTAGCCTAAAACTTATTTTTTATTTTAATATCATGTTTCTTTCAGAATATAGATAATTAGATAATTATGGACCTCTACAGATTCCTTTTCTTTCTTTATTATCTGTGATCTGCATGTGTTCCTAGGAAAGAACATGGTGTGGTTTCTCCATGGTTTTGGAAGTCAGAGTTTTCCTGTTCTTAAACTGGTTACCACTCAAGTCTAGAGAGCCAAGTCAACACTGTTATTTAACCAATAGCTTGTGCCAGAAGATTTGACTTCATACCTTTCTGAAAAAATATTTGTGTAAAAGTGAATGCAACAACATTGCCTGGAATTTCAATTCTACTGACAAATCCCCTTTTCTGCACTGATGGCTAGTCTAAATTTTCACTGTATAATTTTTTTATATAACTTATGAGGAAATGTTTAGATAAGCGCATTGGTAAAGGAAGAGATTATATTAAAATTAATTTTTGTGCAAAATGAATCTTTTGTTTTGTCCATGTTCTTAAATAGGATCATCAGATCAAGACGTTCATGTGGATGTCATGCATGGCATCAAAGTCATTCAGAAATATCTAAACTGTCAGCTAGTTACAATCACTTTCTAAGATTATTGTCTATAAATGTTGGTAGACAGAACTATTTGGGAGTCCTTGATGGCTGAGCTAACATGAAGTCAAAAGTCATCGTGACCAAGGGTTTATGTGTACTGGCCTTGTTCCAACTGTAGAATATGCCAGATAATGCACTCTATCCCAGAAACTTTAACTCAGCATAGTGGCAGCATAAACCACATGTGGGCTCTTTAGGTGTTACACAAACATATATGTGCCTAAGTGGGTGTGCCCAATAGAGATTGGCTAGCTGCTTTAACAGACAAGCATATTCATGTACAAGTGGCCAGCCCTAATTAAGTGTCCCCTTGGCTCTGTCAATCCAGGGAATTTTGAACTGAAACTCTTTATTTAATCTACAGGTATTCTCATTTTGCTGTCAATGTTCAAGGAATATATCATCTTGTTCCCTTTTTAGAATTGCTCAGTTATTCCTAACCCTTAAGTCTAAGTCTGTACTACTCAGTCCATAGATTGAACTCACAATTACTATACAACCAAATTCAAAATCTAATGATTTAATCTAGTTTGTTATTGTCTCAATGGGCAAAATTTTGTTTACTTGGAAACCTAGTGCACAAAAGTGTTTGTTCTTGAATTTGGTATCATAGTCACTGTATGCTCAATCTTTGGACTGGTTAGTACTGACTCAGAATTAGTGGAAAATAACTGAGCAGTACTAAAAAAAAAGGAAAAGAACAAGGGTATAAAGATTACTGCAATCAAAATATACTAAACTGATACTGGAGATATGGTTCAACTAAGAGTTTTCTTTTTTTTTCTACTACTTGTTGTGACCAGAGAATAAGATTGTAAAACTTACACTAATCAAAATACACTAAATGGCTCAAGTAAATGTTTTCCTTTTTTTTTTATACTGCTTGTTTTGGCCAGAGAACAAGGACATACAATCAAAATATACTAAACTTATACTGGAGTTATGGTTCAAGTAAGTGTTTTTTTATAACTTGATGTGTCCATAGAATGAAGCTATAAAATTTCCAACAATCAATAAAGACATAAAATTATAACAATCACCTATCTATATCTGTCTATATTTCTGAGATGAGGTATTGTAATTATTTATATTATTTATATTGTTTGGACTGTTGTCATCATTGGCATATTCATGACGTTTTGGCCATTGTATGCTTTGGCCTTCTTCAGATGATTGGAATTTTGAACTGAACCCTTTATTTTGACTACCAGGAAGATTGTTCTAATTCCACATGCTATGCCACTTCCAGATGTTTTAGTGATCTCGCTTTAATGCAACTCTCCAAAGAAAACCACTTTTATCTACCAGTGGATAAAAGCATTGGTGGGATCCAGTGATTTAACCCAAAGAGCTGTGAGTTCAATACCTGGCTACTACAGTTGGAGAGTTGAGTTAAAGGGAGATAACCAAGACATCAGGAAGAGGTATAGTACGTGGAACTAGAACAATTTTCGCCCGGTGGATGAAATAAAGTGTTCAGTTTGAAATTCTAATCACCTGAAGAAGGCCAGAGCATACAATGGCCGAAATGTTGTGAATATGGCAATAAAGATGAGGACAACAGTCTGAACAATGTAAATGATGTAAATAATCACCTATCCATAAAAAAGGCAAAAAAATTTAATATTGATAAATCCCAGAATGTATTACAGCAATCAACATAAAAAATGCTTAATTTAGAAATTACCCTGTTCTATATAATTAATTGGTTCCAAAAAGGATTAGATACAACTATACTCAAATGAAAGGGTATCTGATAAAAACGTTAGTTAAGTGAAACAAAAACATAGTTACTTATAAATAAATGTTTTTATTTAACTTTTTGATATGAATAATCTGACAGTTACAGGTTAAGTTTTATTTTCTATTTTTTTGTGTGTGTATGTAGATAAAGTGTGGAGTTGATAACAATCATAACTTGTAACAATATGATTTTTAATACAAATAAAATTCTAATAAATGCTAGTTTTAATGAAACTTAAATACTGGAAAAAATAATTCAATGAAGTGAGAATTGATGTCCCAAATATGCCGGAGCCATTGAAATGAAAGCGATAATATCAAATTGTCATTCAGCTGACTTTAGGAGATTTTTGTAAGTTTTCTAATTTTGGGGAAATAACAAATAGAACAAGAATGGTAATACCAGAAACCACAGGGAAGCAGAGAGAGAATGCAACTCTATTATAGAATACATGATACAATAGAAATGTCTCTAGGGGGAGAAAAGAAAAGAAAGGAAAGATGAAGAAAGATTATTCTTTTACTATAATACATTTGGAGCGTAGAAAATTAAATGGTCAGATGATGTTGGTACTATAATAAAAAGTATAAAACTGGAAAAAATGTGAATATGGTTGATTCAAAATAAGTAAAAGAAAATAAAAAGAAATTTTTTTAAAGTATATTCTTATGGAAAAAACCCAAATTACTATTTTTTAAAACTTTTTGCTTTATTAACTTATTTTTTTGATTATGCCTCCTACTGGGCTGTTGATGTGATGTCCATCAGAGAATGGCAAAAGCTTATATTCTTTACATTTTTTTTTTATAATGGAATGAAAAAAAAAGACTTACAAATTAGAAATGGAACGCATTATTACTTGAGGCATTATGACAATATCCATTTTCTTTTCAAATTTTTTTCTTTTCTTTTGTTTGATTAAAAATTAATTTCCTAGGACTTCTAAAAGGTTATTATTTTTTTATTCTATTTATTTATGTATTTATTCATTTTACTAAAATATCATTTAAAACATTCTAAAAATTCTCAGAATAATTCTTTGATGGCCAATTCCCAACTGCTCACCAGACAAATACCTCGAGACATTGTTAAGGTTGATTTCCATTTGTCCTAAAAGTTTCTTTAGTTATTTTAGAGATTCACTAACTTTGCATTCACTCTAAGACTTTTACAAATATTTTATAAGAATAGTTATATCTGCCTCATCACAGTAACTGCTTGATGGAGTAATGAGATATATATATAAGTGGACATTGAGGTTAACACCAAGTGGCAATCCTCAGTATCCACTTTTCTATTTATATATAGCTCTCTCTCTCATATTGACCATTTTTATCCATAAATATAGCATACCATAAAACTATATTTTTATCGTTATATATACATGGTGGGATGGATAAATTGTCGCCATTTTATATTTTTAATTTTGCACATGTGCGTGTGCACAGTATAGTAGGATCAGTTGTGAGAAAAAGAGCACTATGACGCAATTCACTTCACCAGAAATTTGGAAATGGCATGCTGTACTGCTTGAGATTTGTGGCAAGAGCTCCAATACAAATATTTCAGAGTGTTTGGGTGTCAATCTAAGGACAGTTCAGAGGATTTAGAAGGAGATGGATAAGTCTAATGGTGATTACAAAGGTGTTTGGAGTGATCACTAGTGATGGCAACGTTATGTCTCCATTCATCTTCCCACAGTAGCTTAGACTTAACATGGAGGCATACATCAAGTGACTTGAGGAGGTAGTGCTGCCTAGGGTCAAGAGGGTGGCTGCTGGAAGACTCTATATCTGGCAAAAGGACTCTGCACACAAGCAGGAGAGCCCAATCATGGTTGTCTGGCAATTTCTGTAACCACATGATCCCTTAAATCTGGTCATCTAATTCCTCAGACTGCAACACCTTTGATTATTATGGGTGGGGCGCAATTGGGCAAGAGACCAACAAAACTCTTTGTAACACCAAAGATGAACTGAAGGCAAGGATTATGGTAGCATTCACCAACCTAAACAAGGAGATCACTCAGAAGAGATGCAAGAGTTACTGAAGTTGACTAGAAGCTATGGTTGAAGTTCATGGTGATTTTATTGAATAAATTTACTCTTTAGTATTTCAAGATATTTTTCTGTATAATTTTGGTAAATATATCTGTTAAAATGAGATGTCAATGCTATTTTTAATTTTGCATAATTTATATGACAATTTATCCATCCATATATATATATATATATATATATATATATATATATATATATATATATATATATATATACACACACACACTACAGATAGTTCAAAAGTTTGAAGCCAGCTCCAGAATTAGCATGGGATGATCTTGACAAATGTGAAAAAAAAAAATTAAAAAGATCTCTTAGAGTCATTGAAAAAAGAATGGAATCAATTATCAAACTTATATGTTGAGAGAGTTTTGCAATGAATGCCAAATATTTGTGCTGCTAAGTCTAAAAGAGGATATTTTGACAACAGCAAAATTCAATCATAAAAGGCTTTTTTTCTTTTTGTCATAATAACATTTCTAATAAAAAATCATGTCTCACTTTTATCCCAGATAGTAATGGTCCACTATCTTCTATAATACAGAAGAAGATTTAAAAGGCTATCCCATTCCTGAAATCTCATCTAACTTTAAAATAGTTAATTTCTTAGATATCACTTTCAACCTCTCTAACAACATATTTCAGTCATTTCACAAAGACAATCAAACTCCTATTTATATTAATGTCAACTCCAATCACCTAAAGTCAGTAATTAGACAAATCCCTAACACTGTAAATACTAGAATTAATAGATTATCATCTAACAAAAAAATCTTAAATGATGAGAAAATCATAATAATTAAATATAAAAATGCTGACCAATTGCTGAATCAAAGAAATGAACTTATTTTCAAGTGTTGACATAAGAGCAAATTTAAAATTCCCTAAAATCATTGACTTTGGGGGATATACACTTGAAATGTTGATTCTTATTTTATATGGGTACAAACATATGTATGTGTATATGTAGTCATATTGCTTGTCACACATTTTTATATATAGGTTTGTAGATATATTTAATTATTCATTTGATTGTCATGCTGATGCCAACATCATTTATAATTTTTTTATTTTTTATATTTATATTTTACTATTATTAATAGTATTATCTTTATTATTTTTATCCTTATCAAATTTTTATATTCTAAATTTGTTTATTATAATTATCTAAATATATTAGTTCTCTTTATTTATTTATTTATCTATTTATTTTATTTATTATATTATTTTATTTATGTTGGATATTATTATTATTATTATCAGTTTAAAATGATGATGATTGTATTATGTGATGATGATTGCTGTCTAAAATGATATGACTTTATTAGACAAATTGTCATAACTCTTTTACTACCTATGCCCCTTTTTCTTTTTTCATTTATCTGGTTATTGTTCAGCCCTTTTAAGGAATTTTTTTTCTTGGTCATTTTTGCTATTGGCTCATCATTTATTTCTTCCTTCTTTTCTTTCTTTCTCTCTCTTTCTACCCTTAATTTTTAAATTTTTAAAATATTTTTTATCATTAATATTATTTTTCTTCTTCTTCTTTTTCTTTTCTTTTTTTTCTCTCTTTTTTACCTCCATTTTCTACTTTTTATCCCAGTATATCTGTCTGGATGGATTGATTCCATTTCTTAAAAATTTTTAGTCTGAAGAGATGACTATAACAATATTCATGAAATTATAACCGATATGGATTTTTAAGATGTTTTCTTAATTTATCATTATATATATTATATCAAACAATATTTTTGTGGTTATCCATATTTGAGAAGATGCCCTGTTTAAACAGTATTTTATTTTGTCTACCAGCCTGCATATGCAAGAAAACTTAATTTGGAAAATGTGCCCTCAAACAGAATTTGAACTTGCTTCCCCCTCTGCAGAAGAAAACACCATCTGATCTGGCAATACTGGCAAATGTTTCCTTGTAGAGAAATGGCTAATATTACCATTATATACTACTGGCTATGAGATATACTTTGGAAAATCTACAACTTTAACAAAGTTGTAGACGTCCAGTGCCATGTTGATCATGTGACATACATTAAAGTTGAAATATGTTTTATTGAAATAAATTGGTACATAACTGCAAGCATATTCAGGCACTCCAAGACTGCAAGAATTATTGTCTTCAATTTTTAATACTGAAAAATCCCAGAATGTATTGCAGCAGTTAGCATAAAAAATACTTAATATACAAATGATCTTGTCTTAAATCAGTAAATATTTTCAAAAGCCATGATGAAAACCAAGAAATAATATCATAAAAATGCCTTAAAATGAGAACAAATCCAAATTCAAATCTGTTTGAGAAACCACTCTCTGATTGGCCATGACTTCAGGGGTGTAGCAATATTCACCAAAGTAGGCCAATTGCAGGTTGGTGAGGTATTTAACCCATAATTGGAGGTTTTGAATTTTGAATTGTCCTTCTTTTAGACTGGTTGCCACACAAAGCTATAGGACTCAGTCTGTTCTGCTATTTATCCCTAACTGGGGGAGAAGAGAGAGATGGATTCACACTTTTCCCAAGGTTATTTGCAAGAAAGTTAATGTATTAAACTTTACTGGAATTTGAACTCAGCTCTCCAATCCCTCAATCCAAGTTGCTAACCATTACTCTACTCTGCCTCATAAAATGAGGACAAATACTGTAAAAGTAGCGTAAAAGAATGAAACTATAGTTAAACCTTAAAGAACACTAAAAAGACTTTTTAGTTATATGTTTTAAAGAATAATAAACATTATGTTATTTGCCCTTAAAAAGGCATTAAGAATGATGGCAAACATTTTAAAATTACTGTCAAAAATATGTGGAAGAATACAATTTTTGTTAAGGCATAACTGAGCTAGTGATCTTGAGTAAATGAATGGCAAAACAGAGCTTGGGAGAGATAAAAAAAAAAGACAAAATTTATTAAGAGCTAAAAGGACAGGAAATTATGGAGAGCCATGATTGCCAATGTCCTGAAGAGACACAGCTCATAGATGGAGAAGACATTTACTTTCATTCTCCCACATTTTTGTAAAGATTTCCATCAGTTTTGTTAAGAAATTGTTCAGTACATTAATTTGTAGATGGCAAGATATATCAAATTTCAAACTTAAATTGTTTGTCAATTTAAAATACTATATTTATTAGGAAATATATTCAGTTTAAATACAGAAAGAGTAATAAAAATGACTTCAAAGATCTGAATTTTATCTTACACCATTTTCCAGTTACCAGGGACTGTTTTCAGACAGAAAGGGAAATTAGCCCTTGAGGCAAAGATGCTCATTTCAGTTTCATTCAAATTGTGTGTATGTATGTTTGTTTGTTTGTGTGTGTTCATGTTTATTTTAATTTAATGAGTCTTTTTTCTTGTCTCTACTTTTATGATTTTATTGTACAACACAGGGTAAAGGTTGTCCAGACTGAGTGGGAGGGAAATGTATCATTCTAATGTCCTATTTCAGTCTCACTCAAATTATGTGTACACATTAAATGCACATGCCAGCCACTCATGCACAACATAGATATACACATATACATTACACACCTGCATGCAGACAGCATGTTGTGGTCAGAGAATCATTTCTTTTATAATGTAGATTAAAACTAAAAATATTGGTGACTGGGAATATGAGCATCATTTAAAAGAAAAAAAATGAATACAAATATTATTTTTTCTCAATGACTTGATATAAACTTAACGAGAATATTTTTAGTTACTCTGGTAAGTCTCTAGATTTACAGCATTTATTTTATATGAAACATAATTTTTCTACATAATCTCTTTCTTTGGCAATGCACTTAATTCATTGATGAATATGTAGTTACATCAATAAATTTGTAGCCTAATGATGAAAAAAGCATCTATTTTATATAAAAATTATTTATTTTTCAGTATAACATCCTTCCTTAATAATAATAATAAACTTAATCTAGTGCTTCTCCATTAATTGCATTGAACACTATACAGTGAAATTTCAGATCAAAATTAAGAAAATTAACAGCATTAGGCTATGGACATATTGATCCACTTTCATATATATATATATATATATATATATATATATATATATATATATATATATATATAAATATATATATATATATATATATATATATATATATATATATATATATATATATATATATATATATATATATATATATATATATATATATATATATATATATATATATATATATATATATATATATAAAATTATATATATATATATATATATATATATATATATATATATATATATATATATATATATATAAAATTATATATATTATAAATTAATTATTTAAAAAATGGTTATTTTCGCTACACAGTTCCAACCATGTTTCAAAATAGAAGCTAAAAACCCTAAATTTTTTTGCAAATAAATTAAAAAGCATTAGTTCCATTTCATCTTCAAGCGAATTTTTTGGAGTAACTTTTAAAACCGGGTTTTAAATAACAGCTTCAACCGACGTCAGGTTTCAGTGTAAAATACATCCTCACCCCTTACCAAAATGTAGCTAATAACTGATACAATGATACTGTCATAAGGAAAATCTAGACACCCCGTGTTCAATTTGAGTAGAATATTCTGTAACCATGGAAACGTGATTTTAGCTGTGTATTTAAAACCGGTAAATTTTAAAAGTTACTCCAAAATTCGCTTGAAGATGAAATGGAACTAATGCTTTTAATTTATTTGCAAAAATAAAATTAGGGGTTTTAGCTTCTATTTTTGAAACATGGTTGGAACTGTGTAGCGAAAATAACCATATTTTAAATCAATTAATTTATAATATTAATGCTCTGTAAATTTACATTGAGCACTATTTTGTAAAAATAAAATATCTATAAGAACACCGGATTTTATATCTTACTGTTCTTTCTTTTATTTATATACATAAATATATATATATATATATATATATATATATATATATATATATATATATATATATATATATATATATATATATATATATATAATTTATATATATATATATTCTCTTATTTCATTATAACACCTTCAAATGTTCTTGTCAAAACCCACTTCCCAAAATCTGACCAAATAACAGATTTTGTTTTTAATTGGTTTCTTGGTTGAACTGAAAAATTTTCAGCACTTCCTCAGATTATCACTTTATTATAATATCTGGGTTGTCATAGATTGTAGATATTCCCAGAATAAGCATGTTCTTATGTTACAAAACTTAATAGGAAAAGTAAGAGTATAAGGATTTTACAAGTGAAGACTGCTTTCCATAAAATTTATAGCAACTGAAGCAGATCATTGCTGTTTTAACACATTCAGATTCTATTTAATGAAAAGTAATTCAAATGCTTTAAGTTTTTTCAAGAAAAAAAAGAACCCTTTTAGAGAATTGAAGGATATGAAGTATTATCATAACAGAAATCAGTTGCTCAAATAAAAGTAAATCTGCATTTATTCTCAGATTTATTGAAACTTTTGTTATTGATTGTTTTTGAAATCAAGGATCTACTGAAGAGTTGATCATTGCTTATATAAAATTAATATAAATAATAATACAAATAATATCAGTCAAGTATTAACTTTTAAAATTAGAAGCTCTTTCTTTTATACATATTTTTTTTGTTTAAACCAGTACTGAATCTGTGTTGGATTAAAAAATGAGGATATTTAACAGACTATTGCTAAAAAAGGTTTTATATATTACAATTTGTTTATTAACCTGGAGACCAATTAAAACATTCAGAAACAATTTATATTAAATCTACATTATAATGATCTGATTTCTGTTTGTAGGTTTGTTACCATCATATAGCAAAAATAGTTAACTGAAATGAAACTTTTACTTAAATTAAGGGAGATAACTACAGATATATTATACAGTAAGTATTGAGTAAACAGAAATCACATCACTTGAGGACTACCAACAGCAGTAACAACTAACATGGATAGCACAAGATGTTGACATTTCACACTACTTCAAATAAAAGGTTAGGAAGAAAAACCACACCAATACTGGAAAGAGCAATAAAAGCTACTGGACTTTAAAAACGTATTTTCATGAAAAATTTTTTCAAGTGAAAGATTTTGTAAACTTCAACCAATTCAAGTATTGGCTGGTCACTCAATGAATGCAAAATGTTTCCCTATAGGGAAACACCTAATACTACCATTTTTTTTTTTTTTTTTTAAGCATTACGCCCCGAGCAAGGCGGGAAGCCACTAAGATGCAGGGGATTGCAGAAGATTTGGAGAGAGAGCGGATAGGAGTGATAGAAGAAAGGATGAGGAGAAGGATAGTGGATAGATCAAGGTAAGTGAAGATGTCGATTGACATTACATTTGAATAGTTGGAGATTATAGCTCTCACGGAAGCAGTAATTGGGAAGGGTGTTCCACAGGCGAGAGGTGCAAGATATGAAACTATTGGAGTAGAAGAGACGGCTACATTTAATAGTTTCTATAGTGTAAGGGTAAAAGTGGGATACCAGCCTCATAGGGCACTTGAATTCGCAAAGAGTGGGAACCAGTGAAAGCAGCTCATCAGAGCAATTACAATGAAAGTATTTGTAAAAAAAGACAGAGAGAGGTGACGGCATGTCTGTGAGAGAGTAACTGTAGACGAGATGCCAGATCAGGGCCAATTATATTACATATCTGCCTCTGGATCTTGTCAAGAACTCCGAGGTAAACAGAAAGTGCACCATTACCATACATAATTTATTTATTTGCAAATAATTAAGATAAATTTTATATATACCAAGTGATGTGTCATAATAGCCTCCAATGGCAGCATTTAAGTGAGTATAGGTAAGTGATAAATCATACTAATTACAATCTGCTTATGGGTTTTAGTTCCTTGATCGTTCCTGTTTTGTTCTTCTTTTTTTTAAGCTACATAAGCTTCCTCTGAATAAATACATAATACTGAATTTCACCAGCTTGGCACCAGGATAGAACATTAAGTATTTTAGTGCACCATTTTGTGCTCCAAGCACTTGGTTGCACCTAAATATTTAACAAACAAATTTATCTTAGGAGGGAATTTTATTAAAGATATTTGGCATTTTGAAAATCACACATCAGAATCAGAAGTTCAGCATTTTGAAAGTCCACCGATCAGATAAAATCCTTGTATTTTCAAATGTTCACTCATCCAAATGATGACCACATTAATTGTCACTTAACCTATGTGATTGGATGAGGACCAGCTTTTTCCAAATTTGATATGGCTGGCTTTAAGCCCGTTTCTCTTAACAGATGTAATAACTGATATGCACGCTGTGAAAAACATTGGTGCGTAATTTCAGCCGAAACCCCAGCAGTAATATTTAACAACAATAATCAGATAAGACATGTTCGGTATTTATCGCAGGCTGTACATAATAACTCTATTACTGCAAACAAACATTGTCTTTTCTCCCCTAATAAATATTGGCTCTATTTTTGGTGCTTTCAGGAATTACCAAAGAGTGATCTTGCAGCTTTTACTCTTCCAGATAGCAAATAAAAGTAAGTTTTCTTTGATTTAGGAAATTTCCATAAAAAAATGGCACTGAGCTATAAGGTTTGTTATTATTATATATTTGAATATTACATTTGATGGACATCAGAAAAACACCTCATCATTCCCTGAACCACCATCCTTTCTCCATCTATGCTCTTGGTCCTAAAGTCATATCAGTCAAAAGAGGCACCAAAGAACTTATAGTTTATTCATGATGCATAATCCCACATAAAACCATTCTGAAGTCATCCTTGCCATAATCAGGCTTAGCATCTCTTTTAGTCTCTGGCAATTCCTTAATTTCCAAATCAGGAGTTGGGGAGGGGGAGACTTTTGGCGAGCCTCCCCTACTCTCTCTTTTTGGCAAAGGGCATTTATGGTGTCTCTCCATTCAAAATGAAAATTTGACCATGAAAGTTACAGAAGTGTAAATCATCACCATCATCTTTATTAACTGGAATACTTCAAAATATATATTTTTACAGTCTGATGCTCTTACTGACACCACCCATTTAAAGTTTGGAACTAACAATATTTTTTCCAATAGTTGCTCAGACTAGTGACTTTTTTTTCTTTTTATAATCACAATGTTTTAGCTGATCAATTTGATAGCCTTTTTCAGATATACTATCAGAAAATGGTATAAAACAAAGTACAAACGGTGACAAATGTAATGATCAGATTAATCCATTTCCAACAATATCTACCACACAGGTAATTCCATTCTCCATAACACAGGTGATTTGTTTTACACACAGAAAGAATCTAAAATTTTCTTCCCCTGCTAAACAAAGAAATCCACATTGGCCAGATATACATTTATTTGTATGGTTAATTGATACTGCCACTTTTAATTTTCTTACCTTCTTATGATGATCCGTGTCATTGGTACCTCATTCCAGAAATGGTACTAAGATTCCTTCACCCTCCACATATGGTCTGCTACACTAGAAAATGTTACAAAATATCTTTTCTCATGGGAGATGACCACTGTAGAATATATTTCTATTACTCATCATCTATCCAAACTTTTCCACTATATCTGTAAATGTGGTGGAAAAGTTTAGAAGCTCCAACTAAAATGCATACAAACAAAACTATAATCATACAGTTTTTAATATCTTCTTTTTCTTCTTCTTCTATAAGTTCCTTAAGGATGTGGGAGAACATGGCTCTCCACAACTTCCCACTCTTTGTAGCTTGTAGCAATGTTTTTTTTTATATCCTTCTCACTCTGTTCTGCCATCCATTTACATAAGCTCATTATTTACCATTTACCCATCTCCCTCTTGTCTTTAAGATGTCCTGTGTGTATCAAATTCACCAAACTCTTTCTTCCTTATTTGTTCCAGAAATTTCAGTTGTTGTCTCTTTTTCATTCTAAGTGTCCTTTTTGTTTCCATTTTCCTTAAAACTTCTTTGTTTATGACATTCAACATACATAGTATTCTCAGCATCCTCCTGTACCTCAAAATTCCATTTCAACTGTGAGGATATATAGTCCAGCATTCACTGTCATAAGATTGATAAAACACAGCATTTCAACATTTTTTCTTTGTTCATAATGAAATTTTCTTGTTACTTAATACATTGTTTATTTTTTGGAAAGCATCTTCCTGTGTCACATCTTCCATTATCTATTATAGTACTTTCTAGAAAGCTAAATTTATGTACTTGTTTTATTAGATTTTTAAAAAAAATATTTGGCTGTAAAATTTTGGATGAATACCACAATTTTGCTAAATTAAAAATAACTCTCCTCTCATAGATATCTACTCTTTAAGCTGACAAAATTTTGGTACATTACAAATAGAAAACAGGGTTGTTGTAAACTGTTGGAGTTTATAAGCATTGTTAAATTTAAACATTTTGAAGAAACCAATAACATTTTTTACTCTTGTATATAAATACTTGTTACAAAATAAAATTCTTGCACTTGCCTTGATAAAGTCTGTCACGCTGATTAAGATTAGTTTACTTTTTGTCTTTATTTATATTTGTTGTGGCCTTGTTGGGTCCAGAAATAAAGACACAAAGAGAGGAATTGAGTTAACAAATATATTAGCAGAAAAACACTAATACAATCATATACAAATGAGCAAGAATGTTAAGTCAGACTGCCAGAGATGACTGCTGGAAACTACCACTTTCTAAATGCAATATCTGCTTTTATTTGTAACTTGGGAGAGTCCATCTGTGTATGGGTAATTTACCATAACAATATTGAAGTCCAGCATTTTTTGACTTTTTGCTGAAGAAATAAATTAAACAAAAGAAAATAGGTTAAAGGACTCTTGAACAGATGAAATTTTTCATATGGATGTCATGCATGGCGACAAACTCATTCTAAAATATCTGAACTATCATCTGCAAACAATTGTTCTTAGATTGTTGATTAAAACTGGTTATGAGTGAGTGAAATATCTAAGACTCAGTAAGAACCATTCTTCTTTGAACCTCATGGAGTTGGGCTATAGAATTATAAACAAAGAACTGTTGGAATTGCTATGTAACTTTGAAATATTTGGGAAGGATATTAGAATAACCCAGAAGTTATATTGGGAACAAACCACCTGTAGATGGATAGAAAATGAATTCAGTACAAAAATAGAAAGGGGTGTAAGACAAGGATGTGTCTTCTCACCAGGCTTATTCAACCTATACAATGATCTGATTCAGAGAAAATTACAACTCCTACCAGGATTTATTATTGGCAGCCACAATCTTAACAACAAAAGGTATACAGATGATACAATGTTTATAGCAGAGAGAAAGGAAACTGCAAGAACTCCTACAGACAGTAGTGAAAGGAAGTGAAAAGAAAAGACTAAACATTAATTTCAAGAAGATAGAATGGTTGTTAGCAAAAGGAACAGCCCAACACACAAATTACACATTGGAGATACCAAAATCAAGCAAATGTAAATATCTGGAAAGTGTTTTAGCAGAGGACAGAAAGTGCAACACTGAAATCTGAAGGCACATTGTGATAGCAAAAGGTGCTTTCCAAAAGCTAAGAAAAGTATAATGAGACAGGAAAATTTGATCAGAAAAGAGTACTGAATTGTTAGGCAATATCAGTTCTTCTGTGAGCAAAAACAAAGTTATAGAGAAAATGAAAGCAAAAAGGATATTCATACTCAGCATTAGAAAGAGATATTTGAAATTTATAGGACACATAATGAGGAAAAAAGGCTTGGAATATCTGACCCACACAGGTCATATTAAAGGCAAGCAGGATAGAGGAAAGTAGTGTGTAACTTACCTAATGAGCTTGTGTAAATGATTAGCAGAACAGTGTTTAGGAGAGAAGAAAAAGACAAAAATTTACTGTCAGCTTCAAAGGACCTGAAATTGTGGGGAGCCATGATCGTCAATATTCTGAAGGAACATGGCACATAAAAGAAGAAGAAAAAATCTTCCTAAATAAAGTGCTCAATAGAAAGAAATAGAGAGATAATAGAAACCAAATCAAATAAAATGTTCAAGCTTATCTTCTCAACTCAGAGATTTCCAAAACTTGTATCTGCTTGTCACGGGGTTTAGCTAGTAAACTGAATTTGTTTGAGGATATGTAATTCAGATATCATAATTATATGATATCTGTAAATAGATTCAATTTACTAGCTAAAATCATGACAAGTAGATACCTGTTCTGCAAAACCCTGAGTCAGAAAGGTAAGTCTGGTTATTTTATTTGATTTTATTTGCTTACTAATTTAAGTTGTATAAAGATTATGATTCACTGTAAGAAAGCTACAATTGCAAAAGAGAAATAGGATATTGTAAAATCTTTGAGGCATACAATACTGGAAATTATGAAAAACAAAAAAAATAAAATAAAATAAACATTTTAACCCAATAGTAACAGTAATGGTAAAATTAAACTTTCTTCTACAAGTAAACATTTCACATTCATTGACAATGCAGTTGAGATTTATAAAATCTTTCTCTTAAAACAGCTTTTCAGGAAAACAGTTTTCTCCAGTTCAGTAGGTTTTATTGGTCTTTCTAATATTGATGGAGGTTTTCCTTCCTAACCTTTTATTTGAAGTAGTATGGAATGTCAATATCTTGATTATATCAATATTTTCTCTTCAAGTTACATGTGCTATCCATTTTAGCTGTTGCTGCTGTTGGTAGTCCTCATGTGATATAGTTTCTGTTATTTGGTACAGTTCTTTGTTTGTAAACTGTAGTGTTAGTCCACAATGTTTAAAAAAGTATGATAATTGCAAAGTCCCTCAGGTTTCAATCACTCAAAGCCTTTTTTCACCATTGATCTTAGGAAGCAGTTGTATCAGGCCATTAAGATGCAAGGGTTTACTGAGTGTTACAGGAGAATATGAGAAAAAGAAAATATTGAGGAAAGAGAACAATAAAAGAAGAGGAATTAAGACAGAATCTTTGAAGACTAAATTTGACTGGAAAGCAAGAAACCAGAAAAGAATTCCAAAAGTAAGAAGTGCAAGAAAAAAAATTATTAGCATAGAATTTATGGTTCCATTGAGCCATTTCAATTGTAAAATGATCAGAGCTTGCTGTCAATCTAGAATTGCACTTAAATTCATAGAGTCTTGCTACCAAAGAGGAAAGTGATATTTATTCTGTACAATACAGAAATGTGGCACAAGGCTGTAGGGGGGATTGGGGAAAGGACAGTCTTCTTCTGTCTTAACTATAACTTAGCTAGCTGCAAACACTGACCCAATCGAATGAACAATATTCCTTACACCAAAACAATACATTCATACATACCTTTCTTACTACATCCACCATAATACCTCATACCAAAGAGGAAAGCTCATCAAAACAATTACCAGGAAAACATTTATAGAAAAGACACAGGAAAGCTACATTAAGGTGGTGAGAAAGTGACTGAAGGTGAAACACCAACAACAACAACATTGCAAAATTTGAACAGAAAATTTGAAGAGAAGACAGAGAGCAATAAAAAAAAATTGAAAGAGATCTGGGAAATATTAAAACAGTAATAATCAAGAAAAGTTGATTCTGCAAGAAAATATTTGAAGAATTTTGGGTTGCAAATGTAAGCATAATATTCAGAAAATTGATCAAAGACATGAATGAAACTAAGTAAACATCCTAAAGAGAAATGTGTAAAAGGAGTGAAAAATTAGATGAAAACTGATTTCTCAACACTTTCATGAAATATGTCTGTTCAGGTAATTTTATATTGATTGGACAAACACATTCATAGCAACATGTGTAACACAGGCAATCCATTCTTTTTTTTTTTCTATAGACACAAGGTTATTTCGCTTAACCTTCATTATGAAACAAATATCAGTGATGTTTTTAACTGAGGATCATTTGTGGTTTTGGGTCTTACATCATACCTCTTCTCCATGGCGACCACATTGATGCTGATCAAATACTGACTTGCATGCCAGTTGCCAGCTACAACTCTTCTTACAGCATAAGGCTCTCCTAACATCTGCAATTTATCCAGTCACAGATGACTTCTGGTTCATCAGTGTCTTCATTCTTCTTTAAAAAGGAAGAAAATGTAGTGACTATTTTCTTAGCAAATATGGCAACACTCTTAACTTGAAGTGGTAAGTAATGATCTTTCATTTCACTCCCTGATAAAAAAGAAAATAGTACAACCTATGATAATTGTTGTAATGGAATGTCCCACACTCCCTACCACCTATGTGAACTGAATATATCAGTAACTATATATAGTGAGCACCGGATATACCTAGGGTCTTGTTCGGGAATTACTAGCCTGCTATCCGATTCCCTGTCTTTCAGTAGTATACTCGCTTTTAGTGCAAACCTCTCTTCTTTCATCTACATGTGTGTTGATGTTCCTTCACTTGAGTAACACCTTTGTCTGTTTGTAACCTCTTTAAGGATACAACAGTAATTATTAGTGATAAATGTAGAGCTACATTAGATGGTACTGATAGCCTAACAAGAAATTTAGTTCTTAATTTAAATAGTCAACCAAGGTAACTTAGGAAAAAATATTGGAAAGCTGGAATAATATTTTGAGTTGGTATGGTAAGCAGTTAAACATATGGGACTCTTCAAAGTTGATAATATTAATTCATAGAATTATTTTAAGTTCTTAGACAAAATGTTTTGAGTGGTACATGTCACAATTGAGAAGCTTTAAATGAAACAGTATATTCATGCAAGAAAATGCTCTTTCACATTTTGTAAAGTTGACTATTGGTCAACTTGCCAAAAAAATGTTTCAAAGACTCCAGATTAATGGTATGGTTTCAAGGTTCTTCAGATATTAATTTAATAGGAAACTTGTAATCCATTATTAAAGGAATTCTATATGAGAATGAAAAAAAAAACTGAATGAAAGACTGATGAAAATTATAGAATGTTAGAGTTGATATCAATAGACAAATAAAATAATTTATTCACTTATAATACAAGTAAGAAATAATAAAGACTGATAAAAGTAATGCTACAGTCACAACTGTAAAATGTTTAAAAAATCAATAGTTGAAGGATTGATGAAGGTTATAGAATGCTAAAGTGCCCATATTAACATGTGAAACAATAATTTATTTTGGCATATAATATATTATGTTTATCTGCCTTATATCCATTAGATTTATTTATCAATAAAAATTTATGTTGCATTTGGTTTGTTTGCATAATAATAACTGATCCTCACCATAAATAATTTATCATCAACATTTTTAATAAGGATAGATATTATAAGCTGAAACTCACACAACATATTACTCATATAAATATGTCTATTCTGAAAATTTTATAAATATCAATTAGGTAATATGTAAAAAAATCTGATATTGTGTATACCAAAAAAATGTATTTCAGGTGTGTTTGGATATTTATGAAGCTTAGTTTAGTCAAGTGTACATACTAAGTGAGGACTAAACTCAATATAGCCAGAGTGGTATCATGACTAACTCCATGATCAATTCCATGTTATATCTGTGTATAAATATAACTTCATACATATGTTAATAGGTATTAGGCATATATATAACTTATTTATCCATTGTACAGAAAATGACACTTGTATTACATGCTTCCTTTAATTAATGTCAAATGGTTTAGTTTCACAACACACAACTGGCTCCCTAAGAGAATGCTGATTAGTTCACTATATTTGTGTACATGTAAAATCTCTCATACCAAGGTAGAATATATTTATATGTTCTGAGTTAAGTCATTATCATTCCAAAAGTTGTATGAAAAAATGTATAAGTCAAAGCTATTGGATTTCTTTGTTTAGTACTGAAGTTTAAACGAAAAACCTTGCATCTATAAAAAAAAAAATTACCTGTATTATTCATGTTGCTATGAATGGGTTTGTCCAATGAATATAGAATCACCTGTGCTACATGTGTGTAGGGATACGAAAGATGATTATCTCCCTTTGGTGGAGATAAGACATATAGGTCTTGTGGTGTCTGCTGAATGATGTCACTTCATATAGTGATAAGAGTGACCAGTCATTCAGTTTGTTTACAGCAGCCAAACCATGCAGTTGCTTTTTTAGCCTGTATTCATGCGTATGTATGCATATATCTTAAATATCTTGGTTATAGGCATATAGCATCTTAAATATATTGGTTTGTTATATTTTTGCTCTTGAAATAAATGACTGATTCTTCATTTGTTTTAGTTGTTCACCAGTATTAAAATTCTTTGAAGCAGCTAAATGCTCGTAAAAAATGATCCTCTATTTAAGAAATAAAGGTTTTAAAAAATATTCATATTTGAAAATATATCGAGAAAAGCAAGTAGAAGTTGTTAATGTGTGATTATTATTTTACTGAATTTGGCCCAACTTGTGCTGAGAGATCTTTAAGTTTGACACTAAGCCAGCCCCAAATGTAATATCCTTTGGATATAGTCGCTATGGGGAAGAAAGAGGCTATGTGGTCTGGACAGCAAACAGCATCCATATGACTGTGCCCTGGAAAGATCACTCCAATTTCACCATAAAAGGAATGAATTTTGACCAAAGGGGGTGCTATGTGTACCTTGCAAGATAAATGGATACCTACTATATTTTTGTGCTGGTGAGGCAGAAAAGTACTAGGAAGAAGAAAAAATTCAAACAATTATGTCCTAACCCCAAAAAGAAGAGGTATTGAGCAAAATTTCATGGAAAAATTAGCACGGCGGGTGTTGTAGTAGTAGTAGTAGTAATGGAATGTCCCACACTCCCTATCGCCTATATGGACTGACTATATCAGTAGCTATATATAGTGAGCACAGGATATACCTGGGGACTTGCTTCGGGAAATAGTTAGAGATTCATCTCCAGCTAAGCTAGTCACTTCATATAGTGATGAGAGTGGCCAGTCATTCAGTTTGTTTACAGCAGCCAAACCAAGCAGTTGCTTTTTTAGCCTGTATTCATGCGTATGTATGCATATATCTTAAATATCTTGGTTATAGGCATATAAAATCTTAAATATATTGGTTGGTTATATTTTTGCTCTTGAAATATGTGGACTGACTATATCAGTAGCTACATATAGTGAGCACAAGATATACCTCGAGATTTGCTTCGGGAGATTCGTCTCCAACTAAGCTAGTTGAAATCTCTGCCTTTGGGCAGAGAGGAACCCAGACGAGGCTATGCTGAAGGGTAGAGTCTTGTCTGGGGTGGTAGACAGCTACCTGACCTCGTGTATACAGAATCTATGAGGAATTTCTGCCTGAGCCTACGGGCTCAGATACACACATTAAATTTGGCCTTGTGCCAAATCTGACCATGTGGGGCAGTTGGCAAATATCCTTGCTTTGAGAATTACTAGCCTGCCATCCAATTCCCTGTCTTTCAATAGCGTATTTTCTTTTACAATAAACTTCTCTTTCTTTCATCTATGTGCATTTTGCAGTTCCTTCCCTTGAGTACCACCTTTGTCTGTAACCTCTTTAAGGATACAACATACATACATACATACATACATACATACATACATACATACATACATATATATATATTAGAGATTCTACATAATATCCAATGTCAATAGCACGACTCAGAGTTTCATGCAAATGTGCAATCTCCAGGTGCAAAAGAAGTTTTAAAAATTTAACTCTGATTTGGGCTATAAGTCAAATTCCAGCTGAAAGTCCAGTGTGGTCCAAAACTTCGATTTAGGCCCAAATTCCAATTCAAGCAGAAAATTGAATGCCTCAAATCACAAACTTTGTGGAACTTCAATTGAGATGAGTTCTTCAAATAACAAACTCCTATATATTATTTATTAGTATTAGTATATTTATTATTATTATCATTATGTACATTATTTTTATATTTATTAATGTATTTATTCTATTTCCTCTATCTTTTAACTGGTCTTTAATTTCTACAGTAATGAATAAGTGACAGCTGTTTATAAAATTTCAGATTTTATAATGCAAGTTAATGTCAAGAGAAAGCATGAATTATGTGGAATAATCATTTTATTCAGAGAAGATATGAAAATAATTCAGAACATTTACTGGAAACACACCACCTGCATCTCAATAGAAAATGAATTATGCACAAAAATAGAAAGGGGTGAAAGACAAGGATGCATCCTCTCACCAGATTTATTTAACCATTACAGTGAAGCGAACCTAAAGGACTAAAAGTTCTAATAGGATTTATTATTGATGGGTACAGTCTTAACAACATAAAATGTACAACTGATATTGTGTTGATGACAGATTCAGAAAAAAACTGCAGGTACTCCCAAGCAAGGAAGTAAAGGAATGCAAGAAGAAAGGACTATCCATCAATTGTAAAATAAAAAGAAGGATTTATGGTCATTTGTAAGATGGACAACCCAAGATGTGAGATAAAAATTGGAAACATCAAAATAAAGCAAGTATTTTGTTTTTTTTTATCAATTCACCATAAGTAAAGAAATAATACCACTAAAATGCAAGGGGTTCTTCTTTTATATGCCGTGTCCCTTCAGGACATAGATGATTATGGTTCTCCACGTCTTCCTCTCTTTTGTAGCTCTCAATAAGGTTTGTCTTTTTGTTATTTCTCCTAGACCCTGTTCTGCCATCAACTTACTTAAGCCTGTTAAGTATGTCACACATTGCTTTCCCTGTGAGTATCAGATTTTCCAAGCCCTCCTTTCTCATTATCTGTCCCAGAAATTTCAGCTGGCTCTTCCTGATGTTAAGTATATGTTTCCTCTTTGTTTGCATCCTCTTCAAAACCTCATTGTTGGTCCATGGTATCCTTAGCATCCTTCTGTAGAACCTTACCTCTGTTGCCTCAAGTCTATTCTTCATCTTTGAGGAGATTGTCCAATATTTGCTGCCATGAAAGAGGACAGAGGGGGTTACTGGGAGGGAAAGAGAATGAAAAGCCTTTAGAAGGAACTGGAAACTCAATCATAGACAGGAACAAAGTATAAACATCTACTCCTGTTCAAATGACTGGGGAGGAATGTGAACCAGATGATAGGCAAAACTATTTACAGAAATTGAGCTATCTTGGAAGTGTTATAACAAAAGATAGAAAATGTGACACTGAAATCCAAAGAAACATTGGAATAGTGAAAGATACATTCCATAAAGTAAGCAAAATATTAACAAACAACGACATTATATTGGAAAGGAAGGTAAGTATACTCAACTGTTATGTAATATCAGTCCCATCATTGGGATTGAACCAATGAATTTTTACTGCTGTGAATGTATTTTTTTAATTTTTCATTCTACAATTCTTTAGAAATGATCTTTGTTGCCCCTTAGAACTTGTGTATTAACCAGATTATGAACTTTGAAGTGTCTGAGGATTGAACTCTTGACTATACGAATTAACATGAACTAAAAATAACAAACAAGGGTTTTATTATTAAAGCCATTATCCATGTACTTTTTGAACCTTATAATTACACTGAAGAAAATTTTGCTTTTTATAGCCTTTTTAGTACTCTTTTTATTGTACTTTGTTTATAGTCACTGAGAGTAATTATTCTAAATGATACTTATACCAATATTTGGACTTTCATTAAGATTATTTGATAGTACTATGGTTTAGTAAGCTGATGGCTATTTCTTTAGTGAAAACAGGTTAGCAGTATGTTATTTTGAAAAGAGATACTAACATGTAAACTGCTGCAGATATCATCTGCTCACAGAACTGAGTGAGAACTTTGGAATCCTTTTTAAATGGAATAAAAAATAGTCAGGTGATACAAAAATTGTTTAGAAAACATAAATAATTTCTCAATTGAGTTCAGTTTGGCCAGAGCAACAGAAGGTTAAGATCCATAATCTACCACATTTGATGGAATAAAATTCCATTTCAGCAGAGGGTATATTCATGAAAAAAGTTTTTCAAGGCATTTAAGCATGTCGTGATTAAAACAAGTAATCAGTAAATCACAAAACATTGCAAAAGCACATTAGTCATATTTTTCAGTGGCCTACATTTTCTGAGGTAGTGTTTTACCATGACTGGTAATTCCTTTTAGTTAAATTTTTTTCTTCTTGAGTTTTCAACTCCTCTGTAATGATAGGGCTGTGTTGAGGCACATTTTTATTAACTAAAAGTTCACTCATTACAAGGCCCAAGAGCCACTCACAGTACTAAATAAGGTTGTTGTATGTATGGGGAAAAGTGAAGTAAGTGCAGGTTATGTAATGGTAATAGTAGCCATTTCCTTATAAGGAAGCATTTGGCATTCATTTCCAGTATTTCCTTCCTAACCTTTAGCCTGAAGTAGTGTGGAACATCAGTGTCTTGATTATATCATCATTTTCTCTTTAAGTTACAAGATATCCATTATAGCTGTTGCTGAGGTTGAAAGTCCTCAAGTGATGTGGTTTCTCTTATCTGGTGCAGTTTCTTGTTTGTAATTCCATAGTGCCACTAGGTTTGAAGTATGATAGTTCTCACTAAAACCTACATGTGCTTCACTTGCTCTAAAGACATTTTTCACCACTGATCTGAGTAAGTGACTCTATACCACTGACATTTTTTTATGAGCATACATACAATACAAAACTGTTGTCCCTAGACTTGCAGAGGTTAAGACTATAGTGTGACAATTGACAGGAAAGCAAAAAGATGGAAGGGAATTCTATAAATGAGAAATGTGAGAGAAGAAACCATTAGCATAGAACTTATGCTTACACTTAGCAATTTTAACAGTAAAAGTATAAGATCTTACTGCCAATCTAGTACTGCAATTAAATTTGTAAAGTTGAGGTACCAAAGAACAGCTACCATGAGATTATTTATAGAAGAGGCACAGGGAAGCTATTTAATAGCAGTGGAAAAAGTAACTAATGCTGAGACACTAGGTTAGGACTGATAGGATTCCAGTTTCTTTCTTGGATTTTACCAAGAATTTCTAGATACATAGCAGAAGCACCAGACCAGATGTGCCAGTAATATTCAATACACAAACAAATGGTAGACTTATAAATGTGCAAGATAGATTCTGGAGAGAAATACTGTCTAGCATGACAGAGTGAACCAACTTTCCTAGCAATAGAATTAGCAAATGACTCAATATAATTGTCCTGCTTTATCTCAGTAGAAAATGTTATTTCGAAAAGACACAATGAATTATTCTTCTGCAGGAGAGCAGTTTCATTTTGGAGGCATAACAAGTCATTTCTTGCCCCAGTTAACAGCAGATTGAAGTTAATTTTTGAAATCAGTTGCCAATTTGATTTTATCAAACCTATCAGACTTACCATCAAGATAGAGTTAAATACTAGTGTCATCAGCAAAGATACTGAGTCAAGAACTGATGCCATGTGAAAATTAATAGATATTAAGATCAAAGTGGTTCGCACTCCTCTTTTGAACAGGAGTAGAGGTTTATCCTTTGTTTCCTATTTAGGATTGGGTTTCCAGTTCCTTCTTATGTCTTATCATTAACAGTAGCCCTTTGCATCTTATTGGCATTATTGCTTTGCTTGAGGGTGGGGGATTAATTCAAGAATAGAATCCTTGGTGATTAATATAAAAGTATCTTGAAGAGTGACCATTCAAGATAACTTTCATTTCACTATTAATGATATGGTGAATTTAAATCAAAAGTAGGAACAATGTGAATATGTTAGCCACAAGTCAAGTTCGTCAATCAGTCACATTATATACCCACTTAGGCGATGATGTCTTTTTTGATTAATGACTGACAAAACAGAAAATTTCCTACATTAGGATGTTGTTTCTTTCTACACTAGACAGGTTCCAATCAAAGCTATAGGGCTATGTCTGTTCTGTTATTCACCACACAGAAGGAGGGAGAAGAGATAGATTCATACCTTTCTCAAGAGTATTTGCATATAAGTGAATGTAATAGCCTCAACTGGAATTTGAACTCAGCACTCTGGTTTCCCATTCTGATCTATTATCCATTACACCACACTAAACATTCTGACCACAAAGAGTATGAAAATGAAACTATTATTAAGAGAGAAAAAGATACCTAAAGAAAATTAGAAACTGAAGAAAAAGTAATAAAAAGCAGAAGATTTAAGCATATAATGGTTTAATAGTAAAGATAACTGTTTTTGTCCTGACTTGAAAAAAATAGATTTAAACATATATAAGAAACTCCATATTGCAGATGATCCAAGTAAAATTTGTTCTTTATTCATTTGCTTTACTGTATTGCTTAAGTCTGGAGCACTGAAGGTAGCAGACATTGTTCTCACAATTGGAACAGGAATCACAGAAGCATGAAATTCAAAAGACTGAAAGTAATTAGATGGGCAATTATATAAATTTTAATTCTACCACTTGCAGTAAAGAGGTAGGATAATGGAATTATAATAGTTTCTCTTCTGAATGCCTTTCTTATTGTTCTTCCACTTCTACTCAATTCTTGCTATGAAATAATTCTTACACCTACTCTTCCTATTTTTGTCCAATCAGAGTGTATCTCATTTTTCCCAGGCTATCTCTGTTTCAACCATTTTGTTTGTGTTTTTTGTTTTTTTATCAAAAAATGTCTTTTCTGTTATCCATTCTCCAATTCCACCATTTTCTATTCAATTTCATTCTCTTTTCTTTTATTCTGATTTTTTTTTATTATCAAGATAACCTTAAAAAAACTAAATGGAATAACTTACTTTTCTCGTTCTTGGTATTCATTTACAGACATTGGAGACATTTAGAGATCAACACTTGGAATAAAAAAAAAAGTCAAAGGATGAGATGTTTTAGTCTTTCTCTTTTTTTTCACTCCCACCATTTTCTCTTTTATCTTGTGCTTCTTCCATTTTTTCACTCATATTTAATATTCTACTTTCTTGCTGTATTTTCTTCATCCATTTTTCTTTCTTTTTTCTTCTAAGTTTTTCTTCTTTTATTTTTTAGTTGCAGTCCTCTTCCATTTTTATTTTTGTTTCATCAATAAATTCTTTCTTTGAATTCACAGTTTTTCTTTATTATCTGTTTCTTTTTCTTCATCATATTTTTCTGTATATTTTTCTTCTTTTTCTATCGATATTTCACTTGCTTTTTTGGCAGGAAGGGAGTTCTTATTTTCCTGATTGTTTTCATATCTTTTTTGCTTGGTACTTCTAACTCCTCTAAATTATTCCTTCCTCCTCTCCTCTACATACTCATTCACTGTCAGTTCTTCTTAATTATTTTTTTTTTTTTTAACATTTTTATTATTCACATTTCTTTATTTTATTTTTTTCCATCCCTCCTCACCTTTGGTCAACTATTTTTAAATATATTTTTTTTCCACTTTCCAGTATTTTCTTATTATTATTCTTTGCAATCTTTCTTCTTCTACTCACCTTTTAATTCAACTCCATCCCACCACCCTGCTGCCAAAAAAAAAAAAAAAAAAAAAACAACTATTTATATTCATCTTACTCTTTTTATTTTCTTTTTGTCATCTTTTCACAATTCCTCATCTCATTTAACTCTCTCTTTCTTCTTTGTCCACATTTTTTCTTGAAGAATCACCAAACATAGAGAAATTCTTTGTCAATCTTTCTGTCCAGCTATTCTTAATTTCCATTACAATTCTTTGACTCTTTCTATACAATTTCATTAATCTGTCTTTGACACACACGTCTTTCATCTTGTTTAGATTTTTTTTTTTTTTTTTTTCAATTTTTTTCTTTCACTCCAGTCAGTGAAATTGGATGAGCTGAAGGTCCATCTTTCCTCTATTGGAATTCAAGCAGAATACCAGGCTCTCCCACCAACAGAGCTTTGACTAATAACACAAACATAGAGACCAATATTAAAACCATTGTCATCAATATTGTTCTTGTAATTCTGATATTCTATAAGAATAACAACTATATATATATATGTTTGTATGTATATCTTTAGTTTTCCAGCATTCTTACATTTTTCCATATGGTGGGAATGAGGGAGTACGAAAACAGGCCATATTGTCCAAAGCACTTTCAGACACTTAGCCATTTTCAAGGAGGTTTTGTTATGGTGTTGTTAGTTTATTTTCATTTTTGACTGTGTGAGATGTATTATTTGTGTGAATATATATATATATATATATAATTATCCCACATTATTCTTACTATTCTAAATGTTATTTTGTCTATGCCCAACTTTGAGTAGACTCACTGTTATTTTCTCCAATGATAATTCTGTCTATTAAATCTCTCGAATACACAGGTCAGTAGATATAATTCATACTGTTTAGCAAAAAACACAAATAAAATACAAGGTGTTTATTCAAACATGGTAGCCACAAAATAACATTTAGTATAGTCAAATATCTAGATATGTATTTAAACAGACATGGAAACCTACCAAATTTTATCCACAACACAGTGGGCAGAGGAAGAAAGATTTTGTTTAAAAGGCACTCTTTGAGCTTTTCTTGATCAGCAAGGCTGCTTCATGGTTGAGTTGGTTAAGGCACATCAGATCTAACAATGGTTTCCCTCTGCCCAGAGAGATGCAAGTTCGAATCCTGCCAGAGAATGCATCATTTTCTTTAATAAGATTTTTTGAATATTCAGGCTGGTAAATGAAAATAAATAAATATACTCAATGGAGCATCTACTCAAATATGAGTATCCACTAAAAATAAAGTTTAAAGGGATAAAAAAATTTGTCAGATTGATAAATAAAAAAAATCCATTACTTTAGACAATTATATATATATATATATATATATATATATATATATATATAATTGAAAATAAAGAATATGTCTAAATATAATGTTTTTTCTGTTTTTCATATTTGTATATTTAGATAAAAATGGGTTTTATGCCCACACACACATTATAAATGTATGTATATATATGACTTTATGCAGTAATATGTTTGTGTGTGTAATAAATTTCCTTAGAAATATATACATTATGTCTATTCTGTATGTAAGTATTGATAAGCAGACAGCTCTGAACATGGTCACATGCCTTTATACATCTTTCCACATTTCTCCTTCTTATTTCCTTCCCTCTTCCTGTCTTTATAAGAGTTTGGCCACCAAGACGGATATTATTGACTGCAGAATACAGATTCCTGTCATTGACTTCAGCTTAGAATCATTGGGGCAAATACAATTCGCATGTCACCCAGAGAGGATATGCTTTACCCACAAATAATGTGTGTATTGCTCCAAGACATTTGACCATTGTGACCAGCGCTCAGAAAGAACGGCACCAGGACGACACAGTGCTGGTTATCTTTAACTAATAATGGATCTCTATTATGGTTCACGATTATAAAAGGCGTTTGACCACAAAAATAAATATATTGTCAAAAGAAGTCTGTCTGCTACTTTATGTAGAATCTGAAGGAAGGTGCTTCTGTGAGAATGTCAAGCTTTGAAAATGGTTTCACAATGAAGCAGAAGAATACAAAGGTGGTTGGCATTATACAGAAGTGTGTTTTGGATACACTTGGGTCACACTCATATGTCTTACTTATATATGCATATTAACCTGTGAAGTGGGGACACACATGCATTATATATATTTATAAAGAATTGATTTATTTTTTGATTTGACATCTTTATTACTTCAAATGTTATTATAGTTGATACTTTGTATTTGAAATAGATTGCTTGATTCATTTTCTATGGCTTATCAACCCTTTGCAGAGCTAGATATGAAGAATTGTTTTTGAGATAATAATGGTTTAGTGATACAAGTCTTACTAATTAACCTATAGCTGGAGGGAAAAGAGATGGATTCATGCTTTTTACAAAGGTATTTGCATGTAAGTGAATATAACAAACTGAATTGGAAACTGGCTCTCCAATTAACAATACTGAGCCATTATCTATTACACCACCTGCACATCAAGGTTACAGCACCTGGTATTCCCAAGTGGTGACCCATCTAGTTACTGGCCAGTCTCGGTCAGTTATGTACCATGTGTGATATATGCTTAGGTGATCATGTATTGTTTGATACATTTTTTCCCACAGTAGGTTGCCATTTCTTTCTTCAGTAGACCAGTTGCCATCCAGTGTCCTGCTATTTACCCATAGCTGGAGGGAGAAGAAGAGGATTCATACCTTTCCCAAGAGTATTAGCACATAAGTAAATGTAATGGATTCGGCTGGAATTTTGAACTCGGCTCTCTGTTTCCTCAATTCAAGCCGCTATACATTACTCCACCATGCCTCCTTTACTGGCCAGGCTCAACATTGCCTAACTTCAGTGATTATACAGGATATGGCTCCATTTTGTTGTTTAAGAAATAAAAATTGAGCACCAATTTCAAACACAAGACATCCACTATAATAATGTTTGAAGTAATAAAAATGTTTGATTAAAAATAAATCGATTAATTCTTTAGAAATTGATTTAGTTAAGTTTCAGAATCAAAACTAAGCAGGTATGAAGCACTTGGGAAAACATCCTCAGTGAAAAGGATGTGCTTTCTTTAAAAAGGGAAAATAGAACCTTGCTTGTTGCAATTTTCATCATGGCTGAGCAGTAAAGGTTTGACGCATGCTGTGGAAACACATTTTTTTTAAAGGATTCCTCAAGAATGCACAGACCAATAGACATAATACACACTGTTTAAAATAAAAATGGGGCATTTATTTAAAATACAAAGTATCCACTATAATAATGTTTGAAGTAATATGTGGAGTTTGCCAAAAATTTAATCTACCTAAGTCTAGAGTCAATGTTAATGTGCAGATATATCTGAATATAATATCAATCAACTAAGTGGCAACAAATATTGACACATATATATATATATATATATATATATATATATATATATATATATATATATATATATATATATGAAGATAATAGCTCTTCATAGATTCTATATCTTATCATTCTTATCAAAAGTCCTGAAGAGTGATGACTGAGAAAATAATTACACAACTCAGAATGGACAACGGTAAGTGCCGAACTTTATTATATCTTATTCAATAATTACTGTTCTAGTCAAGTATTAGAAATTCTGTTCACTTTGATATACATTAAATGATATAATTTTACATATGTTAAAAGCCGGCATTTTTTTTTTATATATATATATATATATATATATATATATATAAATAAATGATAAATTACGAAATATATAATGATAAATTAAGAAATTGGTATTTTATATATATATATATAATGTATCTATATCTATCTATACAACTGTCTGTGCATGTGTGTATGTGTGTCTATATATATATATATATATATATATATATATATGTGAATTGAAATCAAGTATAGATGAAATATGGATTAAAATCTGACAAAATGATAGGGGAAGGAATAAATAGGAAACCATTATAAATGTTTCACCTTTATTTAAACTTTATCAGAATTTCTGATAAAGCTTAAATAAAAATGAAAGTAGCAGTGATAAGGCCTTGAATGAAACCTTTGGTGAATTCTGAGTCATTTCACTTCTGATTTTTTACTATAGTGTCTACTATGACTCTCTTGCAGATTCTGGTAGCAAATGTTAAACAGAAGCTGAGGCTTCTTGTTCTGTATTGGAAAGCTTTATAACTGATAAGTTTTTTATTAGATTAGGCCTTCCAACATATTTCCGCTTGCTGTTGATGTATACAGTGTTGAGTTTTTGTCTCAGTTTGTTGTTTTGATTGTCACTCATTTGTTTGACCATTTCCGGCTATTTTACAACATACTTTTCATGGAGTTGCAATCTGGAAGTTCTGTCTTTTTTAGTGGTTAGTTTTTCCAACTCTTCTAGTTCTTCAGGAAAAGCTTTTAGGAAATTGCATGCATAGGTTGGAAAAATGTGATGTGATGTTCTAAGTATTCTAAGTCCGATGAAGTCCTGGAGGATGAAAAACATCATAAGTAAACTTTTTCCACTTTGTCATACAATTTCCCCCATATATATATATATATATATATATATATATATATATAAAAACAAATGTTTAGAGGTACAAAATTTATATGTAGTTTTAAAAACAAGGAATGTATTGATTTTAATTTTAAAAGTCTCTAGGGCCCTTTCAGCCAACATCTCATCAGGAGACAATCGTTGGATCAACGAAAAGAATATTAACGACAATGAAGAGCTAAAAGAGGGGGGAAACACACTAAAATAACAGACAAGTGTATATATTTGTAATGAGGGGAGGGGAAATAATCGTGTAAATAAATTAGCGAGGGACAGTTAAAATAAAATATCCCCCAACAGATTAAGAGACCTTGCAAATTCTTTCTGCCAGTAGAGAGAAGGTTTCCTTAATCCTATGCAGACCGATTCCAAAATCTTCAAATGATTGTTGGAATCGGCTGTATGAATAATTTTAAACCACTCTTTTTTAAACAACTTGGCGCAAGCTATATTCTCAACTAAATGTTGAGCAATAGCCAATTCCATATTCATGGGGGGAAGATAGCATATTCTATCTATCTTACCAAGTCGTATTTTGGTAGGTACATGCTGATTGATTCTAGTTTCCAAATGCAAGGTTGTACGCCCCTATATATATATATATATATATATATAGGATAATGATATACAAATTTTTATATGTCAAGAACAATTTCGAAGGAAATATGTATGACAAAGTGGAAAAATTTTTGGTGTGACAAATTTCATCCTTTAAGACTTAATCAGTTTAGGTTTGTTTATGTTGATATGACTACACAACTACCCTAACTATTTCATATTCAATGCAAAACAAAAGGCTCAAAAAATATTCCAAAATAAATAAATAAATTGAGACATCTGTTTCAAATACAAGTCTTCACTATATTACATTTGAAGTTTTTTGTTGTTTAAAAACTGTAATTTGGACTTTGCTAACCAAACACTTCCTCTGTAGCTGAGTGGTATAGCATGTTAGATCAAATGACAATTCTGTGCAGGACACAGGTTCGATTCCTGTTGGAGGACACATATTTTCTATGAAATTTCTAATTCAGGTCAGTAAATATAATTAATACTGTTTATTATAAACAGAGCATTTACTTAAATAATTGTCTCTATAAATATAACTTATAAACAGAAAATATATTAAAATAATTGTCGGACTTGATACATATTGTTTAATCCAATCTAAGCTTTCAGCTTATATAAGCCATTATCAAAGATGACAATTACTGTACAATATATTAAGCAATACACGGACAAGAATGTGATGATAATCTGTTTCTGTTTACATGGATGATTTCCAAGCAACGATAAACACGTGAATATAAGTGAAAATCGCACTGCAGCTCATAACGTCATACATGACCACGTGAGAGTGAATTCAAGAAGTATTAAGTATGGGAAGCCATTGGTATAAACCAATGGCTGTTGTTACCAATTATAGACATTTAAGGATATTTGTGGAGATTTCATAGTTTATTTTGTTTAGGTTAGGTTTCAACTGTTTTATGTATATAGCTTCAAGAATTTTTAGTTTTTGTTTATTGTTTTCATGTTTAAGTATAATTGTGTTTTCGACAAGGATTTTATGGAATTGTGTGTGCGGCCAGGTATGTTGTTTTAAATGCCTAAAAATGTTAGAGTTTTCATTCAAATGTCGTGTCAAGCATCATGAAAGTGAGTTTGTGGTGTGACCAACATAAATATTATTTAATTCATTGGAGATACAATCTCCCAAAGGGCATTTGAATTTGTAAACTATGTTGGTTTTTTGCAAATCGCTAACCAGAGGAGAAGAATCATTGCGAAGAATTAAGTTGGATATACTAGATTTAGTGTAGTATATGATTAACTTAATTTTTTGCTAGGATCTGTTGTTGATATATTAGTATTTACTAAATTTTATTTAATGAAACATGTATGAATGAAAAAATGCTGCCTGAAAAATGAAATAATGTGTGTCTGCACAAGATTACATGCACACATTTGAAAACCTTTCAATTCCATAAAAAGACAGCATGTTAAATTTATTAATAAGGAAAGGTTATATTGAAAAATAAATATATTTTTTTAATAAAATAATATTTTTTTCTATGAACTATTTACTCAAGGGAAAATATCATCTTTAGTATTCAATCTTTCAACAGTCAACTGTCATTTGTATTTGGTGAAAATAATCAAACTTCCAGTTGGCAATGCATAATTCATGAATATGGAAATAAAAATAGTAATAAAAACGATATTCGAATTAAAATAAATTAAATTAAAAAGACAGCTTCTTGGCATATAGACAAAGTTTCCCTTGCTTCAAATTTAATTGTTTATAGAAAAGGAAATAATATAAACAATTGCTAAGATTTTGATTTAAAATGCTTGAGAATGAGGTAAAATCAAAAAAATAGAGAAATTGTGTTGTTCTAAGGTAAGATTTTAATTTAAAATGTTTAACAATGTCAATTTAAAATTTAAAAACAATTAGATAATAAAAATCACATTCTAAATCTAAAGTAATATTTAGGATGAAACAAATCAAAAATAGAAAAAAATTATTATTAATAACGAAAATTGTTGAATATAAAGTTACATTTTAGTTTAAAAAGTCCCAGAAAAAAGTAATTTTTAGATAATAACAATCAATTGCTAAATATAAGTAATACTTAAAATGTCCCAGAATTAAGCAAATAAAAAAGGAAAACATATGTAGATAATAAAAACAATTTACTAAATTATGCTTATCTATATATAAAATTCTGTAACTTCCATTAGGCCATCCATCATACCCTCACACTATATATTGACTGATCAAAAGCAAATTTTGTTGAGAAGTGCAAATAAATAATGGAGTACAAAGTATAGTTGGTTTTATTAGGGTGCATAAAACAGTTCAATTTATTCAAATTTCATCAATTAGTTTTTCTTTAGATAATTAAAATCATTTTCTAAGATTTTAACTTAAAATATCCCAGAATGTAGAAATCAAGCAAATAAAAAAGAATGATTTGTAGATAATAAAAGTAAATATCACTATATAGATTTTACATTAAAATGCCCCACATTGTTGCAAATAAATAAATAATTTTCTAAAATATGATTTTATTTTACAATGTTCCACAATGAAGATTTTTAAATACTAAAACTCTGTGGATATTAGCTAATGTAAGATTTGCTTCAGAATTTTTCAGATTATTACAGTAAGTAAAAAAAAAATTAAATAAAAAAAAAAAAAGAAAACTGAAAGAAAGAAAAATATGTTTTGGATAACAGAAATCAATTTTTAAAGAAAAGGTATAATTTTAAGCTAACAGATTGATGCAAAAAAAAAGGTGGAGAAAATATAGACCAATTGTTAAAGCCTAGGTAAAATGTTGGTTTAAAATGTTCTGAAATGAAGCAAAAAATAGTTTTAAATAAAAAAAAATCAGTTCTGAATCTCATGTAAGATTTTCATCTAAAATATTCCAGAATAAAAAAAAAAAAAATTGCTAAAAAATCAATTGCTAAATCAGTTTTTAAATATCCTAGATTTAACAAAATAAAAAATAGATTCTTAGATAATAATAAGAACCAGTTATCAAAAATAGAAATTTTATTCTACAGCAAAGGAAATAAAAAAAATAACAACTAAAAAAAAATCAGTTGAAATTTTGAAGGTTACATTTTGGTTTAAAATACCCCAGAATGAAGCAAATCAAATAAAAAAAAATATTGAAATTATTATATGAATTCTAATAAAAGAAATACATATGCCAAATAAAATAAGTCTCTTGATGTGCATCTAGCAAATGATGTATCACAGGCAGGGTTCAGAATCTTTGATATCAGCATTAAACATAATCATCAGTCCCATCTTTGGGTGAGGTCACTGAGTACCTAATCAGTTCTCCCCATATATCTGGGCTGAAAGCTGGGAAGGTATTCATTCATGCATAATGTATTTTTGGCAAATAGACCTGACAGAGACCATCCCTCACCAAGTAAAGCCACAGCTGCTGTCCTCCAACTTGAAAACTTGCTTTGGTCACAGACACATGACCGCTGATTCCATTTTGGGAACTCTTCACTATAAACTTCAGTCTATGGATCCCTCAAACTAGCATTGCCATCTAATCACTGCACTGGCTGTATACATAGTTTTTTGTTTTTTTTAATCATTTCACCCCAAGCAAGTCAATGAAGCCACTAGGATCCAAGAGATTACTGAGTGTTAGAGAATATGAGAAAAAAATTCTATTAAAGAGAGAGGACAATAAAGGAATAATAATTAAGAAGACAGAAGATAAGAATTGGCATTGCATTTAAATTTTAAAGGACAGATTTGACTGAGGAGCAAGAGGCCAGAAGTGAGTTCCACAAGCAAGAAGTGTGATAGAAGAAACTGTTAGCATAGAACTTACATTTACACCTAGCAATTTCAACAGTAAATTGATTAGACCTTGATGCCAATCTAGTACTCCACTTAAATTCATAAAGTCTAGGTACCATAGAGGAAAGTTCATTAGAACAATTACCATAAAAATATTTATAGAAAATGCACAGAGAAGCTATGTTACACTGGTGGGAAAAGGACTGAAGCTGAGATGGCATGTCAGGACTAATAACACTGCAGATTCTTCTTTGGATTTTATGTTATGGAGTCAGTAGACTTCACTGTATCACTATCAGTGTTCATCTATCCTTTTGACATATCTTGTTTTTGGTCCTCATGAGTGTCAATCCATCTTCATCACCAGAAAAATCTGGTTGGTTAAGCAGTTTAACCAACTGCACAAGAGGTAGTCCTGGCTAATATGGTACCAGGAGCTCTGACATAAAGCAAATACATAAAAATCATTTCTAAAATGTAGACAGATCTCAAAACTTGCTGACTACCTTTAGTATAGCAACAGATACAGAAAATACAAAATTGAAAAATAAATGATTGCTTAATATTCATCTATCTTGCACAATAAAATAATAGAAAATATTAATTTACCATCATGTCTAGTGATATTTATGCTCAGAATGATATCAGAAAGAGTAATACAAATGCAAAAGGATGTATACCTATGTTTTATAGATTATGCAAAAGTGTCTGATGAAGTACATTACAAATAACTACTGAAACTGTTAGGTTAACGTGATTTATTTGGGAACAAATATTAGAACAACCCATAAATTATACAAGAAGCAAACCATCTGCATTCAGACAGAAAAGAAATTCAGTAAATTCACAAAAATAGAAAGAGGTAAAAGACAAGTATGTGTCTTATCAATGGACGTATTCAATCTATACAGAGAAACAATCCTGAAAGATTTTATTCTTGGTAGTCACAATCTTAATAACCCTAGACATTCAGATGACACAGTATTGATAGCATACAGAAAGGAAACTACAGGAACTCCTACAGAACAGAGTACAGGAAAGCAAGAAAAAAAGGACATAACATCAGTTGTAAAAAAAAAAAGTATGTTTTTCAGCAAAAGGAACATCTCAACATCCAAATTACAAAATGGAGATACCAAAATTAAACAAAATTAAAAGTACAAAAATTTAAAGATCTATGAAATGTTTGAACAGAGGACAGAAAATGTGATGCCAAAATCCAAAAGTACATTGGGGGAGTGAAAGATGCCTTTCAAAAGCTAAGGAAATAATTATGAAACAGGAATGTTTCACTAGAAAGAAAGAAAAGATTGCTTAACTCTTTTTTATATTAGTCCTCCTATCTGGTAGTGAATGCTGGACAATCTCCTCACAGATGAAGAAGTCACTAGAGACAACAGAAATGTGGCTCTACAGAAGGATGCTGAGAATACCATGGACCGAACATGTGAACAATGACAAAGCTTTGGAGAAAATGAGAACAAAAAGTACACTTATATTGAACATCAGGAAGAGATACTTGAAATTTCTAGGAAAGGGGGCTTGGAAAAATTGATACTCAGAAACCAGATTGAAAACAAGGGAGACAAAGAAAAATGATGTGTAACTTATCTAGTGATTTTGTGCAAATGGATAGTAGAACAGGGTTCAGGAAAGATAACAACAATATATTAAGTGCTACATAGGACAGGAAATTGTGGAGGGCCAACATCCTGAAGGGACACAGTAAAGAAGAAGTTGAATTTTTCACATATATAGGATTGTATGATTTCTTATTGTACATAATTAGATTACAATAAAATTTGTAATTTATATGATTATTAGTTTATGAAAACTGAGATGAGTGCCCTTAGTACTAGGGTAGCAGAGTGCTCCTAGTACTAGGGTTTCATACCCACCTAGGGGTGGGATGAGACCCTAGCACTGGTCCTTGTTAATGAACTGAGATATGTATTTAACAAGATTAAAGGATGCTACAAAAAATCTCTTTGAATGAGGATAATGAAAATGTTAAAGAACTCTGAGAGAGACATTCAGAAATCTCCTGTGTCAGATATACATTCAAAATTAAAAAGAAGAAAGAAATTAAAAAGATCACTGATAGTTAATCTCTTAAATACTAAACTTTATAAGCCATGAGATATCACTGATAGCGCAACACTTGCCAAGCTTGTGTGTATTGACATCCCAGTGATTATAAAGGCTGTGCCAAATTAGTGAGTAATGAGATCTCTATGATAGGGCAAGCTTGCCAACTCAGCATACAGAAGAAATGTCACTGGAGTATGGACTTTGCCAAAAATTTAGATCTACTATGCCTGATGGTGTTACAGAACTACCAAAGTACATCTGTCTACTCATATATACACAGATAGCTAGGTGTATAGAAACACACTGAGAAGGAAATAAAAATAAGTGGAAAAGGAGATTTGCAAAATTTTATGAGTGTACACTTTGATTACATTTTGGGAATCTGAAAATTGCTGTTGGGAATTTCAAGAAGTTGTTTGGCAGACAGCAATAATATGTTACTGTTTCAATATGTAATGATTTGCAACAATGTTTTATATATATATATATATATATATATACAGACATACATGTCTGTGAATGTGTCTCTGTGTATATTTTTTCTTTCCCTCTGAAAATATATACAGGGTGTTCCAAAAAGTTGTCATCATTTAAATTGTGAATATCTGACTAACTACATCACCCAGGAAACAAAATTAAAATAAAAGATTTATTTACCAAAATTCGAGCAAGATATTCAAATGGATATAGATTTAATAAGTGATTTCACAAAGCTTCACAAATGTTCAATATGCCGACAACCTGTGACACGACATACGTCCAGATCCTTCTAAACATGCTGTAAAATGTTCAGAGTATTCCCCTTAGAACCTCACACACTTATCTCCGGCTCCTTTCCATTCACCAAAACAATCCAAAAAGTCCTCTATCATGATCAATATCAGCTACTTTGTCATATCTATCTTAATCTTGTCTATATTTTGACATTTTCCTTTTGTCAGAAAAGCCAGTTGTTACAGGGAGCCGAATCTGGACTGAGTGGGGTGAGGCTTTCATACCTGCTTGATAGAATGTTTTGCAAAAAAATAAAAACACCACAAGACATGAAGAATAGACAAGTGCATTGTCACCTTTAGCAAAATGGTCACCCAATACACTAGCTCACTCAGTGAAACCTCACTGCCAGTTGAATAAGCTCAATGGAATGTGTATGATCATGCATGCACAGTAACATCCCTTCTGATTGAATGACATGTCACATCCATATTTCATAAACAATTGTCAGCATATTCAAGATGGTTGGATTGATTGATTTGTTTCTTATGGTTTATCAACCCTTTGTGGGTTATTTAAAGCCCAAATATATTTTGGTTTGTAAGAAAAATTCTTCTTTTGTTTTTGGTAAGGAAATATTGCATTAGCAATTTTTTGAGAAAACAATGATTTTACAAGAAAAAACAATTATTTTTCCAGATACGTCATAGATTGAAGGAAGATTTGGTTGTATACATTACCTAAGAGTATTTGGATGTAAATGTAATGAATATGACTGGAATTTGAACTTGGTTCTCAGATTTCTCATTTCAAGCAACTATCTATTACAGCCCCTGCACATCCACGCAATATGGCTGGATACTTTCCAGACAGGCTTTATTTCTCTTTATATAGTGAATTTTGAACAATATATATATATATATATATATATAGCTAAAGATGTGTTTGGTAATCCATATGGATAATTCCAGGGAGAATATAATCCAGAGAGCCCGATGTAAAAAAGACAAAATATTAATTATATTAAGAAACAGACAAATTTAAGGGTACATGGTGATTATAATTTATTTCTTTAGAATTCACCACAAAACCTTAAAGTTGTCTGTTTCTTAATATATATATATATATATATATATATATATATATATATATGTTTTCCCTTCAGAGGCCAATGTAATAATTATGATGAGGAGGGCTACACTAGTGACATAGGTATGTGGAGTTTAATGGAAATTATAATTAGCATGTCATGTTTATTTCTGTGGCCCAAAACAGACATTATGTAGATTTCCAGAGAGCAAATCAGAATCACAAAATTCTCCCTCTAGACATTGATCACGAAACCTGGCTCTTTTTTTCGTCTGTTTGTTAGTGTATATAGTCACATTTGTTAACATCTCCAAAAATGAAGTTCTCACAACAAGAATACATTTCATTATTCTAAAAAAAGACTCACACAATTGTATGTTTCAGATATGGACATTTTATATACCAACTACATGTGTACATTTCTTCCTTCTTATTTGTTTGTTATAAATTGTTTTTGTTGTATGTCACACTAAATGGTTCAGTCTTATTTACTGATTGTATCCATTTTCACATGACTAGGCTTTCTCTCTATTTCTATTCTAATCTGCTTTCTATGACTACCTGGATTAATAGGAGTGGCAGACAATAACATCATGTGTTATTCCAATGCCACCTGAAAATGTGTCTGTTTAAATGTTGTTTAAGAGATTTAGCTAAAAAAGGATTGTTATGTTTGGTATATATTTCTCTGTGTAGTAGCAGTTGTAGCACAGTTTTCCATATTACATTTAGCAAATGGGTTCACTAAGCAATGACATTATGTTCACCAGTTGTTCTCTATTTATAGTTGTCTATCTCATTTGCATATGATACTACAAGTATAATACTTGAAAGAGGTATTTATAGTTGGGATAAGAGTGATCTTGAACAAAAAATGAATATTATTTACCAAGTGTTCTAAAAGTTAGGACTTGTGATAAACCTTTCATGTCTACATGGTAAAGAAAAATTAAGAGTAACTCTCTTGTCAATAGGAAAACTCAGATGAACCCCTAATTTCCTTAGAACCATTTATATATTTGTATACTTATATTTTCCATGGAATTTATGTTAATTTTAATGCTTCCAAAATGAAACCGATCACTTTTAATCATCTAAGAGAACTAATTTTGCCCTCTGTCATCATGGCTGATGCTAACCTGCAGGAAAGTGACTCCTTGTGCCTTCTCAAGTTAAAGCTTTCCACTGGCATGAAGTGGAAAGATTATATTGAAACAATTGCTAGGCCTGCTACTAGGAAAGTTAATTCACTGTGTCATGCTAGACAACTCACCAGAATCTATCTTACACATTTGTAAATCTACCATTCATCCATGGTTTGAATATTTCTGCCATATCTGGTCTAGTGCTTCTGCTATGAATTTAGAGATTCTTGATAAAATTTAAAGAAGCATCTGCAAAATTATTGCTCCTGACCTGGCATCTCAACTTTTCATACGGCCATAATGTATCTTCCCTATTCATTTTTTTACAGAGTTTTTGATGGTAATTGTTCTGATGAGCTTTCTTATTTGGTATATAGACTTCAGAAATTTAAGTTCAGTACTAGTTTGGTGGCAAGGCCTGATCATTTAACAGTTGAAATAGCTAGATGTAACCATAAGTTCTCTGCTAACAGTTTCTTTTCTCACACTTCTCACTTGTGGAACTCTCTTTCAGCCTCTTGCTATCTTTCCAGTTTGATCTTGAAAAATTTAAATGTACTGTCAATCGTTATTTTCTGTCTTCTTAATTTCTGTCTTTTTATTGCTCTCACTCCTTAATAATGTTTTTTTTTCTCATATTCTTTTGTACACTCCTTGCATCTTAGTGGCTTTATTGCGTTGCTTGGGATGAAATAATTAAGAAAAAGAAAAGGTTACATTTTAATTTGTTTTGCAAGTTATTTAGTTGGAACATTATTTAATAATTTCAGGAGTACTGTTAATTATTAATTTTAAACAGTATTTCTGGCATCACTTGTGCAGTCAGAGACGACAAAATCTGACACAGAAATCTGAAGGTACATATTGGTAGCTGATCTCTCTTCTGAATGAGCTCTAACATCTCAGAGGTGGGAAAACTGGCTGCTTACATTCAATGTCTCAAAAACCAAATTAGTTACATTCAATCATAGCCAACTGAACCCTAAACTATCACTAATCACAATGAATGGATATTCCCTCAAGGAGGCCCTGTGCCTTAAGTGCCTTAAATTCAACCCAGAACTCAAATGGAAAATGTACAATGATACACTGCTGTGTTGAAATTTCTAGACACATAATGAGGAAAAAAAGGCCTAGAAAATTTGACACTCACAAGACATGCTGAAGGAAACAGTAGCAAGGAGAAACAGAAAATAACCTACTTAATGTGTTTGTGTGAATGGATGGCAGGAAAAAAGGTGGATGGTAAAAGAGTTAACAGTTCATTTGAGCAACAAAAGATAGGTAATTGTGGAGAACCATGATCACCAATGTCCTAAAGGGGCACAGCATATAAAAGATGAGATCATCATTCTATGATAATTACTAATCAGTAGAGATCAGAATCAAAAATAAAGATAGCCAAGATAAAGGATACAAGTTTATATTTCACTGGAGGCTTGTTTTTTTTTTTGTTTTTTTTTTATTATTTCTGATCTACTTTGATCACTTAAAAACCATAGAAGAGCAATTTGAGAATTGTGATAAATGGTATTATTAGGTATTTCCTTATAAGGAAAAATTGAACATTCATTAACTGAGCAGCTAGTGTTACTTTCAGTTGAAATTTAAAAAATCTTTATATATTTAATCCATTGGTAAGTCATCCACTAAGTTGGTTCACTGTGTCATTCAAGACAATTGTTCTCTTCAGAATCTATCATACATATCTATAAGTCAACCACCATTCATGCTTAGAATATTACTGCCACATATGGTCTGGTGCATCTTGAGCTCCTTGATAAAATCCAAAGAAGAATCAGCAATATTATTGTTCCTGATCTTGTGGGTCAGCTTCAGTCACATTCTCACTGCCATAGGGTTGCCTTTCTGGGCCTTTCCTATAAATATTTTCATGGTAATTCTTCAGATGAGCTCTCCACTTTGGTATCTAGACTTTCGAATTTAAGCGCAGTACTAGACTGGCATCATGATCTCATCAATTTACAGCTAGATGTAGCCATAAGTTCTATGCTAATATTTTCTTTTGTCACACTTTTTACTTGTGAATGTCTCTTCCGGTTCCATGCTTTCCAGCCATCTTCAGAAATTTAAATGCAATGTCAATCACTATTTACTGTCCATCTGATTACTCTTTTCTCTTCATTCTTGTTAGTAATGTTTCTGTTCCTAATTCTTCTACACCCAGTAACCACCTTGTGTCTTAGTGGCTGTATTGCCCTACATGCGGTCAATCCATTAAAAAAAAAATGAAAGCCATTTTTCAGGAGAATAGGATTCTCCAATCCAATAACTGTTCTTGCTCTTTCCAATATTGATAAAGTTTTTCTTCCTGAACTTTTATCAACAAAAATTAATATTAACGTAATACTGATAAAAAATTAATCATTTTTAATTGATTTTATCCAGTCACTCTCTCTTGCTTTTTTTCTCAATATATATATATATATATTGTTGTATCCTTAAAGAGGTTACAAACAGACAAAGGTCGTACTCCAGTGAAAGGAACAGCAACACAGGCATAGATGAAAGAAAGAGAGGTTTATTTAAAAGAGAATAGACCACTGAAAGACAGGGAATCAGTTAGCAGGTTAGTAATTCCTGAAGTAAGTCTCAGGTATATCCTGTACACACTATACATACCTACTGATATAGTGAGTCCATAATAGGCAATAGGGAGAGTGGGACATTCCATTACAATATATATATATATATATATATATATATATATATAATCTGCAAACAATATTTTGTTTTATATATTGCATTTTCTGTCTGTATGATGCAGATTTAGATTAAAAAAGAAAAGCACATGCAAATATTATACTGCATCTAAAATGCTCTTGGAATTGACATGAATCCATATCTTCTCCCTCCAACTATGGGTTAATTAGCAAGGTAGACTGGGCTATCTAGACTTGGGTGGCAACCAGATTAAGAGATAGAAAACTCTGGCAAATGCAGCAGGAAACAACACCACTATCTTTTCCTATAAATTATGACTATTCAAATATAATAAATAAATCGGACTCTGTGAAGAGCCATGGTTGCTTATGTCCTAAAGGGACATGGTATTTAAAACAAATAAAATGGTGTTTACATGAGCAGTCATTGCATAAATATCCTTATAAAAGATTTGTTTTATTGGTAAGCAAATATGGTTGCATCATTTCTCAGTGAATAGCAATGAAATTAAGCATTTGAAAAGTTTCAATTCTGGATTACAATTTATGTCAGTTAAATCTCATTGTCAAGGTCATTACTTTTAACTCTTGAATAAACGGGAGGGTGATCAAATACAATGTAGAGTCCTTATTGGAAACTACGTCTAATAGTTTTAATGTTGAACTAGCTAGATGCAACCGTGTGGCCTATTCTAATAGTTTCTCTTCTTGCAATTCTTGCCTGTGGAACTTTCTCCTGATTTCTGGCTTCTCTGCCACCTACAATCTTAAAAAATTTAAATGTAACGTCAATTACCATCATCAGTTTTCCTGAATTCTGTTCTTATATTGTCTTTTTTCCTCACTAAAGTCTTCTCATTCTCTTTCACTCCCTGTAATCCTCTGTGTCCTAGTGTCATTATCACCTTGCTTGGGGTGAAATGATTAAAAAAAAAGAGTTCCAAAATTTTAATAAGTGGGAAACTGAAATGAAAGTGGGAGTAATTTTTCACTAGATAGAAAAATAATTAAAAATTGTTTGCATTAATTGAATTTTAATAAATGGGGGGAGAAGATTCAATTAAAATGTGTGTGTAGTAGAGTGTCTCTTAATATTCAAAATTTTGCTAAGCATACACCCTGTTTATTGAAGAGGCCAAAAGTGAAGTCTTCAAAGCCAGATTTAAGTTTCCTATTGATTGAGACACACGGATTAATTTTCAGCCAGATGTTCATAAGTGAGGATTTAATAATGTTGATCTGAGATTACTCATTACTGAGTATGCATAAAATTTTGAATTTGTGATTATACCAAAAGTTTGGAAACATTTCCAGAAAATTTACAAGATTATAAATGCACTCGTAATCAGTATGTTCAAAACTTAGTGATGAAGAAAGCATTTATTTTACCCTACTACTTATTTTTCACCAACTACATGAAAGCACTTATTAATTATATTGAGGGAAACTTTTAGACCAAAATTCAACTTATATGTTCATGTCAGGCTGTGGACTTACTGATTTTATTTATATATATATATATATATATATATATATATATACATGTAATATATTATATATGTTATTATTTAAAAAGCGTGAAACCCAGGGTCACAAACTTACATCAAACAAACTAAAATTTATTTATATATATATATATATATATATATATATATATATATATATATATATATGTACACCGATGCCGATTTTTTATATATATATATATATATATATACTGATGCAATTTGTGCATTAAAGAAAAAATCTTAATAATAAAGCATAAGGATCTGGACATACTGCTGAACAAGCATAACGAGTTGATTTGTGAATGCAGACATAAAAACCACCTCAACTTAACGAAGTATGTTTATAAACAACTATTTAAAAAGGGAAAATATTAATTTTGTTTTTTGAAATGAATGTATGTATACATGGATGTTATGCTTGTTGATATATATGCAGATGAACATTTATATGTGAATTTATCTATTTATATATATATGTATGAACGTTTTGGATAAGGGTGCCAATGTGGATATATGTACTCTTTTAATTGTGGGCACATGTGTATGGAGGTATGTGTGTCTATGTATAGGTATATATATATGTGTGAGTATAAATATATAAGTATGGGGTATGTTTAAGTACTAACATTATTTTTGTGCTAGGTATCATTGTATATATGTGTATATATATATGTGTGTGTGTATTTTGAATATGTGTGGATGTATGTGTACAGGTGTGCGTTTGTGAATGTGTATAGGTGTATGTGTATGTATTTTGTGTGTGCATGTACGGATATATATATGTATACATATATTTATATATGTGTAGTAATTTGAATATTAATCTACTTGTAATCTGGATATGTACGTAGATGTATATACCTTTGAATTAATATTTGTAATATATTTGTGATTAGATGTATAACATTGTAATATAAATACATATGCATGTGTGGATAGTTATGGGTAGAATTCTTTTTATATGCTTTTTTTGTATATAATCGTGTGTAGGTATGTAGGTATTTATGTATATATGTGTGTGTATGTGTATATATGGTTGTATATGTATATAAGGGTGTATATGTATATGAGTATACATATATGTATATATAGATGGATGGATAATTAGATAGATTATTAATATATATATATATATATATATATATATATGTGTGTGTGTGTATGTATGTGTCTATACGTGTATGGAATATTTTTAAATGGAAGTACTTGGGTCATTCTCTTGGTATTTTAAAATTGCTTTTTCTCTTTTAATATTCTATAATTAAAATTTGAGAGTGTATTTTTATCTTCTTAAGGGAGTTTCATCTTAAAATTGATAATTTTAAATATACCACTCTTTAACTATTAATAGTAATAATAATATTAATGAAATCCCTTTAATAATGAAGCACTTCAGTAGTCACCTAAAATTAAACTTTAACTATAAAATCAAACTAAAATCTAAATAAATTTCAAACATTAAAATATAGGTAATGATTGAGAAATGTATGTGTGTATATGTAATTTATGTATGAAGATGGATGAACATTTGTGTATATTGTTGCACGTGTGTCTATGTGTGTATTTGCACATGTAAATGGACGTATGTGGATTTGCATGAATATGTTTTTGTGAGATACATATAAGAAGAAAACAAAATCTTTAATATTACCCTCAAATATTATTAAATAATGAAACCTAAACCTTAATTAAGTTTACCCATATAATAATAAAGAAAAATTGCATTCATAAATTAGATTTAAAGTAAAACTAATATAGATGTTATTGTTACCAAAATTTTTTACAATATTATGAAAGTACAATTGGTCGGGTAAATAAACTATTATAATTTTAAATATTTCTTTAATATGTTCTCGATAAATGTGCTAATAAAAAAAGTAGTTACCTTAAATTAAATCCCTAATGTGCTAATAAAAATAGTAGTTAACTTATATTAAGTCCCTAAACTACTTTACTTAAAAAACTAAATGTTTAAATTGATAACATTCATCATTTTTTAGACATCTAAATTTCTATCAAGCATTGAAATCTATCTTTTACATAATTTTGTTAAAACAAAATTACAGCCTTTTCGATTCACTTCCCTCTCCCCCTCTCTCTTTGCCGTAACACTCATTTAGATATATCTGTATTACTGTTGTCTATCTCCTTTCCATTTTTCCTTTTCTTTTCCCCCCACTACCCTCCCATTCGTATATATCATTTCCGTTAAGTTAACCATCTAAATAGGTCACGATTAGGTCACTCCTCCTACCCCAATATAAAACATGCTTAAGAGAAATATGAAATTTACCCCTCTCTATAATCTACCTTGTCTCGTTAACTACAACTATCACTCTCCCTGTTAAATTACAAAAATTACACTACCCATCAATTTCTAATCCCATTTTTCCTTTCATTTCATTGTTGGAAGTGTTACCTGATGATCCGGAGTCCTTCAAAAAGGATTTTGGTGAAATGAATTATTGTAATGGTACCTTAAAGTGGTCTGTTTTTTCATTAAATATTAGCTCTGGATTCACATTGAGCTCTCAGGATTTCATCCTCCTTGGAATTACCTATTCAGTTTACCAAGTTCTTTGTAACTTAAATATATATATATATATATATATATATATATATATAGATGGAGGCAGCATAAGTGCTCTTTCAACAATATAAATAAAAGAAATCAGACTTCTCTATCTAAACATTTTTGGCATTTGAAGGAAATAAATAGGACACCTAAAGTAAAATGGAAAATTATAAACAGGACTAGAACTTGTAAAGACCCATGCCCTTTGTGCCTCCATGAGAAACTGCACATTATTAAGTTTCTAAATAATAAAAATCTATTAAACAATAGACATGAGTTAACGGTTTTTTGCCGCCATCATTAAATTTTTGCATTGAATAATTAGCTTAAAAACAAACATAAAATAATTTTTATAATCCATAGCCCTAATAAATAGTTTAAATACCCTACAAAAAAAGATAACCCTTTATGAAGTCGTCCAAAAACAAATGTTAAGGCAGTTTTTTTATATACACAAAACCCTTTCAGAAAGAAATAAAATAAAAAATAAATAAATCTCCATAGACACGTAAACCAGACTAGGCGAAAACATCTTCCGTTTTAAATTGAGACACCCCCATCTTACCCTAACTTGACATCTATGAATGTAACTCTATAATGATACAAATTATTAACACCCAACACCCCCCTCCTATTTAAACAATCGCCCTGGCTGTTACCATGGAAATTTTGATTTCAATAATGAATATGCTATTAAAACACGTAAATTTCAGAAATAAGTTATTCCAAGAAAAATTTTGCCTGAAGATGGAACAGAGCTTACTTTAATTCAATTTAATTAAAAGAATTATATTGAAGTTTTTGGCTCTTGTTTTGAAACATGAGACCTCTTATGTAGCATGTTGGAATCATATTTTTAAATAAATAATTATATATATATATATATATATATATATATATATGTATATGTATGTATGTATGTATGTATGTATACAAGTTTTGTTAAAAATGACTGTCAAGTTACTTTAAGATTTTTTTTTCTTGTGTTCTTATAATTTTTTTCTTTTCTGGACTTAGACTGGTACATAAAAATAAATAAGTATACTGTTTAATAAATAAACAGAGCATTTACTCAAATATGGGTATCCAGTAAAAATAAAGGCTGCTTTTTTCTGGATATGCCCTTTTGCCAAGGCAAACAGTTAACTCCTACTGCAGATGCCTCCTCAGGCACATTTTCAACATTTATACTGAAACTATGCTGAGAATACTATAGGTAAAGTTTCTAGGCGAGAGAATATAATTTGGCATGATCAATAATAATCAAACACACACACATATATATATATATATATGTATATATATATGTGTGTGTGTGTATATTTTTATATATATATATATATATATATATATATATATAAAATTGTGTATTTGATCAGTAATCTCTTTTATACATGTTTTGTTAAAATGATTGACAAGGAACTTCGATTAATTTTTTTGTTTAATTTTTCTTGTATTCTTATAATTTTTTTCTTTTCTGTACATAAATTATGTAGAAATTGTCCAAATGTTCTGTAAGTTCAAGCGCTTTTGTCTATTCTTTTAGCCATTTCAAGGATGATTTTATTTTTACTTTTAAGAGAGTGTATGGATTTTTATGTATGTATCTAGAATTATAGGAATGTCTTATTTTCCAGACATGACCAACACATTGTGGACGTGTTCATAGTTGAACATAATTTGGATCTTGCAGGTGAGTTATTGTTGTTGTTGATGAGCTTAATATATATATATATATATAAATAAATAGAATTGAGTATCTTGTCTCATGAGGTGCCTGAAGATTGTTAGACTGCTATATAAGAAACTGATGAATTCTTCTACAGGATGAAATGCATTATACAGGTTTTTTCCTCCATTATCATTCATTTGCCTAACATCGCTCTGATATATAGAAATTTACATATCATTTTCTCCCATATATATATTTATATATATGATTTTTAATCAGTTTTGTTCCAAGCAAGACAGTAAAGCCACTAACATACACAGGGATACTGGGTGTGGAATTATTAGAAAAAGAAACATTACTAATGAACAGAGAAGAGAAAAGAGTAATCAGGAGGACAGTTGATAATGATTGACATTGTATTTAAATTTTTGGAAATTAAAGTTGGCTAAAAAGTATGGAGCCAGAAGGGAGTTCCACAAGTGAGAAGTGTGACAAAAGAAACTGTTAGCATAGAATTTATGACTACGTCTAGACAGCTCAACTGGAAATTGATGAGATCTCGGCTCCAGTATAATACTGCACTTAAATTCAAAAAGTCTCAGAATTAGAGTAAAGAGCTCATCCAAAGAATTACAATGAAAATATTTATAGAAAAAGGCCCAGGGAGGCAACCTTAGAGTGATGGGAAAGTGACTGAAGCCAAGCCATCAGATCAGGACCTATAATATTGCTGATTATTCTTTGGATTTTATCAAGGCGTTCGTTTTTACCAGATCATATGTGGCAGCTATATTCTAAGCATGGGCAAATAGTAGACTAATAGATATGTAAGATAGATTCTGTAGAAAAAAAAACTATATATATATATATATATATATATATATATATATATATATATATATATTTACATGAACTTATTATGTTTGTACTTTGTTATTTGTTTTTATTTCATTCTTAGTAGACCAACCAAAACAGAATCATATAAGAAAGCTTTAAGATGAAAAGAATTTATATAATAGTATTTGGATAAATTTGTAAGTAATTTTGTATATATCTAGATAGTCATACACAGAATGGTATATCTCTTTTTCTTTCTCATATTATTTCTTTTCCTTTCATATATTTATCTACATATATCTCTTTCTTTGTTCACAAACACACATATGCATATATATATATGTTCACACACTTTCTCCAAAACATAAATTTACCCCAGGAGCATCCTGTCAAATATTGACATGATATCACTACACAGTGTCTATATTTATGGGAGATTTCTCAGGTCATTAAACAAAGTCACAGATTATTTCTGTATAAACAATAAATACACATGACCCAAGGTTAAGCAGGCAGTTGTCATAGCCCCATGGAGGATCTTTTAGTTTTATTTATTAAGTATTCTTTACACCCAACTTGAACAAAGAAGATTGCAATTCGAAATGATAAAAAAGAAAAACGTACTGAAAAAAAGTAAGTAAAAGAAAGACAATGGAAAATAATAAAGTAAAATTTGGAACCAGATGGATGATACTAAGAAAGAAACAGTCACATCAGTAAGAAATAGTTAAGATTATTTTTTTTTAATCACTTCACCCCAAGCAAAGTAGAAATGCCACTAGTATGCATCAAGTTGCAGGGACTGAAAGTGAGAGAAAAGACTGAGTATAGAGAGGATGAACAGGATTCAAGAGAATAGGTGATTGACATTGCATTTAAATTTTTAAAGATTGTAATTATCAGGAAGCAAGTAAATGGGAGTTCTATAGTTAGGAAGTGCGAGAAAAGATTCTGTTGGAGTAGAAGTGGTGTTTGCATTTAGTTACTTCAACAGTAATGTAATGGAATAAGCTGTCACTCCTATGAGTGACTAAACTATAGGTAGTAGCTGCCTATAACTATCCATAAGGCAACGGACTATGAAAGTAGCTGGGATCTGTTGAGTAAGACCCAGACCTTCCAATAGTAGCACTTGCTACTGGATTGACTTGCAATGACTTTGTGCATAACTGTTACCTTATTTCTTATTGTTCTGGTTTCTACACTAAACCTTTACTTCTTTATCCAACCTGTTGTTCAAGTAAATATTCCTATTAGCACGGAACAATTAGTGGGACCTATGTGCCAATCTAGTAGCATGCTTCACGTAGTCAAGGCACCAGCGAAATGAATTAAAATACTGACATTAAAATAATGTACAAAAATGGAAAGAAACTTCTTGGAGGTTGATTATTGAAAGTTCATTTCATTGGTGTCTTCATTGGTTAAAAAAAGAAACACAAAAGGACTGATTGACTTGGCACTTGAAAATTCATCAAAACAGAGGTGCTTGCTTCAGTCTTCAACCTGAAGCTGTCATCAGTTGAAAAACAAAGATTTAATAAGAAGTCCCTTGTTTTTGGACTGACAAAGGTTTGTTTTATTTTCTACACTAGGCTTTTATATATACATATAATAATCCTATTCTTAATGTAATGCTGACAATAATTCCTGAAACTGACAATTTCTTTAATCCTGCTCTTTAAGGCTTTTCTATAGCAAGATTATATATTGACATAAGAACCCATCCAACTGGTCAGAACATTAGTGCCTAAACCACCAGAGTTCAAATCTCACCATGGATGATTTTTCAAGGAAGTGATTTCATAATAATAATATTGGCCAAGAGAGATAATCCAAGCCTGTCGTACCATTGGAAGTGTGTGAAAACCCTACCACAGGTTGACCCAAAACTTGTAAGTGAAAATGGGTAGAGGAACCTATTTGGAAACTATCAATGATTGTGTTTTAGCATGAAGTCACAGGTCATCATGACTGAGGATTTCATTGTACTGGCATTGCTCAAATTGTTGATCACACAAGATTATGCACTGTCACTCAGGAATTGTAATTAAAGTCCACTCAGGATAGTTGCAGAAGAAACCACAGATAGTCTTTATGGACACTGAAGAAAGACAAATGTGCCTGAACAGGCTCCCGTAACAGGGACTGGCTAGCCAGCCAAGTAGATTCCATAGGCTCCTAAGACTGACAGATGCCTACAAAAATTATAACCCCTAATAGCCATATTCTGTAAGTGATGCTTGATTTAATTCTTGATAATTGACAATCCTTTTTTCCTGATTGATGCATTTCTATAGTAAGATCATGATCTAAGCATAAAAAAATTAGGTCGAACATGACATCAGTAAAGAGGTTTTACTTCCTGGGTAAGACAATAAACTACATCCATCAGCAAGGATTCTGATCAAGAGGTTTTGAGGAGTGTGGAATCATCTCTTAATTGCTGGTATTCCCAGGTCCACCTTGACTGGGGGTGGTAGCACCTGTTAGGGTCCCAAATATGGGCAAATAGTTAACCCCCATACTGGTGTCAAAATGCTATGAAAATGTAAAAATAGGTTTTAATATCAGCTATACATTTTTGTAAAAAACTATTACCAGCAATTAATTTTTGAAGGAAAAAATTATTACCAGCAATACATTTTTGAAAAAGAAAATATTACTAACAATAACAATCTTGTTGGCATTAAATAACCCATTGACATTGATATGCTGTAAACCAAACCAAACCAAACCAAAATGAACAGGTTTTAAGGAAAATAGGAACAAAAAGGAAATATACTTAAAATCAGAAAAAGATGTAATTTCTGAGACATATAATGAGGAAAAATGTTTAGAGAAATAAACACTCACAGGGCATTCTAAATGCAAGAGAAATAGCAGGGGGGTGCAAACAGTGAGGAAGCGATTTAATGAGTTTTTGTGAATGAATTGCAGAACAAGAACAAAGAGGGTTTACAAAGAGTCAAAAGTTACTTAGATCATCAAAAGATAAGAAGTTGTGAAGAGCAAGATCACCTATATTCTGAAAGGTAATGTTATTTTAAAGAATATTCTTTCAATAAAAGTTTTCATTAATAACTGACTTGTAATCCTTTTGTTTCTGACAATGCATAACAAATATATTCAGTGTTGAAACTGAGTAAATTAAATTTCATGATTAAAAATTGTAAATTCTATTAAATTTAATAATCAATTTTTCCCTAAACAAACAAAAATATTAATTTTGGGAAATGGGTCAGGTGAATAACTTTTTCATCAAACCCACATACAAGAGAATGTTATAAAGTTCTTCACCTGACCAGGAAAGTCCTTTTAAGAAAAAATAATAGTAAATAAATGAAATTAATCTGATGGTCATTTGGTCATATTTTAGGAAGTAGTTTAGGATGACAAATGTTCTGTACCCTCTGCATATTTGATCTATTTGTTTTTTAAAAAAATCCTGCCTATGATATCACAAATTATATAAACAGTGAGTCAGATATAATTAGGCTAACATAACTTTTGGAATGAAACAAGAATTTTTAGAAAGGATTAAGATATATTAATAAAATCGGGCTTTTCTTTTATCTGAAAATGTCTTGACTTGCCAAATATTTATCTGAGATTATCACTCAGATTTTTTCCCCGTGGAAATAGATGGAGAAATCTCCCTTCAAGACACTTATCCAAAGGGAAAAACTACACACAACCCTTGCTGCAGAAGACTTGTACTGGTCCTAACAGATTTACAAGAGGAAAAATCTCTTTCTACAAAACATCTACTTAAGAACTTTGTTAACTGGGTAACCTCACTTTTCCCCCACAAAATACTGTAGTGACATTAAAGATAGTAGCAGTAGCAGCTCTAAATAAAACTTAGCAGCAGAAGCAGCTTTTAAATATAAAAACATGTGAACCCTAAAGTAACTCTCTTCATTCTGTTCCCTCTTTTGAACTGCTGACATTTTTCATGCTGAAACTACAAGAGCTGCAAATGCTTCACATAAAACACACCAAAAAAGTAAGTTCCCATGATAACATATTTCTTTGTGAATACAATTTACGTCTAGCAAAAGAAAGGTGCAAAGGTTAGCATCAGCCATGCCAATGGCAAGCAGAAAAGGTTCTCTATGGTGATTAAATGAAACTAGTTTTGCTTTTGGAGGTGTTAAAATTTACAAGCCATTATTTGTCTCAGTTGACCACTGATTTGAGGTTGTTTTTGAGACTTGCTGCAAAGACAGGAGTAAATAGTTGTCTCATCAGGATATACACCTAGTTGGGAACTAAGATTAATTCTTAAACTCATTCTGATGTCATAGTTTAAGTTCATTCTGATATAACAATTCAAGATACATTCTTAAGATCATTCTGCTGTCATAATTCAAGATGCATTCTAAATTTTAAGGTCTGTTTGATATTTTTCAGATCATTCTAATGTAACTGCAATACATTCTTAAGATAATTCTGATGCAATACTTTAAGATACATGAGCGACTTGACTTGTCGGAGGAGCAGTTTCGATCTTTCTGGTCTTGGGCACCAGCAGCAGATTATCTCAGTAACCCTGAATTTTTGCTTACCTGGTGATTGGCTCGGAATTGGCTGCCTCTCAATGACATGGCCTTCATATGGGGCTTGGCGGATTTACCAGACTGTGAATGGTGTGACCTTGGTTTAGAAGAAATGGCTTCAAATGCCTTCTAGCATTGTTGCCAGGTCCGCTCCTTATGAGACCATGTCAGCAAGTTGATGGCTTGTCTTGCTCCCGAAAAGCTTGTGCTCATTGATTGCGCATATGTGTGTGGCAATGTGTCGCCCTCATATTCTGGGGTGAAACAGATGATGTTTCTTACACTGCTGGCCATGGTTCGACGTGACAGGAGGAAGTCTTGCAAGGCAGTCATCTTTCTCATCAGGATCTGATCCAATTCTTTGAGCATCCGCTCAAGATGAAGATTAGAACTGATAGAAAGCTCTTGCATTCAACAGTCTTCAGCGAAAGGTGGGTGACTGAGGAGAGCTTGGTTCATTTGAACGGGGCTAGCCTTGATTTTGTCTTTTAGGTCAACCTATGTCACATCAGGGTGATTTCCTGTGAAGCCCTCCCATGGGTTAGGTTAGACAAGCTTTTGTGTACCTAGTTAATCTGAGTAAGTGTTGTTCCTGGCCTGTCCCCGGCTGCCTCTTTGGTTATGATCCAAGTCAAGATTCCCAACCTCCCCAGTTTGTTTTGGCCCCTTTTCATCTCAACTAGGTCAGCTTTTTATTTCCCATGCCCATATATTTTTTCTCCTATCCTACTCCCTTAGCAAGAGATTTCTTGATTTTTTCCCATGGGCAGATTACAGCGGCCTCTCATTTTGACGGTTTTGACGGTTAGATGGGCCTTACTAACATCAGCTATGTTTAGTTTACTTTGTGTTTATATTTAGTTTGTTTTGAGGTTCATTCCCCGCCTCTCATTTTAGTCATCCATAAATTTTATAAATTTTCATTAGATTTTTATGGCACGGTGTGCGTTTTGTAGAACCCCCTTCAGAGGATGCAGTATTATGGTGTATGGAGGATTGAGTGGTGATGGACAAGTTTTTATGGTGAATGCGGAAATTGTAATGAGTGAATGAGTTGTGAATCAGATTAGCTAGGTATAAGATAGTGTCGACCAGCCTCAATCCCACCCCATTTCTCAGCCTTGTGCCATAATTGTGTATTTTCACAATAAATCTCAATACTTTAAGATACAGTCATACACATTATTTTTGATTTGAAAAAAATTACGTTAAAGTAACAAATAGCATAAGAAAGAAAAAATTATGCTTGTAAGGAATGCTAATCAGTTTAGAGCTAAAATATTTCCTGATAGTTTAGTGGGTTTAAATCAAATTTTATAGGGAAATGAATGTTTAATGGGAAACTGCTTACTTAAGATAAATCTTAATAGAAAACTGAAAGATTATTTGCTTACAGTCTTGTCTTCTAAAATGTAAAACTTCAAATCAGAATGCCCTCTCAGATTGGCACATGCCCAGCATCTACACAAGCTTGCTAATCAAGACATGAAAATAACAGGCAAGCAGTTTGCTTACTCCTATCAATTAGGATTGATACCGGCACTTCTCTACAAGCAGGTGTAAAATTAAAGTCACCCAGGGACTGAAGCCAGCTTGCCAACCTGGGACATGATGCAAATAACAAAATTTCACACAGTAAGTTGTGAGTTGCCCAGCAGAGGCAAATTCCTTATGGCTGCTGGCCTTGTCATTGTAGAAGAAATACTGATGCACTGAGTTGAGTAATGGGATCTTGGAGTGCAAGGCCTGCAACCTGAAGGATTTAAAAAACAAACAAAAAAGTAGCAGAAGTAAAAGATTTGCAAAATAACAGTCAATAAAACGAAATGATTTGTTTTGGGAAACAAGTGGCTATTTTGTACTGATGTAATTTATTTTCTTTTTAGCTCATTCTTACCATTATCTTGAAATAAATTTAGACATATGAGCTAAACTTGGTTTGAAGAAATACTTTCATTCTTGGCACTAAAAAAAAGATTCTTTTTTGTTTAAGTACCACATCCTTACAGAAAATGAATCATGACTCTTGTCAACTTCCTATCTTTTAATAATTTAGTAATTAATTTCAGAGATGAACAATTGTCAATATTCTTGTATTATTTCAAACTGTTGTTCTCATCTTGATTGATACTGATATGACTATAGACACAATGTTTCGACCTTTCAAAACAGTGGTATAGTGGATTTAAGAGTTGTTTATACATGTGTTACTTTCATCTCGTGGTCATGAGTTCAATCCTTGGATGTGGTAGTGAAGTATTAATTCAACAGGAACAAACAATAACTAACATCACACGATCAAAATATCACAAGAATCAAGAAATATCCCATATCAAGCCAATCAGTGGTAAACTGATGATAGTCAGAAGATACTAGATCAAAACAGTGTGTTTATAATAACATCTATATCAAGCAAGATGAGAAACATAGTTTGAAATAATACAAAATAATCTTGTCTTTTGTCACTCTAAATAACTTTTGACTTTTTACCACCCCACTTTGTCCTTGGTTTTCAAATCTATTCAACTAAACTCAAATATATAAACACTGACCAATTGTCTTTTCCAAAAAATTGGATGGAAACCGTTTTTCTTACTTCACTATTTTTTTAAGGTTTGTAAACAATGTACTATAGTTGACAGACTTCCCAATCAATAAAGAGTTAAGACAACATCAATGACACACCAAAGATTTCCCTAACATTGAACATAATTCTGGAAATTTTTGTCTTAACGTATTATTTATCTACCTATCAAAGAATCTACTTGGACTGTATATTTTTAGCAATTTGACTTATGCATTATGAGACAGTGTTTGTTGAATAAAATTTCCTTGAGGTATGATCTTTTTTTCTTGTCACTGGAAAATCAAAACTAGAATAGGATATTGCTGTGTTTACATATGAGCAATATCTAAAAAAATTATGTAGTTTGAGCAATTGGCACCAAGGTCCATAAACATTAACCTCTTGATGATGTTTATTAATTTATAAGTCTTTACAAAAAAATAATTCCATGATATGCTCGAATTTGCTTCTGTAATAAAAATTCAGTAAAAAAATCTAAATTTCCAAAAATTATGGGTACTTGAAATCCTTTGTGGAATTTGCCACCCAAATATTTAAATTACATTTGATCCAAGAATACATGACTGTGATAATTGAATTTGATAAGAGATGATTCAATAAATACACAGGTCAAATCCGTGATCTCCTATTAGGAACAAAAGGTCACCATTCCGGTCTTCCATAAGAACTCTAACTTAATATTCTGTTTGCAAGTTGGGATTTTCAGCTAGTAATGATGACAAAGCAGCAAGAATTTTATCATCATCATAACTTTAATGCTTATAAAAGTGTGTATGTCTAAAACTTGATTATTTTCAACTGATTTTTTAAATTTCTGATCACTTGATTGTGGAAAATTTTGCAGTGTTTGATTTTTCTCTTTAAAGAGAAGGCTTCTATTTGTTTTATCTAAACTATAGTTTTTGAAACTGAAAATTTCTCTGAAATATATTGGAAAATCTGAAATCAAGAAAATATAAACTTCAAGCAAAATGGTCAAAATATATAGTGATTTACTAAGTATAGCTTAGATGTGGCACAAGGCCTAAAGTGTGAATCACCCAGTGAGGGAGAAACTCACTTCTTCAAGACATAGACGATCATGGCCCTCCACATCGTCCCATCCTTTGTAGCTCTTTATAAGTTTTGTCTTTTTGTTATTTCTCTCAAACCCTATTCTGCCATCCATTTGCTCAAGCCCATCAGTTATGCTATGTACTACTTTCCTCTGTCTGTCTTTCCCTTAATATGTCCTATGAGTATCAGATTTTCTAAGCCATCTTTTCTCATTATGTGCCACAGAAATTTCAACTGCCTCTTCTTGAGGTTCAGTATAAGTTTCCTTGTTGTTTCCATTCTCTCCAAAACTTCATTGTTGCTCAAATGTTTCGCCTATGGTATCCTCAGCATCTTTCTGTAGAACCACATTTCTGTTGCTTCAAGTCACTTCTTCATCTTTGAGAAGATTGTCCAGTATTCGCTGCCATACTGGACAGATATCACATAACAATTCAGTACTTCCAACAAAATTTTCCTGTCTCTTAATACTCTGCTTAGCTTTTGGAATGCATCTTTGACCATAACAATATGTCTTCGGATCTCAGTTCGCACTTTTCGTCCTCTGTTAGAACACTTCCCAAATATTTAAATTTCTGTAACAGCTTGATTTTAGTATCCCTGACCTGTAATTTGCATTTTGAGCTCATCCTTTTGCTGATAACCATGCATTCTGTCTTCTTGTAGTTTATGCTTAGTCCTTTCTTCTTGCTTTCCTTTGCTGCATTCTCTAGGAGGTTTTGTAGCGTCTGCTATCAGCACTATGTCATCTGTACATCTTACATTGTTAAGATTGCAGTCACCAATAATGAATCCTGGTAGGACTTCTAATTCTCTCAGAATTGCCTTGCTGTATAGGTTGAATAAATCCTTGTTTTACACCCCTTTCTATTTTTGTATATCTGCCGAACCCATTTTCTGTCCGTATACAGGAGGTTGCTGCCAGTATAGATTTTTCATTATTCTAACCCATAATTGATCTAGAAAGACAAGCTTACTAACCAGTACATCACAATGAATTGCCCCATAAATGGTCATAATATTTAGAATATAAAAGAAGGCATAAGTAAAAGACATATATCTCTTGGCATTAATTTAAATTAACACCTTTTTTGCATACACCTAAATAATACAAACATTTTGAAAAGTAGAAATATCACTGAAAAATCCTAAAAAATTTCCAAGTTTTCATTTGAGTAAAATGGTAGCTATAGGTAAATAGCAGGACAGACTGGGTTCTATAGCCTTGGATATCAACTGGTCTACCACAGAAAAAAATGGCAACCTACTGTGGGGAAAAAAAATCTGCCTCATCAGTCATGTATTAAAAGGTAGATGATTTCCTAAGTGTGTATCACACATAGCACAAAGGAGGCATGGTGGAGTAATGGATAGTGGCTTGAATTGAAGAATTGGAGACCCGAGTCCAATTCCAGATGAATCCATTACATTCACTTACATGCTAATACCCTTGGGAAAGGTATGAATCTTCTTCTTCTCCAAGCAGCTATGCGTAAATAGCAGGACAGAATGGGTTTAATAGCCTTGGACAGCAACTGGTCTACCGCAGAAAGAAATGGCAACCTACTGCGGGAAAAAAATCTGCCTTGTCAGTCATGTACTGGAAGATAAATGATTGCCTAAGCATGTATCACGCATGGCACATAACTGATTGACTGAAAATGGTCATAATATATGAAAAAAAGGCATCAGTTTAAACTGGCAACCAGGATGATATAAGTTTAACAGTAAGCAAACCTTTATATTTCAGATATGGTGACGAATACATATTAAGCAAGCCTTTAGTAATCTTCAATTTGCAACATTTTAATTAACATATCTTTTTCATATGTGTCTATTTCCTTATCTTATTGAACTATAAAGCATTGTTGCCTGTCTATGAGAGATAAATAGTTTCATATGACTATTTTCTCCAGTTTCAATAATACTTTTCTACATCTCTAGTGATAGCGCAAAAATCATTTTCCTTTTCACTGGTTTTGTCCTTCTGATATACCTTACTCTCCTGCTTTCCATCCTTAGCCAATGGGCACTCGTAGGCTGTTATCTCTTATTAATTTCATTATAATATCACTTTACACTCAAAGATATCATTTGTTAAGTGCATTAGATTACCCAGAAGCCTTTGCTTTTTTTTATCTTATCAAATTATATACTCACTGATATATTCATTGGCACTAGTACATTAACATATCTTTTTAGCTTGAGTTTTTCTTAATGGCTTTGTACATACTTGATCTTCAAAGTGGTATATTTCCAATTGATTTTTACAGAAGGTATATTGAAAGATATGTTCTACTCCATTTTTCAAATGAATAGGTATTTAAAGATTTCAGACTGAAAACTCTCACTGGAAACCATTTGTGTATTTATCAGACTAATTCTTTGGTTTTAATATATGTTTAAATCCATGGTTCTCAATGTGGGGTAAATGCTTTTTAAATTTGTAAATTTGCTTTTTAAGGGGGGGGGGCAAATCAAAAATAAGTTATTAACAGTGAATCGTTTTCTAGTTGGTTTTTGTGAGTATAAGATGGATCATATACAGCATGCATATATAAAAATATCCGTGTATGTATGTACGATATAATAATATATAATTTTATATATATCAACAAACAGTATTTAGAAAAATAATATGACAAATTGGAAAAAGTTTTTGTGACGCATTTGGTCTGATGAAATCCTAAGGGACAAAATGTGTTACAAAAACTTTTTCTAATTAGCTGTACTATTTTCCTAAATACTATATGTATGTATATGTGTAATTACATAGGTACTGTAATATTTTAACAATTTCTTAGTAATTTCTTCCTCAGTACTTCGACAGTCCTTATATTTTTCTCTTTCATGAATGCCAGAATCTTCTTTAGACCAAGTTAATGGCCTTTATGTTTCCTTCACATGAAGAGGAGTTCACTTTTTGAATAATAAGAATTATATGTCACAAGGTGGTTCCACATATCAGGATTTTAGAGATGCTTAGGTCGGGTGTATCAATTATCATCGCCATCACACACACATACATACATACATACATACATATAGATCATGCAAGCAAGCATTCATTGGCTAATCTCCTCAAAACTAGCTTGCTGATTGGTCAATTCCGGCCAATCAAATCGCCTGCACGCAAGGAATAATTTTCCCATGCACAAGGTTGGAGCCTATCACGTGAGACACAACCTTATATAAACAAAACACGAATAAGCTTCTCTTGTGTTCTCTTCATTCATCTTTTTCCTTGCTGACAAGATGTAATCTTCAAGAGCTCCCATCTTAGCTGTGCAGTCAGACATTAAAGAACATTGCCAATAATTCTTACCGACTTTCTCACAAGTTGCCAGTAGAGTCCAGCTATTTTCGTCTGTCCACACAAATCTACGACTTTACTCACAACATTTCAAACACACACATAGACATAGATTTTTGTAACACATTATACATATCTCTCTCTGTGACTCAGCCAAGTTCATGAACCATCACTCTATTAATTTCTATAAACAACACATTTCTTAATTAACTGAATTCTATTCTAACAGCAGACTCTATTCAACATAGAATCCTGAACATTCTTATTCAAGAGAAACTCTTTCAAACATTCAATCATAAATCAGAATACAGTTGAAGGGGAACAACTTTTTTCCTTAATCATTACACTTCATTGCATGATTGTTTTATATGAAGTTTCGTTGTTTTTTCTTGAATCGTTAAATGTACAATAGATATATGCGCTAAGAACATGCATCACAAGGCATGGCCAAAAATAGGTTAGAAACCATTGGTTTGAATTGTCCAAAGAAATGGAAAAAGGGTCTTCATAATATAGTCAATAATAAAATTATTTCAGATCAGTAAAAGTTCTTCATTTTTTTTCTTTCTATTTAGTCTCTAACACAATGAGAATCAGTTTCTTATAGTAATCTAACTTAAATAAACAAAGAAAAGAATACTTAACTATTATTTAATATCGGTCCTCTTATATAGCAGTGAATCCTGAACAATATCATCACAGATGAAGAAGAGACTTGAAGCAAGAGAAATATAGTTCTACAGAAGAATGCTGAGAATACCATGGATTGAACATATAAGCAATGATGAAGTTTTAGGGAAAATTGCAACAAAAATTCATTTATACATAGAATCAGAAAGAGATAGTTGAAATTTCTAGGGTACATACTAAAGAAAGAGGGTTTAGAAAATATAACACTCACAGGACATATTGAAGGCAAGAGGGACAGAGGAAAACAATGCATAACCTAATTAATAAGCTTGTGTAAATGGTTGGTAGAACATGGATAAGTAGAGATAGCAAAAAAAAACAAAAAAAAACTTTACTACTAGCTACAAGAGATAGAAAATTGTGGAGAGCCATGATCCCTCACATCCTGAAGAGACATAGAAGATAGAAGAAGACTCTAAATATGATAGGAATGGAGACTATAAATAGTCTTTCATATGCCAGAACAAGATAAGTTGTACCGATTTGTTTTGTGTGACTTCTTACTTAAGTAATGGCCACTACAAATACAAGTTCACAACACAGTCATTATCAATTTTGTTAGGTTTTTCTTTTCATGCAATGATTTTGTTTTCATTGCATTCAATATATAGATATTTTTCTGAACTTTTAAAATAAACTCATGTCTATTTTTTTTATCTTTCCATTTATTTAGATTAGGGCAAATCCTGTCAATATGTAGCAAAAAACAATAAAACAATGAAATTATTCAATCACACTAACAAGCAGGAAAGTTATATATTGTTCAATATAATTGATTAAAAATATAACTAATTTTTAAGATGTCTAATAAGAGCTGAAATTTCTAGGTCAAATAATGAGGAAAGAAGTCTTGGAAAATTTGATACTCGTAGGACAGTTTGAAGGCAAGATGAATGGAGCAGATTTATATAAAATATATAATAGCAATAACAAAGATAGTGTAAAGACAGAAAATGCTCAGTAGAAGTCTGAAAGAAAGGATATTTAAGGCAAGATGTTTCTCCAATAACATATTCAATATGAGAGATAGAGCATTGATAGAATTAATATAAAAGTTGTCACTTAGCTGATTCATGTTATATTCTGCACCTTGACTCCCAAGTTTTATAGACATTTTTTTCATTGTTTGATCTATTCATCAGGAGGTTTAAGCAATTGACTGCCAATTTTCTCATTTACATTATTTTTATATCAAGTTAAATAATTTATGTGCTTTTTATTGGCGTTATATTGTTTTTTCACTTTTTTGTGTGTTTATATGCATCTAATATTTTTCCAATTAAATATTCCATAAGGATTATTCCCATCATGAATCTATCAAGCAAATTTTATAAAGATCAGTCAAAATGTTCATGCTGTTATTTTTTTAGAATGTCTCAGTTTTTCATCCTAATCATTTTTCTCGTCAATGCACTTAATTCACTGGTGAATGTTATACTCTAAAAGCTTCAGATCAAAATCTTACTAATTGGCATGTATCAGGATACACACTTATTGATCTACCCTTGAACATATTTGATTATTAAAGACATTCATTTTTTTTTTTTTAAATAAGTTATTCTTGCAAAAATTGCAATATGGAGAAATTTGTTAAAAAATGGACTGCTTCTGGAAAAAAGTGAACTAGAAAATTTGTAAAAAAAAACCCTCTTCATCATGGTCAGTCTTGAACCTGTAAAATCTGCAACAAACAAATGATATAGATAACTTCTGTCCATGAAACTGACCCTTATCTCCATCAAATCACCATCAACACCAAAGCTATCTGTCTGACAAGGTAAGAATTACCTCTTGACTGAATTGAGCCAAAGTTAGATCAATGAGTTTGAGGTCTAGAGTTTGGCACCAGAGGGAGCTACTGTCATGCCAAAGTCCGGGCAGTTTGGAAATTTATCTTTGGAGAACAAACAGTAACTTACTTTGTGTAATCAGCTTGTGTGTTTTGTATACTTATCTTGTATATTTGTGTGTTTATTCTACACCTGTGGGTGTTTAGGTATATTTTCTCCATTTCTGCTAAGGAATCCCTCTCCATAAATATTTGAATACCTATATTTTTATTTCAAATAGGCCCAGCAATATATATATATATATATATATATATATATGTGCACATGTCAACATACATATGCATAGCCACATATAATATTTTTCATGTGATGCAGTATCTATTTTGCTTATGTATTAATATAAACCCAATTTGTATATCCTTCTGTGTATTAGAACCAAGACATAAGTGTATAAGTATATAAGTATATAATAATAATGGCTGGTTACTTGTTTCTGAGCAGACACATTTCCTTTGGTGGCTTACCAGTCCCTGTTGCAGACGCCTACTTGGGCACATTTATCTTTGTTCAGTACCCACAGGACCCACATGTGGCTCATACTGCAACTATGTTGAGTAGAGCTTTATTTACAGTTTCTGGGAAAGAGTGCATAATCAGGCATGTTCAACAGTTTGAACAATGCCAGTACACTCAAAGCTGTAGTCACAATGGCTTGAGACCTCATGCTTGTAAAACCATTGATAGCTTCTAAACAGTTCCATGAACCTAATTTCACTCACAAGGCTTGAGTCAACCAATGGTTTAGGTTTTAGGAACTTTCCAAAGGTACCACATATATAACATCAAAATACACCTTCCTGACTATGACAAAATTCGAACCCAGGTCTTATGGTCAGAAAGTGAGAAGTGTGAGAAAAGAAACTGTTTGCATAAAACTTGCAGCTACATCTTAGCAATTTTGACTGTAAAATGATGAAATCTTTCTACCAATCTAGTAATGCACTTAAATTCATAGAGTTTAAGTACAGTGTAACCCGGATATAAGAGACTTCTTCTCCGGTCCCAACAACTCTCTTATATCCGGGTTACACTGTATCATAGATGAGATTTTATCAGAACATTTACCATAAAAGTAACTGTAGAAAACACAGAGGGAAGCTACTTTATGGTATTAGGTAAGTGACTGAAGTTGTGATGCCAGGTCAAGGACAATAACATTGCAGATTCTTCTTTGGATTTTATCAAGGATCTCTAAATATATAGCACCAGACCATATATGGCAGCAATATTCTAAGCATGGATGAATGGCAGACTTGTAGATATGTATGATTCATTCTAGTGAGAGAACCATATTTCCTAAAAATCAGACCAACAATTTATTTGATATAATCTTTCCACTTCATGTCAGTAGTAAACATTGCCACAAAAATGACCTACATTCTGTTATTAACTGGAGCAAGGAATGACAAAACTACTTATTATTAATTGCCTGAGAGAACTTTTCTGCCTTCCCTCAGTATGGCTGATGCTAACCTCCAAGAGAGTGACTTGTTGCACATTCAAGGATACCAACGTCACTCATGTACATTTATCATCATATATAGCAAAGACATTGTCGATGAAATTTGCTCCAACCTTTTCGTATGTCTGCCTGTTTAAATTTCTGAAATCTTTTTATGAAAACAGCTTTTCAGGAAAATAGGTTTCTTAAGTCATACCATTAACGCCTTTCTTCTATTGATGGGGGTATCCTTTATGACCTTTTGTTTAAAGTAATATGGAAAATTTTTCTTTGAGTTATATGTGCTATTCATTTTAGTTTCTGAAATTTTTGGAGATAATAACAATTTTCTGATATAAATTTCACTATTTAACCCATAGCTTGGAGGAGAAGAGCTGGATTGATACCTTGCCTATGAGTATTTATATGTAAGTGAATGTAAGGAACCCAACTTGAATTTGAACTTGGCTCTCTGATTTCTAATTCTATATCATTATATATATTCCATCAACTGCACATCCATACTTACAGCACCGAGCAGTCACCCATCTAGGTACTGATCAAGTTCAACAAGTTTAACTTCGGTGATTAAATGAGAACTAGTGTTTCAATGTGATATGTTTGTAAATCTGAATACATCCAGAAATTTATCTATTTAAAATAGGTGACAACAGTAAAGGCCATGAAAATGAAATAAAATGTTGTATAATGAAACAAAAGAATTTGAAAGAGACATAATGAAAATCACCATGTCAATATAGATAAAACAAAGTCTATAATGAATGTATAATACCATGGAAATTAATAAAATTACTTGTCAATAAGAAATTCAAAACGAGAAATGGAAAACGGTCAACATGCTAATTGACATCATAGAAGTGATTGTGCAACAAAAATTGTGGTGGGTAGGACACACAGGAAGATTAATGCAGTAAAAGGTTGTTTGATTGGAGCCCAGTGGGTAACAAATGCATTAGGATAAGACCAGTGAGAAGATAAAGAGATTAAATAGAAAGATTTTTTGGTAAGACATGGCAGAGCAGGGCATAGTTATGAGTATCATGGAAGGTTTGGGGAAAGGCCATATCTAAGAGTGGACTTGAAATGGCTAATAACATATATATATATATATATATATATATATATATATATATATATATTGTGTTTCATAAAGATAGATCAAAGTCAGCAGTAAATAAATCAGTGTTATTGGTGAAAATTTATTTAGTTCTCTACTGGATCATGTTATTTAAGTCATGGTAATTATGTGTGAAAAATGATATCACCCAAATGTCCGCCAAATCTGAAAGAAAAAGAAAAATATCATAAGATGCTTAAACTTAATTCACATTTAAAATTGAATCCATGTTATTGGAACACCCTTTATATAAGATTAATGAGACTAAAAGCTTGTCAATTAGCTGATTTATGTTACGTTCAGCATCCTGACTCCAGAGCTTTGTAGGCGGGTCTGTATGTCCACTCCTCAGGGGGTATCAACAATTTATTGCTTATATTTTGCCAATTTTTCCTTTTTATTATATATATATTTAACATTGTTGTAAGTTTTTTCTGTATTTTTGTGCTAATGCATACATTTGTGTATCTGTGCAACTATGCACCCATCTCTGTGGATGTGCATTCACTCAAATGCACTTGTCTGCATGGATGTGCATACATATAGGGTGTTGTTGTAGTACTCTTCTCATATTTGGGCAGGAGCTGCCCAGTCCTCACTTTCCAGTCTAAGCAGCTCTTAGTTTTTGTGGGTGAAGAATTATTTTCCAACCTCCAACCTTTCTCACACAGGCGAGATATTGTGAGCCTCTCACTGCTATATCACTACTACCATGGAAAGTGCTCAGACAAACTACATTCCTTGGTTCCACCAGGTCTAACCTTCATGGCTAGGATCAACCATGCCACTTACGTTGTAGCAAACCACCTACATTTCCACAGTAAGTTCCACTCAAACTTATTTATATATTATAATTATTTTTTTAAAAATATGATTCCATCGCTACATCATAAGAGTTCACATGTTTCAAAAGCAGAAGCTAAAAAACCAGCTCTGTTTCATCCTCAAACAAATTTTGGAATAACTAATCTTGAAATTTACGGAGCTTTATAAGCATATACATTCATAATATTAATTATATGGAAACGGTGAAACCAATTATTGTAATAAGGGGCATATGTTCATACAATATGTTCACTCTTACACCCCTTATTGCAATAATTGGTTTCAATGTTTCCATGTAGTTAATATTACGACTGTATATGCTTATAAAGCTCTGTAAATTTCAAGGTTAATTATTCAAAAATTTGCTTGAGGTTGAAACAGAGCTGTTTTTTTAGCTTTTTTTTTTGAAACATGAGAACTTTTATGTAGTGATGGAATCATATTTTTAAAAAATAATTTAGGCTCTACTTATGTATTGAGCACTGTTTTTTTTAAAAATAAAAACAAAAATACTAAAGAACTTTGGATTATTAACCTAAAAGTTCTATTTTTCTATATTTGCGCACACAGACACATATATATTATATACACACAAACACACACACACACACACACAGAGGGTGGATTGAATAAATGGTTGTCTAAATTATGCAAAAATGAATATCTCATTTTAACAGATATATTTGGGATTTATTTCTCATCAGAATGATCAGAGTGAGTTTTCTGAGATGCTGTACCTTCGTAATCACCGTTAGACTCATCCAACTCTTTCTGAATCCTCTTCATTTTCCTCAGATTTACACCCAAACACTCTGAAATGTTTGTATTGGAGCTTCTGGTACAAATGCCATTTCCAAATTTCCAGCTGAGTAAATTCTGTCGTGGTGCTCTTTTTCTCAAAGATCAGGTCCAACTGACCCTACTATACTGTGCATTCAACAAAATCAAAAACAAACAATGCAATGTACATTAAAAATGTAAAATGATTTACCATCACACCCTGTACATAATAGAATATGCAACCCAAAATACTTACATGGAGTAGAGAAATACATTGAAAAAATGTTTAGACCTCTTCATTACACACATCAATTCATCCTCAACATTAAAAAACGAGCTTACAAAATCCACAAGTCCAAAAAAGTAGTCACCACTAACAACTGAAAACAAGAACATTGTAATCCTACCCTCCAATACTCTATTGATAAATTTTGAGAACAAACTAGTTATCACCAACGCTAAGATTAATACCATCTCCTCCAAGATAATCACAGAACTAGTTAGCAAAAAAAAATAGATCCACCACCACATCACATGCCAGGATTTATAATATAACACTTGCAATGCTAGAAGAGCTACAGAGGTGAAACATCCAGAAATCTAAATGTCTGCATCTTTGAACATAAAAGAGACCTACATTGGGACAGCCTGCTGAAATCACTCATAACACACAGAAATAAAACAGGCCATAACTTCTATTAAATGCCACCACAATAAGAAAAAAAGGATTTGTTACATGGAAAATACTTAGATGGAATCCTGATAAATATTTTTCCGTCAATAAACACACACTAAACACACTTTATTATATTACCAACTTTCATAAAATCCATACTTAAAGTATCTAAGATCAGTCTACCTATAAACCAGTGCAATCTAAATTATTTCACTCCCACACAAAGCATCCCCCTTAATCAACATATGGATATGACCAGACATAAATAATACATTACCAGCCAAATCACACATAGACCAAATAGAATTATGATACACAAACACACAAGAATTATAGACACAAATGCTTCTTGACAGTACAAATCCATGCCAGGTCTAATTTACCAATGAAAAAAACAACACAAAAATAAAAAAAATGCCAGAATTTTATTTTTTCCACTATATTTAATTTCTGATGAAGTTTAAATATAAGCAAAACATGCTAAATTCATAAATGTTTCCTATTTGTTCCTTATCCTATCATTCTGTCAGATTCTAATCTATATTTGATCTAAATTTGAAAGAGCATTTTATATTATATTATTTGCATAGTTGCATAAAAAATGTATTACTCATTCCTAATGATTAAATTGTCCTCTTTGTTAAGTTTCTATCAACTGCTTTCATAATTTAACTTAAAACCAAAAGAGAGTCATATAAAATTAAAATTAAATGATCAGCTCAATGGCCTGATCATGATAAAGGAACCAAACACTTTCCAAAACTGGATTTGTACCAACAGAAGATTATAATGACTGTTTGGTGGTCTACGATTGGTGTTACCCATTACAGCTTTCTGAAATGTAACCAGAGCCTCAGTGATGATGTTTACTGCCAAAAACTGGATGAAATGCACAGTCAGTTAAGTAAAAAGCAACCAGTACTGATTAATCCACAAGATCCAATCCTTTCCCTGACAATACTCAGCTACGTATTGCCAGGATAACACTGCAGAAGCTGACTGACTTAGGATATAAGTCTTTGTACATCCACCATATTTCCCTGATCTCTCACCCACTGACTACCACTTTTTCAAGCAACTTGATAAAAGCCAAAAGATATTCCACTGCAAAGAAAATGCAGAAACTGCATTCAAAGACATCTTGGTGTCCAAACTTTTAGAGATTTATTGTAAGCGTATAACTAAACTTGTAACTTGATGTCAGAAATGTATAGACATTTGATTTTGACTCATTTAAACATTGTTTAAATCCATTAACTCAGGAATGAATGTTGATTCTAAAATCAGACATTTAAAAAAAAAAACAAAAAACAATATAAACTTAAAAGTGACTTATAATTTAACAATGCACTCAATGCACTTGTAAGCCAGTGGAAGCTTTGTGATCAAATTCTGACCTGGAAATATCATTTTGACATAAAAAAAATGAATATAACAAGACTTTTTTGATAAAAAGATAATTTATAATCTTACTTATTATAAAACACAGATTGTGTGTGTGTATGTGTGTGTGTGTGTCTGTACGTTTATATATTGGATCGGATTTCCTACATTTTTCAACCGATTTCAACAAAACTTCACAGGACTACATAAAATTACCCGGCTGTGGTTCTGACAGCACCAAAAATTGGAAAAACATTTGTTTTTTCCATGAAATCAATTTGAAAACATGATTAAGAGGCATTAATGAAAGGAGGACAACTCATATCAAGTTATACTTATTAATATCGAGTTAACGAGTTATACTTATTATAAAACACAGGTTGGTTGGTTGTGTGTGTTTATTTATATATGGGATCGGATTTCCAACATTTTTCAACCGATTTCAACAAAACTTCACTTTTTTTTTTTTTTGGCAGGTAGTGTTTCTTATTGTCTTGCACACTTTTTTCTTTATTTTTTACATTCAGAATGCTTTAAAATTCCATTTACAAGAAAATTGTTTATAATAAAATTCTATTCAATTGGTAGACTCATAACAATTGAAAACAATGTTTTTGTTTGAGTTTGGGTTTGACCAGTTCGTAAAAAAAAAAAAATTAATTAAGACATGTGTGTCCGTCAACCTTAAACAATAATCTTTGTCAATTTTATTTTTCAGTCTTTATGATGGTCGATACTTGATCTATCACTTACTGTTACATCCCCGGGCAACACCAGGCTCTACTGCTAGTAACTTATAAGGATGCATTGAAAGTGCCACGTTCTATAAACATTCTATGATTAATATACAAATAGGAAATTTCAGTTTATTTTTACTAAATCCATACTTAATATGGTTGACTGATTCATTTATTTTCTGCATGTTATTTAAAGTCAGAAATTTTTTTAGAGTGTAAGAATTTTATTTTTCAAGATAATAATGGTTTTAGTGATACAAGTCTTACTAATTAACCCATAGCTGGGAGGAGGAGAGGTGGATTCATACCTTTATCAAGGGTGTTTGTGTATAAGTGAATATAACGAACCCAGTCATTATCAACACATTGAAGTTTACAGAGTCTGGTATTCCCAAGCAGTCACCCATCTAGGTACTGACCAGATTTGGCATTGCTTAACTTTGGTGATTGCAATGTTTCAACATGGTGTGGCCATAAGCTGAAACAATGTAGTATAAATAAACTTTAAAATAAATAAAGATATAAATAAATGAAAACTAACAAAGTTGAAGTTATTTATATTCAAATTGCTAAAACTAATTGTCTTTTTGATTCCTCTTCTATTCTTTTTTGTTGTTCCTTAACAATGTTTTTTTCTTATTCTTTCACACTCAGTATCCCCTTGTATCTTAGTGGTTTACTGCCTTGCATGGGGTGAAATGATTAAAAAAAATATCTAGATGTACATCAATGGTTAAAAGCAAATAAATCTTGTGGGTCTTGTCAAAGACTGTTTTTCTTTGAACATTGTGGACTGGCACTACAGAATCCCAAACAAAGAACCACATCACTTGGAGACTACCAATAGCAGCAAAAATTAAAATGGATAGCACATGTAACTTGAAGAGAAAATAATGGCATAATTAAGATGTAGACTTTCTACACTACATCAAATAAAAAGCTTAGAAAGGAAACCTCCATCAATACTGGAAAAAGTGATAACAGCACTCTTCTGTAAATAATTAAAAAAATTGTTTTTTAAGAGAAATATTTATAAATTTCAACTGAAAGCAGTACTGGCTGCTCAGTCAATGAATGCCAAATGTTTCCTCATAGGGAAATGGCTAATATTATCATTACCATCTTTGCTTTTGCGTGTCTGCATGCAGTCATTTGCATATGAGCAGACATGCCATTGGTTTATTGTAATTTTTCATGGACAAAGGAATGATGAAATTCATTAAAAGGTATTTTTGTCATTCTTTATTATTCGTAGACTAATGTCATTCCTTGGGTGCCAGATAGGCTCTGAGCTGTCAAAAGAAAAGGGAGTTCATCCCTGAAATTAAAAGGGTCAACAGTGGGAAATATAGATTCCTATTCTCCTATAATAAATTTCTAATAAGAATTACTTGTGTGTAGATATAAATGTATTTGTCTCTACAATTCCCTTTAGATGGCATTCAATAGTTTATTTGCACTCCTGTTTCTCATCTCATTTATTTTCCTCATTTTGTTATGAGTTTCCATTAGTTTTGATACTGAGATAAGGATTGTGATTAATTCTTGAGTTAAACTGAAGTTAAGATTAATCAAAGGTTACAGTAGAAGTATTATGAACAGAGAGGCTTAAATTCATCATAATCATCATCAGTCCCATGACTGGGTGTGGTCATTGGGTTGCTGCACAGCTGACCGGTTCCCTCTACATATCTGGGTGGAAAATTGGAAAGATATTCATTCATTTTACGGTATGGGAAAGTAGACCTGGTGGAGTCCATCCCTCTCCATGCCAAACCACAGCCAATATCCTCTAACTTGAAGGCTCATCTATTTATATTTGTGAGATGAGGTATTGTAACTATTTACACTATTTATATTGTTCAGAATGTTGTATTAATCTCTACTGTCACATTCACAACGTTTCTGCCATTGCAAGCCCAGGCCTTCTTCAGGATCTGTCTATATATCTGAGATGAGTTATTGTAACTATTTACACTAGTTACATTGTTTTCCTCATCTTTACTATCACATTCACAACATTTTGGCCATTGTATACTCCAGCCTTCTTCAGGTGACATTTGTTAAGATTAATCAAAGGTTACAATAGAAGTATTTTGAACAGAGAAGCTTAAATTCATCATAATCATCATCACTCCCAATGACTGGGTGTGGTCATTGAGTTGCTACACAGCTGATGCTCCCTCTATAAAGGACACATGGCACAGTAGATAAATGCATTGGTTAAAGAAATCCACTGACTTGAATTGTGAGTTCAATACTTGGCCACAGCAGAGGTGAACGAATACTTGAGAGTTGACTTACCAAAGTTAAATAACTGAAACTGAGATATCCAGAAAAGGCATGGTATGTGGAACTAGAACAATTTACCCCTGTGGATTAAACAAAGGGTTCGTTTTGAAATTCCATTGTATATTACCTGAAGCAGGCCAGAGCATATAATGGGTAAAATCTTGTGGATATGGCAATAAAGACGAAGACAAAAATCCAAACAATGTAAACTGATATTGTTCACAGATTTTTTTTTTTAATTGGAATTATCCCAAAGAAGGCAGTAATGCCACTAAAACACAAGGGATTACAGGGTGTGAAAGAATTATGAACAGAAACATTAATTATGAGCAGAAAGAGAAGAGAGTAATCAGGTGGACAGTAGCAAGCGATTGACATTGCATTTAAATTTTTGCAGATTAAAGTTGTCTGGAAAGCATGGAGCCAGAGGGGAGATCCACAAGTGAAAAGTGCAATAGAGAAGAAGAAACTGTTTGCATAGAATTTACAACTACATCTAGACAGTTCAACTGTAAATTGATAAGATCTTGATACCAGTCTAATTTTAAAAAAACTTAAACTGTGCTTAATTTAAAAAAAAACAAAGTCTAGGTACAATAGGGAAGAGGTCATTTGAACAATTACTATGAAAGTATTTATAGAAAAGATATAGAAAGACAACCTTACAGCAATAGGAAAGTGACCGGAGCTGAGCTGCCAGATCAGGGCCAATAATATTGCAGAATCTTCTTTGAATTTTGTGGAGTTCAAGGTAAAATACCAGGGGCACCCGATGATATGTGGCAGCAATATTCTAAGTATGGATAAATGGTAAACTTATACCAGTTTTAACAGCAAAATTTCCAAAGCATGGAACAGCATGGGATAATTGCCCATCCCACAAAATATTTAATATCTAAAAATCTACTAAACTAATTGAGTTTCTTTTTTCCAGGTTTTCAAATAAGACATTTAGCCATCTTGACAACATATAAGAATCACTGAAAACCCTTTGAATTATTCAGCTAGAAAGAGAACAAAATAAAATAATTTCATCAGCCCCACTATGTCTTCCCAACTGAGCAATGGTGAGAGAAAAAGATTATTCAGGCCTTCAGTAATGGCACCAACAGTAATGGTTCGAGGTAATGCTTTCTCCATCATTGTGGCTGGCAGGGGATAGAAAAAATTGTTTATAGTTACGTCGTTCTGGAATTGTCATCAATGGTCAACTGAACTTGTTTTGTTTCAATAAATTACAATATTTTGACATCGGATTTTATAACAGTCTTCTTTCTTGTCAATGCACTTAATTTGGTAGCGACCTACATTCCCTCTGTATTTTAGTAGTAATTTCCACTCAAACAGCTTTCTCTCATGAACCACTGCACTGTGGAACTAACTCCCAAGAAGATGTTTCCCCTCATCACTACAATCTTAATTTGTTCGTGTCTAGAGTTAACCGATATCTTCCCCTTCAATCCATACAAACTATCCCTTAACATAACCCTTTACCTCAAGTGACCCTCAGGCCTTGAATAGGGTGAGACTTGCTGTAAAATAAATCAATAAGTTGTTTTTCTTATTACTGAAAAAATGCGTTTCTTTTACACAAAAAATATTTATTTTCTAAAATAGTCTTCTTCCTTGTCACTGCCCTTAACCCATTGGTAAAGCTGAAGGTTGATCAATAAGTTCATATCTAATGTTGAAAAAGCATTTATTTTAATATCAAATATATCACTTTACAACATAATCTTATTTTTTGTCAAGGCACTTAATTTGGTGGTGAATATCAGTAAGTTGATAGCCTAACCAAGAAAAAAGCATTTATTTTGCATAATAAATATTTATTTAATTAACATTATATTGACAAGGAAAGGACCAAATCTATTAACTCTGTGGTGAATATTAATCCTATAGACCAACATTATGTACTGAAATTTTCAGATCCCAATTCCACTAATAGTACCTAGGCTATGAAATTATTGATCCACCCTTATACAAGATAACTTCACTGTGTCTGTAATCTAATGATAAAAAGTATTTATTTTGCATAAAAAATATACATTTTCAATATATCTTTTATTGACAATGCACTTAGTTCAGAATGAATCAAACATTATACAGTGAAACTTACACACCAAAATTCAGCTCAGACCTGTGTCCTATTACAGACATTGATTCTCCTTCATATATGGTGAAATTATTGTATGATACTGAAGAAATCCTTTTATAAAATTATTAAAAGAATAATCAGCAAGGAAAGAATAACATAAAAATGGTTTTATTATATAAATTTATTGAATTTATTAGGTGCTTTTTAATTTATATTTTTATTATTATCCTTAATTATTTTGATTTTGAAATAAGAAAAGAAAGCAAAAAAAGAGAAGAGGAATTATGAGAAATGGAAAAACAAATTGAGGTAAAGAAATGTTACATAAAAAGAAAATTCCCAAATACGAACATTGACAAAAAACAAAAAAAGAATTACGACAAAGAACATCAGTTTGCCACAGAAATACTTTTAAAAATAAGAAAAAAAATAATTGTAATAAAATTATAAAAAAACAATTTCCATTCTCTAAAAAGCCAGAACATCAAGAATTTAAACTTGGCATACCCAAAAGACAACCAGCAAATCAGTAAGAAGAAGAGATTTTAAGGAAGAGAGCCAGAAAGTCAAAACTAAATGTAGACACTATGGCACTAAGAGAGTAAGCCTATAAAAAGATTAGAAAACCTGATATGCCAATTAATGGCCTCTGTAGTTGAAGAGGGCATGGACAATTTCCTTTGCTTCAGTTCATATTTAGGGAAAAAATGGTTAAAGATGATAACAGTCATAAGATAGCTAATTTGATATCCTGGAATAAATATAATCGACTCTTGAAGAGATACATAAATTGTTAAATATTTGACCTAGATTTGTAAAGAGAAAGATTAATATATACATATATATGCAAAAAAACAACAAAAAAAACCAAAAACATCTGGTCCACTGATGTAATGGTCTATGCTTCTTTGGATAAAAAAAAAAACAAAAAAAACTGACTTTAACAATAACAGAAAAAAAAGATGGCAGACTTTAACAGAAAAAAAAGATGTCTGCTAAAATAAAATATAAAACAAAGGTTCCTAAAAAGAAACTCCTTTGCTGACTTTTTTTCATTATTTTCTATTTTCTGTAGTAGGGCAGACTGGGCTCTTCAGCCTTGGATAGCAACAAGTCTAAAATGGTTTATATTTGGATTTTTTTTTATATTAATGTTAGAAGCTTGAGCTGTGGCTCTAGACATCTCTAAAGCATTTGACAAGGTTTGGCATGCCAACCTTCTTTGTAAGTTCAGGGATATGGCATTACAGAACAATTATTTGACTTAATACAATCATTCCTGTCAAACCATGAAATGAAGATCATCCTAAATGGGTTCTCCTCCACTTCCTTTACCACGAACGCCAATGTTCCCCAAGGCTCTATCTTGGGTCCCACACTGTTCCTGATCTTCGTTAATGACCTTCCCAATGTCATCAGTTCCCAAGTAGGCATCTACACGGACAACACTAGTATTTACTTATACCTCAATAGTAAATCTGGTATCATTGACAAAATGAACCTGGCCACCAGTCTCAAAATGGACCTACCAATCTGCGGTTGACTGGGGCAGGAAATGGCTTGTAAACTTCAATGTCTCCAAAACGAAACTGCTCTCCTTTACCCACCACAGAGATCCCTCCCTGCAGCCTATCAGAATGGCTGATGCCCAACTCCATGGGAGTGCCTCATTGTACCTGCTTGGTCCACACACTGTCAGCTGATATGAGGTGGAACAATAGACTCAACAAAATCCAGAGATGGATATGCAATATGTTAGGTCTACTAGCATCTACTTTACAGTCACTTTCTCACAGACATGCCATGGCTTCATTTTGTCTCTTCTATAAATATTTTCATGGCAACTTTTCTGATGAGTTGCTTTCTCAGGTTACCAGACTGCATGAATTTAAGCGAGCTACTAGGTTGGCATCTCATTCCCACCTTTTCAGTTGAAACAGTTAAATGTAACTATCTCTTCTACTCAAACAGCTTCTTCTCTCGCACTTCTCGTCTGTGGAATTCTCTTCCTTTTACTTGCTTCCCTGATAAGTATAACCTTCAAATATTTAAATGTAATGTCAATCAACAACATCTGATACCTTGATCTCATTCTCAGTCCGTTTCTTTATCCTCTCCCCAAACACACCTCTTTACATTTGTTCTCTACCCTCTGTAACCCCTTGCATGCTAGTGGCACTCCCACTTTGCTTGGGGTAAGATGCTTAAAAAAAAAAAGCATTAAAAAAATCTAAAGATGAACCATTCTTTTATGATAAAATACATAATTTATCTTAAAGGTGGCAAAAGTATTTCAGTTTTAAATAACACACAAAGAGTTGATAAACCATAAAAAACAAATCAATCAAAACAGAAATGTGGCATGTATAAAGCCAGGAAAAAGTATTTTGATACAAAGCTCGAGAGCCACTCAAAGTAGACTGTTAATGTTAAAATGATTATGATGCATATGAGTGAAAGTAAACATATTAGAATGTGAAAACTGTGAGAATAAGAAGGATAGATAATAATGACTCTTGACTTCAAGAGGTTAAGATTGTAGGGTTCAGAGAAACATCTATGTAAAAATCTGTTCTACAAGTTAGCAGTTCTTTGAAAAAAGCTCTTTGAGTTGAACTTTCTCCTTAGATTAAGAGTATGAGGGAAATGAGGATGATTCAACTCCAAGGAAGTAGCATGGAATCTCTTAGGTGTAAAGGTCTAAACTGGTGGAACTAAAGAATAAAACTCTTCTGAACATTTGGAAATAGAGATAGGTTATCAACATTGCATCTGCACGGAAGAGACCGCAAAGTAGAGAATAGGTTTTTCCCTCAGAAAAACCTGTAAACGATTTGGAACTTTTTCACGACTACCCTAGATATTGCTGTAAAACTCTATTTTTGGTCAGACTCTTGTAAAGATAAAGCTTGGCAGAAAGACTCAGATATTTCTTGAAGTGATATAATTTTCTGACCATTTTTTCAGCGTGCAATGGATCGGGGATATGTAGTGAACATGAGACCAAGAGATGTTCAAAGCATGGAGACCCATTGAGAATGCAACTGCTCAGGATGACTGGATAAACCATAGGGTCTGATCAGTAATAATGAAATGATACTAGATTTTTGAGGTACTAAAAGTAACAAAACAGTTATTTCAACATTGAACTGTTAGAACTTGTTCAAAGAAGAGATCATCTGCAAGGCACCAATCTTCTTGATTTTTGGAAGTGTATCCATAAACTGTGGTATCATTTGAATAGATGTTCATTAACAATGTAAAAATGGTCCAAGGCAGTTCATTTACAAAAAGCCAGGAACAGAGTAGGACAAAAGAGAGAACCTTGGGAAAAAGCTGCATTGGCCTCATGTGTTTCAGATGACTGACCATTCATGACTGCTTTCATGCAAAAATTCTCCAGCTATGCTGTCTCTGGAAGAAAATGTGACAGAGCAAAATTTCCAGAAATTCATTCATCAATAGAAATGATACTGTATAACATGTATTGGGTTCAAAAGGGGACTATTTCAAAGGAGATTAAATGTCAAATTGATATGTGTTGTAGTTTTCTTTTTTATCGCACCAGTCCTGATAATTTTTGCCCAGACTTCATATATATCCGATCATATTTTCGATACCATTCAGACATATCTTTTGTACCAGATGTGTATTGAGATTCTGGTATTTCTGAAACTTTTTCTTAAACTGAACCACAAACCTACTGAAGTGTCTCGGAGAAGTTGGGAAGTGAAAAAAAAATTTAATAATACCTAAATGTACTGTCCAAAATAGTTTTAAGTATTTTAAGATTTACAACTTCTCCCATGAAATAAATCTCTGAATTGGATGACCCTCAGGTTTTGATTATGATGCTTTAAAACACAAGGCAGAAGAGATACTGACTAAGAGCAGTCAAAAATGAAAAAAACAAACAAAAAAAAACGTCAAGAGCTAGGCCCATCAAAAGATATAATACACAGAGCATTAAATAAGCTTCAATAAGAGACAGGACCTCTTGAGGTACTGAACAAATTTAACAGTGTCATAAGGAAAAATTTCTCAGTTGTAAATGTATTAGAGTCATTTGCCAATACTCCTTAATTTAAAGGCTGCTTACCAATTTCATTTTGATCAAATCCTCTTTGATTGACTGGTTTTCCGATCATAGTTTCTCAAATTCACAATATTTAATGGCATGTTTTAAATGAAAAACATATTCAATGACTGGTTCATTCACTTTTTGAGAAATATTCACGACTTAGCTCTCTCTGCATTGAGTATTTTTTCTTGTGTGCCTTATGTTTTTCACTATTAGCTGACATACTGTCAAACGCCATTTCCTCCAACTGTCTTGGGTGTGCACTTTTATAATGGTCTCACAACCAGCAGCTGCCAAGAAGAGATCAGTTTTAAATCCTTCAGCTTTTTTTGTTCTAGCTTTAGCTGCTAGTATTCTAAGCCACACTTGTGCCTATTCATAATTATCAAGTGATAATTGTTTCTTTGGTTCATTTGGCATTTTAGTGTAGTGTTACTGACTCACAGGAAGTAGTATGCACTCAACTGCCACATGGGTAATAATATATCTTATTCATAAAAACAACTGAAAACCTTTAAAATTAAATAATGTCTTAATTTCATTTCCCTTGAAATAAAAGCCCAGAAGTGGATGATCATCAGTTGTTGATTATAAACACATGATAAAAACACTCAAAAAAGCTTGGAAAGATGCCACATTGCAAGTATTACATAAGCTTCAAAACACAAACTCTTGAGAGGTTAAAAAAATGGCAATATTTTTGTGACACCCTAATAACAATAGTCTACAAGATAAAGTTTCTAACTATTGTTCTGTAGCCAATACTCTCTGTAGATATCTGTATAATTTGCATGTGTATATATGTGTGTGTTTCTATATATATATGAGTATCTCAGTGTGGTTTGTTTTAAAAAGTTACATCTCTCAACACCAAGTGATTCTAAACTGTCTGATTTTGTTTCACTTTGAAAGTGAATTTTACATCTCAGTTCTACCCCAGCCAAACTCCTCATCAATTCTTAGACTTCAATTTTCATCCCCCTATCCCCAGGCTTTTAGCCGAGTGAAGCTCTTTTTTCCTTTCTGTTTTGGCAATTTTTTTAGTCTAATAGCAGAATGCTTGCCAAATCTACTTATCAAAGATGAGATACACTGAGCCCAAACACTCATGTAAAATACTTTTCTCTCAGACATAAGCGTTAAATGGATTTGAACAGTTTGTTCAAGTAAATGATTACTTTTCAGAAAGTAAAAAAAAAATGCCAAATAAATTGCTTGCTATGTATCATATTGTGAATACACTTTTTTTTGTAAAATTTTTGACAAGGTCATAGAAAATTAAATATATACGAAAAAAAGTATAAATTATATAGATTGATTTGTTTATTAAGGCTTATCAACCTTTTGCAAGTTATTTAAAGCCAGAAAATATTTTAGATTGTGAGAAGTTTTTGGAAATAATAATGATTTATAGATACAAGTCCTACTTTTCCCAAAAGTATTTGCACATAAGTAAATATAATGAATCTAAGTGGGATTAGAAATCAGGTCTCCAATCTCCAATTCTGAGTTTTTATCAAATATACCACCAGCACATCCAAGCTTACAACAACTGACCAGGGTCAACGTTGCTTATTCGTTGATCATATAAGAACTGGTGTTGCAATGTGATATGGATGTAAGCCTATGAAACTATATTATAAAAGAAAATCTGATTCTCTATCTGTAACACACTATCTGCATATGACTTTGTATATGCATATCACTTATATGTGCTTGTTCCATTTAATTTGCACATATACAAACATATTTTGACATTGCAGTTTTAAATAAGACATTGAAATAATATATTTCCTTCCACCTCAGTTTGGAAAGCCCCTACCCTGACTGAAGAACAAAAACATGAAGTTGTAAACAAGAAAAAACTTTTTTTTTTCTGAACCTTAACATAACAGATAATTATAGGATTTTCTTGAACTTATCAGAAATTATTTGAAAAAGAGAGAAAATAGATTAAGAGAAAAAAACATAGAAATGGTGCTACCAAATGAAGAGGAAATAAGTAGGGATGTCATTTCATTGAAAAGAAAAAATGGAAAAGGGAATAGAATTATTTTTAAAACCTTTTTATGAAAGGTTTTAGGAATATTTTTCCAAATGTCATTGAATTAAAATCTACAGACACAGTGCCATCATACATATGCACACAATTTGAATGAAACTTTAATGGTTGTCTGTGTCATAAAGACTAATTTTTCAATCTGACAAAAATAAACATTAAAAAACTCTGGATAACAGGAGAACTATAAGTTAGCCCTTTGAAATAATTTTTATGACTCCCTCCTGCATATAAAATGAATATATTTTTTAATAAATATAGCATTTTAAATGGACAAACAATTTAGATTTGAAATTTGATCATCTTGCTGTTAACAAAGCAACAGGGAGCAAACTAATTAAATATAAAAATATACATTGTTATATTTTAATTAGGTATCTCCAAAGGTTCACTAAAAAAAGACCATACCATGATGAAAAAATGACGCAAATTTAATAAAAACAAAGTTTTATCATCACATTCTTTATGTTATTATTACAAGGAAAGACCAAATAATTTTTTGATTATTAAATTATATTTTTTCATCCTTTTTAGGACCTACAAAATTTTGGTGTTTTTCTTGTGTCAGTGGGTGACTAATAATTAGTATAGGAAATTTTAGTGTCTTTTTGTAGTGAAAAACATTTCGATTTGGAAATTCTTGCAAAAATCAAATAATTGTTATACTTTAATGAAACTTTCAAATATTATTTTAGAAAAAGTTCTTTTTACAAAATCTTGGTAAAAATATGTTTTGCTTTTACATCTTGTACCCCTCACTTAATTTAATTTTATAAAATTTTGAGAAATTCATTTTTGTAGGGATTAATATTTGGATTAGTTATAAGCACAAGTCCTTGGATAATTTAAATCATCAATTTTTTTGTAAAACTGGAACATGGTATGGTCTTTTTTAATAAACCTTTGAAAGTACCTAATTAAATGGGAAGGTTGTCACTAGAACAGTGTGCTGAATTTGTTGAGCAAAAAGAATAATTTCCAAAAATTAACTGAACAAAAGTTACAGATCTGGACACGTATGTGATAAAGAAAAAAGATAAAATAACATGTACTTTTTATGGATGTCAACATCAAAGAGAAAAACAAAAATGTCCAGCATATAAAAGAAAAATGTGAAAAGGGTTTCAAAATGAATCATTTTAAACATATATGCAAATCCAAAGAGAAAAAACATAGAAATGGTGCTACCAAATGAAGAGGAAATAAGTAGGGATGTCTTTTCATTGAAAAGGGAATTTTAATTTAAGAATTTGAATCAATAACATTTTATTGAACATGCAACTAGATACAGGAAGTGACATGACGTTGATACCCTGAAATTTCTGGAGAGATTAGGAAAACCATGATTAAAGAAAAGTCTTATCCAATTGAATCAGTTTCAGTGCATCCATTAGGCTATTTTTGATGCCTACATGGAACTAAAAAATAAGTTTGACATATTACCAGTTACTGTGGCAAACTGTGAAAAGAATCATGGTCTAATAGGAAATGATGTACTGAACTTAAATTTGACAAAATTAGTAAACAAAGTGAAGGCAGAAGAAACTGGAATGTTAAAAAAAAATATGAAGCAAAGTTAAGACTAAAGGAAAATATCTCCCCCTCACATTTTTGAGCATAAAAAGTGCCAGTCCATCTACTAACAATACTTGTGGAAAAACTAAAAAAATTACTGGAACAATATCTATTTGAACAAGTTCTGCCAAAAGGGAGCAAAAGGGCCTCCCCATTAATAATTTTAAGAAAGAAGGATGGGGATCTGCATATTTGTGATGACTACAATATAGGTGTAAACCACAAAATATGTGCAGACTCATATACTATTCCCAATATAGAGTGGGCTTTGAATTCCCTTATGGGCATGAAAACATTCTCTAAAACTGATCTAAAGTTAGCATACATCAAATCCCTATTGATGAAGACTTTAAAGATGTCTGAACAATAAACATGCCAATAGGCTTATTACGATGGAAAAGAATGCCATATACAATTAAAACCGCAAGTGCAATTTTTCAAAGGGCTACAGAGCAAGTTATTGGTAGTGACATAAAAAATACAATATGCTACTAGGATGACATTTGTGTTGGTGCTATTAATGACAAAGAATTAAAATGGAAAACCAGTGTTAGAATCTTAGGACTTTAAATTTCTACAGATGATATGTAGAATGATACTGTGAATTGACATTTTACTGCTTCAAGAAAAAAGAAAGTGGAATTTATTTACACAGAACAACAAGTGACATTTGAAAATTTAAAAGCTGTTCTGGCAAAGAAGCCAGTAGTAAAAATATTCAACACTAGAAAGGAAATAGCAGTAACAACTGATGCAAATGAACACTCAATTTTGGAAATATTAGCTCAGGATGGTCATCCTATTATGTATCTTTCAAGAAAATTGTCAAAAGCTGAATTGAACTACTCAAATATTGAGAAAAAAAGCCTTGGCCATGATAGGGACAACAAATAGAACTCATCAGTTTTTGAGTGGAAAGAAATTCCTACTAAGGTCCTTTAGAATTCATATTTAATCATAAGAAGAAACTTCCTAAAGTAACGTCTTCTAGAATTCTAACATGTGCCTTCATGTTAATGGTGTTTGACTTTGATATTGAGTATGTGAATGCATACCATTCTGCATTCAGATGCTTTGTTAAGATTGAGGTTCATTACTTGTGAAAGTGAGAAAGAGGAGGAAAAATTCAAAGATACTTTCTTACACTGGGTCAAAACTGATATTTTGTCAATAGACAAATTAGCTGAGGATATGAAGCAAGATCTCATATTGAACAGTATACTGTTCAGGATAAAAATAATAAGTGGAATAATTTCTCATGGGCAGAAAGACGTTTTAAAAAGGTTAAACACAAGCTAACCATAGAAAAGGGCGTAATTTGTAATGGAGGAACATTATAAAAAGCATACATGTTCATTGTGGAATAACATCTATACAAAGGTGATTAAAGCTAGAGGTATGGTGGCCAGACTATTCTACAGATGTAAAAGAATGCATAAAAATGTGTAAAATGTTCAATGAAAGAAGAAACTTCATTCAGACATAGCTTAAAGTGTCTAAACTTTGAGACAGAGTACAAATGGATCATGCCCATGTTAATAGAGTAGAATTATTACTAATACTGGTAGATTTGTATTCAGTCTGGACAGAAGTAATACAGGTTTCTAACAAAAGAAGTTTGACTGCGAAACAAGCATTAAGAATCATATTTTCAAGAAATGTAATTTTGAAAATATTAATATCTGACAATGCTGCAAAGTTTGAAGATGCGGAACTATGCCAGTAGTTGAACAAAATTAGTCGCAAACCATATAAAACCTTACTGTACCATACTCAATCAAACAGATTAGCAGAAAGAATGTTGCAAACTATAAAAAATGGATTGAAAAAAGTGTGTACAATAGAAAGAAAAGATAGAAACATTTCTTCCTATCTTGTTGCTAAGCTATAGGACAATACCACTTTCTGGAAGATTGAAAAGCCCATTCACCCTCATGAGTAGACAGATTAGAGCCCCATTGACCATGTCCTATACTACCAACAAAAAAAATATTGTATAAAAAGAATAGTGATTCTAATATACAAGAGGCAAAATTTATAATGCAAAGTGGACAGAATACTATGATAATAAAAAAAAATGGAAAATAGGATATTACTGCATGCAGAACAAGTTAGATTGCAACATGATAGCAATGAAGAAATGTACAGGGAGCCTGAAAGTAATGAAGGCAAAAGTGTTCTGTCAAGGCAAGGTAAACTAGACAGTGAAATTTTGTGTAATATAGACTCTGATGATGAACAATACTCCGATGAAAAAAGAAAAAGATCAAGATTTCCCATATCTAGACAATCTCTTAGGGAGAGGGAGAAAGATGAGGAGACAAAAGCTCTCAGAAGAAGTACCAGGGTAAATAAGGGAATAAAACCTCTTTGGTGCAGGGAGATGAGGTGACTCATTTATAAATGAAGACACAAAGACACCAAATAGCTACAGCTATTAATCATGAGGCAGTTAAGTGTATACTACTTCCTATTAGTCAGTAACACTACACTACAACTAATAATAAATGGAAAAACTTTGCAATTCAGTGACACCCAGTATTTTAAAAAGAATTTTGCATTTTTTGTGCATGTATAATATGCCAATTTTTGTGAATACAGACATCCATACTTGACATTATCAGAAAAGAAAAGCAGTAACTATAGTAAATTTAAAGCAAAAGTACCTAAAATTTATTAAACCATTAGATTACTTGGAATATTTTCCTAAATTTTAAAATTGCTGGGTAGTTATATAAAAATGCGCTCATGTTATATTCATCAAGTAATTTTAAAGATATGACCACCGTAGAAAAATTTTTTTCCAAAAATATGTCTATTGAGACAGTTTCCAACACTTCATAAACACCCCTGCCTCCATTCTAAATAATGCTTATTTGTGACATTATAAACTAAAAGCAAGTAATATTTGTTTTAAATCAGATTAATTACACTTTAGATCAGCCAATCTTCCTCAAATAAGTGCATCAACATTTGTATCAAAAATGATGCAAATCCTACTGAAGTTGTTATTTGTCAATATTCCAATTCAATAAAATGTTGAAAATATCATTTCTTGAAAATATGCATTTTTGTAGATTTTAGGGACACCCTATAGAATAAAATTGGATATTAGTCCCCATATTATGGCTATATTTGTTTTGCTCTATAAGAATGGACATTAACTAAAAATTGAAAAATAAACTAGATGCCATATGGACAAGGTCACTACTCTACAAATAACACCGTATATAAAAAAAAAAACAAAAAAAAACAGCTATAAACAGTTAATTCTCTTTACAAGTCATTTCCAGAGAAGTAAATATGAACTAAGTGATGTTCTGTTGTGGACACCAAAACACATATATTTTTTTAATCATTTCTCACTAAGCAAGGCAATAAAGTCACTAAGATGTAACGGGTTACTGATTAAGAAAATGTATGATTAACAGAAATCACTGAGAGAACAATAGAAGAATGGAAATTAAAATAACAAAAGATAACAACTGACATTGCTTTTAAATTTTTGAAGATCACTGGAAGCCAGAAGAGAGTTCCACAAGTCAGAGGTGTGAGTAAACAAACTGTTAGCATAGAACTTTATATCTAGCCATTTCAAGTGTAAAATGTTGTGAACTTGTTTCCAATCTAGTAGTACACTTAAATTCATAAAGATTAGGTACTGAAGAGGAAACCTCATCTGAACAATTACCATAAAAATATTCATAGAAAAGGCACAGAGAAGCTACATTATAGTGGTGGGGAAATGGCTGAAGTTGAGATGCCAGATAAGGACCAATAACATTGCAGGTTCTTTTTGTATTTCATCAAGAATCTCTAAATACTTAGCAGAAGTACCAGACCAGCTGTGGCAGCAATATTCATTCCTCAAACATTCAACAGATATGTGAAGACATCAGATGCCAACCTGAGGGACTACCACTTATACTGGATAATCATGATGACTGGGGGAGAATGAGCCATGATTATCTGTGCAATCAGCACAGATTGGTTTTGAACTGTTGCAATAGCACTTTGTTGGACTAAAAGCAGTGGCAAACAAAATATACACATGTAAATAATGAGTCAGCATTGTCAGTAGGGAAACAAAATTTCACCATGATTACCCCACTTGGTTTCATCAAAGCAATGTTGATAGAAAGGAAAACATTTTGTGACTCACTGTCTTTCTCCTCTTTGTTCTGAGATGTGAACTACATGGTAATTATGTTCCTACTGGGAAATGTTAGTTTCCCCGGTCCACTGACAACTGAACTATCTTCCCACTTTCCAACGCATGACACTCACACCATACTTCCAAAACCTCAACTTATGAAATAAATAAAACTTTTACTTTGGTTGTTTCAACTCAACACAAGGCTGACTTGACCATAGTAATGATGCTTGTACTGATTAATTTCTGGACCAAGAAAAAGAAAATGGACATCCCATAACCAAGGATAAAGGAGAAACTTCCCTTTGGTTGTTCCAACTCTGCACAAGGTTGACTTGAGCTTGACTATGAATACAGTACTTATATTTACCTACTGTAACTCCTAAACAAGAACAAAAACAAAAACAGAAATACCCAAGGGACATAGAGTCACCATAAAAAGAATAAATATCCGTAGAAGCTCAAGTTTTTGTATGCTTCTATCTTTTTTGTTTATATATTGAACAGGCACCCAACTAAAATACACACAAATATTCAACCTTGTAACTTCCATATATTTTTCTATAACTGAGTAACAAAGGAGAGAAAATACACTAATATGCAAAGAAAAGAAGTCATTAAAATTTAGAAATTGTTTGAGTGTCTGTGCATAAGTTTATTCATCCAGGAAAAGATATCCCCCATGCCCAGAACAAGGCTGGGAGCAAAAGAGAAAAAAGAAAAGCAAGAAAGTGTCCCAGTTTTATAACTGTTCAACAGCATCTTGGTGAAGCCAAATGGAGGTAACACACAGAACCCCTATCATCATTATTAGGATGATAATAACTCAAAGATTATCTCCCGGGTCTTGTATAGGATGTTAAGGTATCTAATAAGCTAATGTTTACCCATTTTAATGATTACCAATAATTTTACCTAGCTTACCTGTATATTACTATGTTAATGTCAAGGTAGTCTTATATGCCATCAGTTGCAGTAATTACCCCTTCAATGTGTATTATGTTGTCTAAAGTTTTCAAAAAAATTTACTAACACTATAATACTCCATAAAAATGGTAAAAGAAAGTTCTTGAAAGGCTTTGCAATGGTAGACTAGAAATTCTCAAGTTTCCAAAGCTTTTTGCAAACAAGAAGGAAAAAGTTTAAGTAGTCTTGAAATGCCACCAGACAGTTTGAATGACTTTTTTTTTCTTTTTTTTTTTTTTACTATTCTTGTAAATATATCTTCCTAGCACTTAATCTTGGACTAACTCTTCAAATTTATAGCTTGGAAAATAAACATCTCATCTCTGCTGCCATTTCAAGACATGGTAAGGAGATTTATGATATTACTTTATTAAACATTTCTATAACTAACAATACTTTATTGAGAATAAACAAGAATTTTCATGAAAACCCATCTTTTGATATTTTCCCATTCAATAATGAATTAAAGGAATTATTAATAACTTCTGTATGTCTTTTTATATTTCAAGATTTTACAAGAACAAAGTTACACTGCTATGTTGACTAGGTTTAAGTTATCTTTGAGTCAAATGGTCAAAAACAATCATTACAAACCAAGCAAGATTTAAATTTAGAAGCAGACAGGTTTGCTTATCATCTGGTTCACACTCCTCTGCAGTCTTTTTTAACAGGAGTTTCCTCTTTAGGATTTGGTCTTAAAAGTCTTTTCATTCTCTATCACTCCTAGTGGTCTCTGGCATCTTATTAGCATTATTGCCTTGTTTGGAATGAAATAGTTAAAACATATATACAGGGTGCGATGGATAAACTGTCATCTAAATTATGCAAAAATTAAAATAACACTGACATCTCATATTAACAGACATATTCAACAAAATTACATGAAAATATCTTGAAATACTAAAGAGTAAATTTATTCAATAAAATCAACATTGGCTTCAACCACAGCCTTCAGATGACTTCAGAATTTCCTGAAACTCTTCTGGATGGTCTCCTTGTTTAAGTTGGTGAATACTGCCATAATCCTTGCCTTCTGTTCATCTTTCGTGTTACAAGGAGTTTTGTTGGTTGCTCACTAAAGTGTGCCCACATATAATAATCAAGGGGATTGCAGTCTGGGGAGTTAAGTAGCCAGATGTAAGTGGGGATGTATAAGCAGAAATTGTCTGACAGCCATGACTGGATTCACCTGCTTGTGTAGAAGGTGCAGGGTCTTGTTGCCAGACATAGGGTCTTTAAGCACCTTCTTGAGCCAAGGCAGCACTACCTCCTCCAGGCACTTGATATAGGCCACCATGTTGAGTCTGAGGCCCTGTGAAAAGAGGAATGGAAGCATAACGCCACCATCACTAACTCCAAACACTATAATGTTGACTGGATATATCATCCAACTCTTTCTGAATCCTCTGCAGTGTCCTCTAATTGACACACAAAACACTTTGAAATATTTGTATTGAGGCTTCCGGCACAAATGCCAAGCAGTACAGCATTCCATTTCCAAATTTCTGGCAAAGTGAATTGCATTATGATGCTCTTTTCCTCACAGACAGTGCCCAACTGACCCTACTATACTGTGCAGTTGACAAAAACAAACAATGTGTATGCACAAAATTAAAAATATAAAATTGTAACAATTTACACATCGCTCCATATATATATATATATATATATATATATATTATTTATATATTTGTGAAATTATTTGTTGGGTAGAGAATATCTCTTTCTAAAACAAGACATTTGCTAGTCTTTGATGACGAGTTTAATTCTAAGCATATGCTTTAAGTATATGGTCTGGTGCCAGATTTGGATCATTAAGATGGTTTTGGGGCTTAGATATTTTCTTTGGAGTTTATAGCTAAGTTCAAAAGAATGTACTGAAGACTAGTTTCTTCAAAAGTTTGATTGAATAAATAAAAAAAAAACATGTTATCTACTTTTTATAACTTTTTACAACAATGAAGGTGGAAAATTGAAAATTAATGACACAATTTTTTAAGTTTTAGCAATTATAAAGTAAAAGAAATATTAAAAAGATGAAATTATTATTATTGTTAGTATTTGCAAAAGTCTTAGTTGGAGAGTGGGGTGAAGGAGTAACAGCCATGATTTTATCTATTGTACTTAAATCTTAAATTAACAACTACCTTTCGTCTGAAGTTCGTTACTTTCATTTAAGAATATATATAATGAAAATACAGAAAGAATTTTAAAAGAATTAGCCTATAATTAGATAAAGTATTTTTGTGGTAGGTTAGCTGAGTCCTTGTAAAATTAAATGAATTCAACAATTCAAGTGATTTTTTTTCTTATTCTTTTATCAGACAAGTATGATTGAATTAAACATTTTCTTTGATGCTTTCCAGACATTACCATTTATACTTTCGTCATGCTTCAACAATTTCATTCAACAAGATCAATTGACAAACTTGTCTGGGTTGAGGAGATGAAATTTTTCAATTAAACTTTTTTTTGATCTTCCTTTTGATATCAAGATAAAATTTTCCTTATATAGATACATATATATATATATGCACATGTATATATTTCAACTCAAATTTTTATTAAAATCTAGATATTTTTTTTACTCTGTAAAGGACAATTTTTCTTCAGTTTTAATCAAAATTCACTGAGTTAGTTGATAAATCAGTCAATCTACCCATGTTATCTATTTCAGAAAGATTGTATCTGTGACGAGTGAATGCAAAATAGAAAAATTGGTCACACTCTAGATTATTCTACTTTCAAAAATCTATAAAGAAGTATATAAGAGTAAGTCTACATTGCACTAAATAGGCAGCATTGGTGGATAGCAATGTCAGCATCACATTGGCCATAGGCACTGGGAATTCAACATCAGAATGCACATTCTTCAGGATAGTATCAATGTCTATTATCCGTTCTCCTCTTTGCCATGTTTCTCCCATCAAACAGTTCTGTAATAAAGGATGCCTAGTTCCAGAGACTTCAACATCACACCAGCACTCCACTTCCTTATGCTAATGAGAGACATTTAGTGGATAGCAGTGACAGTTGGGATTGGGTAATTTTTATCATTGGCTCATAAGCATGTGTATTGACACCCCGTAATAAACTATCTTGTGTCACATGCCACCAGTGTGCAGGAGTGAGTATCGTGAGTAAATACAGGAGTAGAGTGTAATATCAGTGTAATACTGGCTCTTCTGGTCAACAAACCTGTCATGATATTAAGCAAAATCAAATTGGAAAACTTCAGGAGATAAAAAAAGAGTGTGAATAAAGAAAAACTGAGAAAAATGAAAAGGAAACCAAGTGAAAGAAAAAAATGAATTGAAAGAAACATAAGAAAGGCATAGAGAAACAAGTTTGCTGGCTGGATATCAAGAGACAATGATGAAAAGGCATAAAAATTGTAATACATTAAGAGCAACACCTGAGATTATCCAGACCATGGTATTGCTGGAGTTTGCAAGAACACTAAGGAAGATGCTGGAAATTTGAAAATACTTGCTTGTCACTCAATCTACAGCAATAAGCAAAAAAGAGAAATATGATAAATTAATAATAAGAGGATGAATTAGAATTTCAATGAAAAATTGAGATGATCCAAACATTTTTATGACCTGCAAGAAACTTACTGAGAAATTGTCTGGAGAGTTGAAATGACTTGCTGTCACTCATGTGCAGTGATTAACATTAGATATATGATGTGAACATATAAATGAATGAAATATATTCATCGTCAAGGATACTGAGGAAGGTGCTGAAGATTTGAAAATATTAGCTGTCACCAGCGATAACCACCAAAGATCTTGTATACACATGTAAATGAATAAAATATAATCATCAAACATCAGCAATGATACTGAGGAAGGTGTTGAGGTTTGATGTGATTTGCTGTCACTCAATCACCAGTGAAATGCACCAAACATTTAGTGCACACATGTAAATGAATGATGTTTAATCATTGGCAAAATACCAAGGAAGGTGATGGAAATTTGAAGAAACTTTCTGTCACCACCATCAAGGATACTGAGGAAAGTGCTGGAGATTTTAAGAGACTTACTGTCACCAGTGATAACAATCAAACACCTGGTATGCTTATGTACATGAATAAAATATAATCATTGACAAGGATACCAAGGAAGATGCTGGAGCTTGGAAAATATTTGCTGTCACCAGCAATAAACACCAAACATCTGTTGCACAGATGTAATTAAATGAAATATAATCATTAGCAGCAATACTGAGGAAGGTGCTGAGGTTTGAAGAGACTTGTATCACTCAATAACCAGTAATAACCACCAAACATATGATGTGCACATGTAAATATAATCATCAGCAACAATACTGAGGAAGGTGCTAGAGAATTGTAAAGACATGATGTCACTCAATCACCAGTGGTAATCACCAGATATCTGGTGTGCTCATCCAAATGAATGAAATATAATCATTGGCAAGGATACTGAGGAAGGTGCTGGTGATTTGAAGAAACTTTCCATGAAACAGACTTACAGTGATAACTACTAGAAATCTAGTATGAACATTCAAATGCAAGAATTATGAAAGAATAATAATTAATAATAATTAAATTTTGATGAGGAAATCATGACTTTCATACTAAAATATGACATAGCATATGCAGATTTCTACAATCTGACCTCAGCTGGATTAACTACTTACAAAACTGATGCTATCCATAAATTTACATATGGACATTATAAATCAATTATCCACTTTACAGCCAGTTCCCTTATTTATACTGCAACTTGAATTTCAAATGTTGCAAAGTTGGATACAAAGTAAGGTTCCAACTTTACATACTATGTAATTGATTGTCGACTTAAAAGCCAATTATATATTTCAAAAATACAATTATTACATAATTACATATAAAAACTACAATAAAAAAATTAAACAGATTTAATAAAATTTTTTAACAAATACCTGCTGCCCATATATATATATATATATATATATATATATATAAAAGTTGAAATTGAGGTCAACACCGTGCGGAAATAGCAACAGTCTGTTTTATGCATGAAAACAATCTCCAGACCTTAAGATTCCATTCAGGCATGAAACAGACTGTCACCACTCCACATTGGCCTCAGTACCTACTTTTATATTTACATATGCTCTGCTTCTGATATTGAGGACTTTTACACATAAATATACTATACCATAAAACTATATATATATAGATAGATATACCGTAGATATAGAAATCAATACCTCGAGTGATCATCACACAGTCATTATGCAGTGCTGATTTCTATGTCCACATCATATATATATATATATATATATTATAAGTAAATTACCCAATGTGGTGTGGGAAAATTGTTCAATGTCTCATTACAGAGCAAATATATTCCCACACCCCAAATCTGTGTAAGGTAGTATGCAATCTTCTGAGCAGTCTTTCCAGTTACATATACCTAATTCATGCCCTATTGAAGAATGGTTTATTCTCCCATTTGCATTTCCCCCATTATGAGCATTATTATATCCATGATATAATAACACTGTATTTCATGGATGGAATGGAATAGCTGAAAGGAAAAGGAATGACAATCATACTTTATTCTCCAAGAGAGTTATACGATGTTAAGTCATACATATATACATATATTTATATATAAATATATATGTTTGTCCCACACAAAGAAATTATAACAGGTATGCAATAACAAGCAGAGTGAAATAAAAAAATGGGTGAGCCTTACTTTCAATATTTCCCTAAAAGAAAACTGGAATTTCAGCAGTTTCTCTATGAAACTGGTGAGGCTATGTGTATTTCCTCTAAGATCTAGCACTGTAGCCTAGAGACATCCTTAATCTCTGCACTTTAAATTGCAGCTGCCATTTGTTGCTTTATCCCCTGATGTCCCTCACCAGCCATCACATAACCCTCATAACTTTATTTCAATGAAAGGGGGATAATCACCTTTTGTATCCTTGTATACCCATCAGAGCAAAGCCAAAATATAAACAATTGGGTGGTCTGTATTCATATTTACCAACAAATTTTATTCTATATTCAAATTGTTTTGAATTTGAAAACCATTAAAGCTATCTAGTTTGATAAGTCCTTTTCTAAAAAACATTCAGGACCTATTCTAATTGACTCATCTTTTTATTTGTCCTTAACTGCTAACATATGACCTGACTCCTTTAAAGACTAGTCCTTTAAACTGCCATGATATCATGGGTAGGATTTATTAAACAAATGCATCAAAATGTTCCTTTATTCTAATGATTACATATAGCATAACATAGCAATTTTTTCATTGCCTACAGTCTTTGGAGACATAGCAAATAGAGTGAGAAAAATGGAAATAAAACAATTATCAAGTTTTATTTTAGTGTTAAATGCATTTTCAACTTTTCTAGTAACTGTTCATTGACTATACCATTATTTCTCCACTTTTGTTATTTCTTTGCTTTTAATCATTTCACTGTAAGCAAGGCAATAGTGCCACTAAGACACAAGGGGTTCCTGAGAATAAAAGAAGTTGAAAAAAAGGAACAGGATTCAGGAAGACAGGTGATTGATGTTGCATTTAAATTTTAAAGATTGTAGGTGGCAAGGAAACAAGAAGCCAGAAGAGAATTTCCCAGGCAAGATATACAAGAGAAGAAACTATATGAACTTATGATTGTGTTATTTCAACAGTAAAAGGATGGGACCAAGTTACCAATATAGTAGTACACTTAAATTCTTGTAGTCAAGGTATCAAGAAGGAAATCACATCAGAACAATTTCTATAAAAATATTCATAGAAAAGCCACAAGGAGGCCACATGGTAGTGGGAATATGACTAAAGTCAGAGGTGCCAGGTAAGGACCAATAACATTACTGAGCCTTCAGTAGAGTTTGTCTTGATTGAGATATATAATAGTTTTGTGATGTCAACAAACACTCATTGCCACTTATGTATTGTCAATGAATGCTCGTTGTAGTAGAGACTTTGTAATCGCAGATACAACTATAGTAATGCTGTTGAACAACACTGGTGTGAGACACCTTCAAACAACACTCGCACTAATAGTACTTGCTCAATAATACTCACTTGAAAGTAACTGCCAAATAGTGATCCGAATAATAATCCATATAGTGATCAATATAGAGAAATAGTATAGTGAATAGTATAGGCAATAGTGACCTGTATAGTAATACAGGATAGTGTAGAAAGAGTAATCCATTAGACGCCACGCTAATTCCCATATATACATTTCCTTTGTTTTCACATGGTCTACTTATTACAAATGGAATCACCTGTGTTTGCTCACTGGTAATCTGTGTTCAAACCCAAGTGTCACTTTATTCCTATATAACAAGCAGGAGCACCAGATAAGCAAAAACATTTAAGGATTTTTAACTTAATCTTTATTCAAGCAAGATTTGGCTTTTTATCTCAATGTTATGCATGAAAAATCAAGTAAAAAAGGATTGCTTTAAGAATCAGTAAAACCATTACTGACAGACAAAATAAGCATATTATATAAAAATCTTTTGCTATTATTTACACCTGTTATCACAATGCTACAGCCATTGAGCACTGTAGCCTTTTTCCGTATCACCACTCATGATGAATTATTGTTCCCTTAGGAATGCCCCTTCAGCAACAAACTCAATCCAGACTTCAAGTGGAATTCATGCATATGATCCATCACTAAAGATGCTGGAAAAATAGCTGGCTCTCTCTATCCCTCTAGTCATTACTTGACTCCTCCTGTTAGCCTCCACCTTTACAAGTGCCAGATCTTTACTGCTGCCATATATGAGCAGGAGCTTTCCAGTTCTGATGTAGTTCAAATGTGTCTCTACATCTTTGTGGGTGACAAATTATTTTCCACCTGTTATGATGTTGATTTGGGGTTAGTAGAGACAAACGCCAAATAACATGTAACAATAAAAAGGGTTTTAATAGGTTGGTAAAAAGGTACAGAAATCACCTGAGTAGCCAATAACTAGCTCAGCTAAGAACTTCCCTGTCTATCTATCTTCTTATTATTTAAAGTCTCTGTTCACAGATGCAGACAAGTTCATCTTCAAGAGGGGTGGTAGGTTTCCGACACAACACCACCATACAAACCCTTTCTTACAGATGAAACATTGAAAGCCTCTCACTGCTCCATCACAATTTCCATGGAAAATGTTCAGATGAACAACATTCCTTAGTTCCAAAAGTTCTAACCTTCACAGCCATGTACATCATAGTGAACTACTCTTATTCCCTTTGTATTCCATTATTGAGATGTAAGTTCAATTCATGAATCTTCTTCCAAAGAATCAATGCTTTGTGGGACTGACTCCCAAGAATATGTTTCCCAGATCATTACACTCTTAATCTGTTCAAATCTAGGCTTAACCATATCTTCCCCACATATGACTATAAACTGTGCCTCTTACTCTGTAACTGTGTACCTCAACATCATTGTAAATATTATATATATAATTATATATATTTAGTTTATGAAAAACTAGGTAATCCATATGGGTAAACCTAAGTAGGATAAAATCCAGAGAGCGCAATGTAAATTTAGAGCAAATAATTTAAATAAAAACAGACCACTTTAAGATTCCATGTAATAAATTATTTCACCACAGCCCTTTTAAAGGACTGCGGATCATCAGACTTTACTTCCAAACAAAAAATGAAAAGAAAATTTACACATTTTTGACGGGCCGTATTAAACATATTTAAATTAACGAAGTGAGGGGGGAGAAAGAGAAGACATAAGTGAGTTAGAAGACATGGACACATTTAAATGGTTAACCTAACAGAAGTTAGATATTGATATCGAAGGGGTAAAGGAGAAAAAACCCATAAAGAGAAAAAGAGAGAAGGAAGTCATGAGAGAAGGTGTCACTAATATATATATATATATATATATATATATATATATATATATATATATATACACGCACACACACACAGAGACACACATATGTATGTATGTATGTATGTATATGTGTGTGTATTAAGTTGTTTTCCAATCCTCTCTTTGCTAAGCAAATAAAATTTACACCATATTGGAATCCTGATTGGCATAACTTATACATTTATCCAAGGGATTCTTTCTCTTTGTTCATCCTCAAATAATGATCCTTGCCTACTTGATGTTCTTTCATAAACAGAAGTATGATTCCTTATTTCTTCAGGGATGGTCTACCATAGAAGACTTTTTTTTTTATTTCGCCTTTGGACATGGCTTTTCTATTTTCCTCAAGTCCAGCTTTAAAGAGTTGACTAGTTTTGCTCTTGGATACTTTCTACATTTTTATGGGAGATTAAATACTGGGGATGTAAAAAGTAGGTATGCAGTAGTGCAAAAAACAAAATGTGTACCCAAAATGCATTGTACTGATTATACAGACATATCAATAATAAACATATCAATCCCTCAAATATTCAAACTGTTTGTCCCCGTCACTCACATGCTCCTTTTTATCTCCAAAAAACATTTATTATTATTATAATTAAAAAATAAAAATTATAATAAATGTATTATAATAAAAAATTATGAAAATAAAAATATTAAAAATTATTTTACTGAATTAAATAAATTCTAGTATCAAATGAATTCTAGAACCACAATTGTAATACTGGTATAATACTTACTGTATAACTTCTTTTGTATGCAATAAACAAAGCAACAAAAAAAAATTGTGTAAATTAGCTCTTTGCTATGGTACTTAGATTTTTTGAATTTAAGCACAGAACTAGACTGGCATTGACATATCTATTCAATAATTAAATCAACACTTGGTAAATTTTTCCAGTATCTATCATACATATCTCTATGTCTACCATTCATCCATGCTTAGAATATTGCTACCACATATAGTCTGGTGCCCCTGTTATTTACCTTGAGCTCCTTGATAAAATCTAGAGAAGAATCAGCAATATTATCAGTCCTGATCTTGCAGCTCGGCTTCAGTCCCTTTTAAGGTTGCCCTTTCTGGCTCCATGCCTTCCAGCCAACTTTAATGTGCAAAAATTTAAATGCCATATCAATTGCTATCTACTGTCCTCCTGATTACTTTTTGTTTCTTCCCGCTCATTAGTAATGTTTCTGTTCATAATTCTTCCACACTCTTTAGCACCTTGTGGATTTATTACCTTTCTTGGAGTGGATTTGATTAAAAAAATGTATGCCTATTAGAGTAAAGCAGTGTTATCAAAATTTCTGTTATTATTTTAAGAAGTTTTGTTCTTAAGGATATTTTCTGAGTCCAGTAGCTTTTGCTTTCCCCAATGAGGATTTCTGCCTTTTGAACAGGAGTAGGGGTTTATCCTTTGTTTCCTCTTTAGGATTGGGTTTTGAGTTCTTTCTCCTAAAGTCTTTCCATTCTCTTTCATTCCTAGTAGCCTCTTTGTGGCATTATCACCTTGTTTGAGGGGAAATGAACAAAAAAAAATCTCATTAGCAACGATCATGGGTAATCTTTTGCTCTTTAGTCACTATATGTGAGAAAGTTTTTAAGGAACTGTTCTCAATATTGAATTCAACACAACTTGCTTCCCAGCAATGTGTCTGTATCTCATTGATACAATAATAATTAAGTTACTTGAACCTTAACTTCAACATTATGTGCCACAAAACTGTTGACTACACAAGTCAAGCTCTGCTTCTGGTGTCATTTAAGTCAGTCAGTTATGTGCCATGTGTGATACACACTTAGGCGATCATGTATCTTTCGATACATGACTGATGAGGCAGATTTTTTTCCACAGTAGGTTGCCATTTCTTTCTGCAGTAGACCAGTTGCTATCCAAGGGTATAGAACCTGGTCTGTCCTGCTATTTACCCAGAGCTGGAGGGAGAAGAAGAGGATTCATACCTTTCTCAAGGGTATTAGCACATAAGTGAAAGTAATGGGTTTGACTGGAATTTGAACTTGGCTCTCCAATTCCTCACTCTGAGATGCTATCCATGCTTCATTTAATCATTGTTCATAACTACTTTCTTTCACATTATGTATAATTTCCAACATGACCTTTACCAACAGAAAACAATTCTCTGCAAACATCCCCTCCCCCATCCAAATGAATGAGTCTCGCCAGTAACGTTGCTAACAACTGGCAAAAATTTAAATGGAATTTTCTCAACCATCCCATTGCCAGTAGACTGTCAAGGGATCTTACCAGACATTTGTGTTCTTAGTCACTGTTGGGGAGGAGACCTACGATGTATATGATGGGTTGAAGTTTGACTACTAGGAAGACAATATGGACCTACGGACAGTGATTAAAAAGTTTGTAGGCAAAAGGCATGAAAGCCTATCAATCTTGCAAATTCCATCTCTGAAAGCAAGAAGCATCAAGAGCTATATAGCTGCTCTGCAACACCTTGCAAAGAACTGCAATTTTAGACAGCTACAAGATGCACTCATTTGAGACCAAGTCGTTGTTGGGGTTAGAGATGCTGCCGTCAGAGAGTAGCTGCTGTCAGATAAACAGCTTTCTCTAGACAAGTGCCTGCAAATAGGCAGAGCTCACAAGACATCCAAACAATAGACATAGACCACTTCTTCTGGTGCCAATGCACATTAACTGGGTTACAAAGACAAAATTCAAAAATAATTAATCCAAACAGTGACTAAAGTCGAAAATAATTCCCAACAAATGTACACATTGCAGGAAATTTCCATCCATAATAGGAATGATTGCCCTGCAAAAGAAGCACACAGCAGCATTTTTTTGGCAGGAATGACAAAGTGAAAATCAACAAAATAAATGAGAAAGATGGGACTTTACACTTTCTAGGTACAGTCACCATGGAAAATATATATGCAGTCAGCAAGGATATTACCCAAAATTGGCACAACTATGGCTGAAGTTAACCGCTAGAGTTTGTACCAAAACCATCAATTTTAGGCTAGATATGAGTGCAGATGTGACCATAATTCCAGACTGGTATTTCAGGAAACATTCCCCACTCATCCAACCAGCGAAAGACTGTATTTGACCTGGTTATCACAAAATAAATGTTATTGGTTGTGTGGAGACCAAAATTAGCCACAGAAAACAACAGTTCACAAGAAAACCTATATGTTGCAGAGAGCCAGAAAGAACCACTACTGGGAGGACCAGCAATCAAAGCCCTCAATTTGTTGAAAGCCGTTAATACAGTCAGAAGCAAAGGGCACCAGTACAAGGAAGATTTCCCGGAACTGTTCACAGACCGAAGGAAACTGGAACATGTGTACCAGATATGTCTGGATGTGAGGGCTTAGCCCTTGAAGATTGCCATTGCCTATGAAACAGAAAGTTCATGAAGAACTGAAACATCTGGAGAAGGATGACATAATCTGTCAAGTGAAATCGCCAATGGATTGTTGTGCCCCAATAGTCACTGTCCACAAATGCAACAGTAAACTCAAATTGTGTGTTGACTTTATCAAGCAAAATTAAACTATGAAAAGGGAGAAATTTCTGATACCCACTACAGATCAGCTACTGGCTGAACTTGATGAAGGCACAATATTTAACAAGCTTGACCACAACAGCAGTTTCTGCCAAATCGTCCTCCACAAAAAATCACAGGAATTTACCACATTTATAGAGTTCGGTTCAAAATTCCAACATATATCACCTGAAGAAGGCCGGAGAATACAATGGCCAAAACATTATGAATATGACAATAAAGTTGAGAACAATAGTCTGAACTATGTAAACAGTGTAAATAGTTGCAATACTTCATCTCACAAATATAGACAGATACTGCATACTTATATTCTTGTAAAATCAGTGTAAGAACAATTTTCTGAATTCCAATCAGATGATTATATAAACAAACCTTTAAACAGTATAGTCATTACCTCAGACGCCAATCTGTGAATAATTCTTAATTATATCCCAAATGCTTGACCAAGGAAAGAAGAAACCTGATACATTACAAATCCAATCTACTGGGACACAATCCAACTGGGCATGGAAAATGTGTCCCCATGGACACTACGGAAAAGCTAGTCATGTGACTATTGATCCTGCCATGACAATCAGTCCAGCTTGGACAGTTTTCACCTTTTCAACTAAATAATTTGATAATCAGATCACATATAAATTTGATATTTGAGATGCAATTAGTAGCCATGGGGATGATCGTTTTTCCCTTGCCATCATATATTTGCACCTGCCAATTAGTAGCCTCTAAATAAGTTATTTCTAGGCCTGTCTCAAATCCAAGTGGTACATGTGGACACCAGTACTGACATTTCACTCAAATGCAGTTTATCAGAAGGAAATGTAGTTTATATAGGGCTACACCTTAAATTACCTCTTGTCACACAGCGTTTTACTTCTACCTTGGCTTTTTAATGAATGCTTAGATTTTCTGTCATTTTGTCTATTTTTCCTTCTCTTCTATGTGTTGTCACTTGCTATCATTTTTGTTCTAACTCATTTCCTAGAAAATCTTGCACTCTTTAATTTTTTTTATTAACTAAACTTTCTATTTTTTTATTTAACTTTTCAATCTTTCTTTCTTGTTTGCTTTTTTTTAAAGAAATGTCTTTCTCTTTAGTTGTTTCTTCCTTTCCTTTCTCTGCTCACTATTTTAATTGCAATTATATTTCTTTCTCTTCCTAATTATCCACCTAATCACTCTTTTTCTAGATCTTTTACAGAAATCCTTACTTCATATTCATTTTCCTTTTTTATTTTTCTCTTTATCCTATTTTCTCTTTTTTTCTAAAAGGCTGAATTATAATTTTTCATTTTTTTCTTTTTCCTCTCTTCTGAATCTCTGTTTACTCTTCTTTCCTTCATTTGAAAGGACTTTTTCTTATTCTTTCTTTCTTGAATCTCTCTCTTAGTTCCTTATTCTTTCTTTTTTTCCTTTCCTTTTATTTTCTCTTGAAATGATTTTTCTAAAGAAATCTTTATCTTTTTCCCTTCTTTTGAGGAACCTCTTCCCCTTTACAATTTTTTTTATTTTCCTCTTACCCAGTCAGTTATATGCCATGTGTGATACATACTTAGGCAATCATGTATTTTTCAATACATGACTGACGAGTCAGATTTTTTCCCCACAGTCGGTTGCCATTTCTTTATGCAGTAGACCAGTTGCTATCCAAGGCTATAGAACTCGGTCTTTCCTGCTATTTACCCATAGCTGGTGGGAAAAGAATAGGATTCATACCTTTCACAAGGGTATTAGCACATAAGTGAATGTATTGGATTTGACTGGATTTTGAACTCAGCTCTCCAATTTCTCAATCTGAGCCGCTATCCATCACTCCACCATGCCTCCTCTTACTACTTTTCTTTTACTTTTGTCCTTTTTTTATTGTATTTTTTCTTCTATCTTTCTTCTTCATTTTGATAATATATCACAAAAAAGTTCTAATCAAAACATTCACTGTTATCTTGAATATTTGAATCCTTACATAATGACATCTATATTTTTACTAGAAATACCATTACAAATTGCTATATAAGATTACATTGGCTTTATTTTGGTAAATAGAATAAAATTTATTAAACTATAAAAAAAAAACCGACTCCAGTGAGCATTCATAGCATTGGCTTTGTTCACTATTAAATAATGCATACATATGCAAAACAAAACATGTGAATATGTAATGGCCATTGTTTTATTGAATAATCAGTAAAGAGTTCAAATCTACAATATGTTATATGGACTCAATTAATTCAAATATACGGATGTTAAATGACTAGTAAGTGGTTAACAAAACAAACCCATACATGATTGGCTTTTGTTCAGGTATCTTATTCACATATATTCTCTAGTTTAAAAGATATTACACAAGAAAATCAAGGAGATGTTTAGAAGCACCATTAGCTACAAAGAAAAGGAAGATGTGGAAAGCTATGATTGTCCATGCCCTGAATGGGCATTTTACATAAGAGATGTTTGGAAAGTATTATAATAGATTTAATGAGCTGTCAGGAATCACCATTAGACCATTTTAAGTTGTCAGTTTTATGTCACAAGTCTAATCAATTCAGAAGCAGAATGTCAGACCTCTAAATTAGCAGTTATATGCTCTATTCATATAGCTGCTATCTCTCTGATGATAATTCACTTTTTTGTATACAACTTTCATTTTGGCTGCTTATTCTGAGCAGTTATTGCTGTATACATAAATTAAAAAACAAGAATGAAAGGAAAGGATCCTGATGCTTGGGAACAGAAAATTCTGTGATAATGAGGATAGAAGGCTTGGAGAATTCAGCACTCAAAAGACATACTGAAAGCAGGAGAGACAGAGAGAAACAGCTAGTAACTTACTTAACAAGCTTGATGGATGGCAGAACAGAGAATGGGAGGGATAGTGAAAAGACAAACACTGCAAAACGCTACAAAAGTAAAGAAATTGTGAAGAGCCATGATCACTTATTTCCAGAAGAGACATGTCACATTGAAGAAAAAGTCAGTTTATGTCAGAATTTTAATTTGTTTTAGAAACATTATGTCAGACCTCTAAGTCAGCAGTTATATGCTCTAACCATACAGCTGTGATGATAATTCAGTTTGCTTTTCATTTTATAGACATTTTTGACTGTTATTGTTATAATTGCATAAATGCAGATTGTATTCAATTAAATTATACTCAAGTCATGACTAAAATTGCGTTCATTTTATCATTGCAATCTACATGCTAATTCACAACTTCTCTTGCAATCTGAGATTAAAATTTTTTAGGCAAAACTATTGACTGTGCCAGAGGTCAGTAGTACACAGATGAAATTTGAATTAATCAAAGAAATACAATCAGTTGCAGTCATGATACAATATCAATCCTTGTGAATAAAAGAAAGAATATTTTTATAAAAATCAATTGAATTAATCATATTGATATTCAGAATAAAGAAAATGGATCAGCACAGTCTTAATGCTCGTTAAGGAAAAACTTGAAAAAATATAAAAATCATTTCCAGTTTAAAGACCTTCCCCACACTCATAACAAAAATCAAAACTAAAAAGTAAATAACCTTAATATTAGTTTAAGATTCAATATTTTCTTGAAAAAAAAATAAAAGAAAAATTGAATTTGTTGATTTTTACTAGTTTCTGAATTCTTTTTTAGTCATTTCACATCAAGCAAGGCAAATTGACAGTAAATTAATGAGACTTTGTTGCCAATCTAGTTCTGTGCTTAAATTCATAACATCTACATATCATAGAGGAAAGTAATATTTATTAACTATGAAAATGTGGAACAAGGTCAAAAGTGGGGACAGGGGGAGGGCTGGTCTTCAATCTATTTTATCTTAAACTTACCTAACCACGATTACTGACCCAAACATACCACAGTATTCCTTACACCAAAACAGCACATTCTTACATACCATTATTACTACAGTTACCATAATACCTCAAAGTCTCTATGAAGTCCTAACTAGTTCCCATATGAACAATAGAGGAAAGTTCATCAAAACAATTAGCATGAAAGTATTTATAGTAAAGAGAAACTACATTACAGTGGTGGAAAAGTGACTGAAGCCGAGATGTCAGGACAATAACATTATAGATTCTTTGGATTTTATCAAGAATCTAAATTCTGGGCAGAAATTTGAATTAATCAAAGAAATACAATCAGTTGCAGTCATGATACAGTGTCAATCCTTGTGAATAAAAAGAAAAAACAATGTCTTTATAAAAATCAATTGAATTAATCATATTGATATTCAGAATAAAGGAAATGGTTCAGCACAGTTTAAATTAGCAAAATCTATGCAGTTTTATCCACAAACTGTAGTTGAATATGCCTTCCAAAAGCTAAACAAAGTATAAAGAAAAATGTAAATAAGAAAAGAGTGCTGAACTACTATGCAATATCAATCCTCCTATATGGCAGTGAATGCTGGACAATTTTCACATTGAAAAAGAGGAGACTTGAGAAAGTAGAGATGTGCTTCTACAGAAAAATGCAGAGAATACGATGGAGGGAGCATGTGAGCAATGAGGATGTTTCAAGGAAAACTGAAACAAAAAGGATGCAGATACATAGAATCAAAAAGATGTAGTTGAAATTTCTAGGACAAAATGAGGAAAGAAATCTTGGAGAATTTGACACTCAGAGGACATATTGAAAGCACGGAGGGAAATGGTGAGTAACCTTCCTGACAATCTTGTGGAAATGAATAACAGAACAGGAAGTAGGAGGGGTAGTAAAAAAACAAACTTGCCAAAAGCAACAAAGGACAGGAAATTGTGGAGTGCCATGATTGCTCACATCCTGAAAGGACATGACACATAAAAGAAGTTAGCTTCATGTCACAATTTTAATCTATTCAGAAACAGAATGTCAGACCTCTAAAGTCAGTAGTTCCACACCTTAAAATCAAAGCTGATTTTGCATTAGGATTAAATTTTGTGATTTAACAGATTTTTTCTAAGTACTGCATTTCAATTTGATGTTAAAAGTTGTCTATACTGAAATAAATGATACTATACATGATAAAAGGGTGCACTCTCGATGAAGCTGCATGTTCTGAACATCTATTTGAACTCAGGTTTACTCCAGGCCCCAAGTGGAACTAATACATAGAACCCATTCCAAAAGATGTTGGAAAATGGTCAACTCATTCTATCACTCTAGGAAGCGTCTGACTCCTTCTGCCATACTTTATCTGCAGGCAGATGAGACAAAAAATGGATTATTGCTGCCATATTTGCAGCAGCTCAATCCTTTCTCCAGCCTTGATGAAGTTCAAAATCATTTATGGTCTTGTAACATATGACTTATTTTCCACTCTGCAACCTCTTTCCACACAGACAAATAGTCACAACCAACTGTTTGGATGAGTTAAACTTTCTAAATTTTCAGAACCTCAGAAACAACAACTAGCATAATTTTATCATCACTGACAAGAGCCTGAATTTCTTCTAGTTAAGATGAATGGTTGAACTCTGAATGAAACACCTTCCATTGAATGTCCATTGAGTTTAACTCATATATATAACTCATTGATAAAGATGCTGGTAAGATAGCCAGCTCATTGTACTACTCCTGAAAGTATACAATGCCTTTTGCTATGCTTTATTTTTTATAAGAGTCAGATTAGGTCAAAAATGAAGTTTTGCTAATAGATTTGCAGCAGGAACTACTCAATCCTCACTTTCCATCTTAACCGCTTCAAGCCTCATAGTCACCAACATTGGCTTTATTTTTTCAAGTGTTGAGCAAGGGTCTGCATGTGACACTTTCTTTCTTTCTTTTTTTTTAAGATATCAATGTTACTATTACTTAAATACATTAACCACAACCTAACTGTGAATGCATGTCCTGGGTATGATGATAAACTACATTCGGCAGAAAGGTCTTGGATCAGGAGATTGGAAGTTTTGAGGAACATGGAACCACCTGTTACTTGCTGTCATTCCCAGTCCACTTTGACTCGAGGTGGTAGCACTTGTTACAGTCCCAGTTATGAGCAAATAGTAAAACAAAAATCAAAAGTACATTTTCATAATAAAATGTCCAACAATACATTGTTTATAGAAAAATGATGATCAGTGCAACACTAAAAAAATATAAATATAGTAAAAAAATCAACAATACATTTTATGATCTACAAATTATATATATAAAAAACACCTTCATTCTGAAAGTATAAAATGATATATAAAATATATGTAGTTGAGAGCATAAAATTATGTACAAAATATTTAAATTATGGCATTAAGTAATGCATAGAGGTTGATATGTTGCCAAACAAAATCAACACACTAACCAACATGGAAGAACTCTTTCATAGTATTAGTCTATATAATATTCTACAATTTCTTAAAGAAATCAAACTGTATTCCCAAATATAAGTTGAACAAAACTACAACATTAACACATGTATTACTACCTCTAGTATTCATGTCCACACAAACATGTATATGCACAAAAGCTGAGTATCATCTACAGTGTATTCAAATGTAAAAGCAGAATAATGTATATCATTTTTATTGCTTCAAAGCTCAGAAGAAAATTAAATTTTGTTGTTAAATAACAAATAAAGAGTTGATATGCCGCTAAACAAATCAATCAACTGTCAACTGTGAATGCATTCACTATTTGGTTTCAGCTAGTGTCAATGAATGTTGGAGAGAGTAATTTTTTCTGCATCAGTCAGTTATGTGCCATGTGTGATACACACTTAGGTGATCATGTATCTTTTGATATATGACTGATGAGGCAGATGTTTTCCCGCAGTAGACCAATTGCCAAATTCCAAGACTACAGAACCCAGTCTGTCTTGCTATTTACCCAAAGCTGGTGGAGGGAGAAGAAGAGGATCCATACTTTTCCCAAGGGTATTAGCATGTAAGTGAATGTAATGGATTCGATTGGAATTTTTTTCTGCATAGAGGAACTTAATGATACACTTTTGCTTAATATTACTTTTCATATCAGAACAATTTTGCCAGATTGCTATTTAATACAAGGCAATATAAAAGTATGGGTTAATGGGGAAAAATGGGGGAAAACCTCAACTGCCATACTACTACTAAATTCAATGTCATTGGCCTACAGAATAAAATAGAAGGCATCACTTTTAGAGAAATTCTAATAGATAAGGTAAAGTTAATTAAAGGTACAGTTTTTTTTTCATATTTGTAATCATAATTTATATATAAATGTATATAATACATATATTTATGTATGAGCATTGTCTTTCATCTGTGAAAGGCATCAGTACCCTCATTCTTGCTTTTTAATTATACTAGGCTGGGTATCCATTATAGTTGTAATGAATGAACTTAGTCTAGAAGAGGTCATTTATGATACTAGGTTGGCCATAAAATTCTGTCTCACTTAGGAAGCAGAAAGAAAACAACAAATCTTTGTCTGGTGGAATTTCCAAGGAATACTGCATTTCGAGCTTGTTCCGCATTGTCACACCATCAACGCTAAACTGTATTGCTAGATCGTGTGTACGATAAACTAAAGAACAAGTATCCTGCTTTAGTCAATAGAGGTCAGGCTTTGTTTCAGCAAGACAATGTGAGGCCTTACACTGCCAGGTTGACTAAGCAAAAGTTCAAACAGATGGATAGTGTTGAGATTTTTTCCACATCCAGCATTCTGTCCCAGTGCCGTTTCAAGTAACTATGGCCTATTCCACTCAATGGCACACTTCCTCCGCAACCAGCAATTCAACACTTTTGATGAAGTGAAAGAAGCTTGTCTACAGTTTTTCTTTTTTATTCAAAGCCAGCGGACTGATATCCAGAACAGATTCAGATGCTGGCTGGTTGCTTGGCAGAAGATCATCGACAATGATAGACTTTATTTTGAAAAATAAATGTTGGTGTTGCTCCATTAAATTTTTTTTTTCCACTTCCTAAGTGAGTCAGGACTTTCTGGCCAACCTGATACATAGTGATGCAAAGATTTATGACAGTAATTGATTTACTTACCAACTTGATGCCTAGTACTTTCACAATAAACATATTAAGATAATGGAAATCAATCAATTTAGTACATAAATTTAAATTCTCTCAAAGTTTAGGACATGAAAATGCAAAATATATAAATATTAATCAAAACAATCAAAAATAGCTGGTCTATGACATTATTTATTTTGTGCAGATTAAGGCCTTGCTGATTTATTTTTCCTATTTTATTGCAATTTTATTAGGTTCTTCTTCATCTACTATGTAACATGTCCCTAACATGTCTGTCTTTTTGCTATCTCTCTCTGTTCTGCCATCCATTTATACAATCTTGTTAGGTAGGTTATGCGCTGCTTTCCTCTGACCAACTTGCTTTCAATCTATCCCATGAGTGTCAAATTTTCTAAATTCTTTTTCCTCATTGCTTTAAAATAAGGAGGAGTAATAGATAGCAGCTTGGATTGAGGAATCAGAGAGCCGAGTTCAAATTCCAGTCAGATCCATTACATTCACTTACGTGCTAATACCCTTGGGAAAGGTATGAATCCTCTTCTTCTCCCCCCAGCTAGAGGCAAATATCAGAACAGACCAGGTTCTATAATAGTTCTATAGCCTTGGATGGCAACTGGCAGAAAGAAATGGCAAACTATTGTGGGAAAAAATCTGCCTTGTCAGTCCTGTATCAAAAGATATACATGATTGCCTAAGTATGTTTCACGCAAGGCACATAACTGACTGACTGAATATCTTTTAACTGTTTATCTACGAGACAACACAGTAGAAAGTTATTGTACATGAGCTTTACTCTAGGTTTGTTCAAAATTTGTTCAGTACTATTCACTAACTCTAGTTGAATATGCCTTCTAAAATCTAAACAAATTACTAAGAAACAAGAAAATCTTGTTAGAAACAAAGAGAAGATGAAGAGGTAATGGCGATGAGGTTCTACAGAAGGATAATGAGAATACCATGGTCAGAGCATGTGGCCAATGAGGAAGTTTTAAAGAAAATGGAAACATAAAAGACATATTTAGAAGTAAAAAGAAGTAGTTGAAACCTTTAGGACCCATATTGAGAAAAGAAGGCTTGGAGAATTTGATTTCTTAGTGGAAATAAATTTTGGTTTTATCATATTTAGTATCACTGGAAAGTTTATTTTACATAGATTAACATACTTACATTCTTTGTAGCATTCAGGCAAAAAAGTTATATTCTCTTGAACTTATATCATATTTTTATCTATTTTAATGTCAGTTTGCCAGCAATCATGGCTTTGTGTATGCAAGTATGATAACATCCGAATTTATTCTGGGTTCATCTATCATGTGGGATTTTATGTTCAGACTACATGATATATTAAAAGCAAGAGGAGACAGAAACAACAAGTAAACTACCTAAGAATTGGTTAATTTTACTCTTCCATTTATGTTATAGTAATTTACCCACACATGCATGGACTCTCCCAGTTATAAATAGGAGCAGGTACTGCCTTTTGGAGAGGGAATTTTCCACCAGTCAGCTCTGACAGTTGGACTATTCTTGCTGTAACACCTTCGTTTGTATATGTTTGTATTACTGTTTCTGTTAATATATTTGTTTAACTCACTTCCTCTCTTGTGTCTTTATTTCTGTCCCTAACAAGGCAATTTACAATATACACAACATTATAATAATTACTTTGGAAAGATTGTTTAACTCTGATTAATTTTTGAGCACAGATACAAGAGAGACTTATCACTGAATGAAAGTCATTAGTGTCTCTTGTAAATATTTCATTTATAGCTCAAACCCAATCAAAAATGCTAATTTTTTTTACCAATCAAATGAGACAAGATGAAATGTTTGACGACTGCTAAGGAAACAGAAAGATTTGGAGCACAGGACAAGAGAGTTGCTGGTGCATCATTCAGTAATTTACTCAATTTAATATTCTCGCCATTTTAAGACTGAAATCTTCAATTCCATCATTAAAGGCAGAAAAATCAGTGCTTGTTCCAGACCAACCACTGACAAAATTCAATTGTCTTTTTGATTGGTGGCTTAATACTAGAAACTTACTAACCTGAGATACTTCAAGATGTAAAATAATTAAATAACAGTGAAATATAGAGGCTATTTCTACTTGAAAACCCCTACCATTGAAGAAATAGTTATGAAGAAAATGTTGGTAATATCAGTGACAAGAATAATAGCATATGAAAATCTAAGTTCTAGTTTATAGCTCAGTGGAGATAACTAAAAGATATATCAGTCTCATACCTCAGATCATAAATAAAGCTCTATGCAGATGATGTTTACAGACTACTTTCAAAAACAAGATGATCGAAGCCTTGCAGCTGATCTCTCTTCTGACCAGGCTCTAACAGCTCAATGGAGAAAAAACTTGTAACTTTCAGTGCCTCAAAAGCAAAGCTAGTATTGTTTCACTATTTACATTATCCTCGAGGACACATGGCACTGTGGATAAAGGCATTAGTTAGATCCAGTGACAGGACCCAAAAAGTGTGAGTTCAATACCCGGTTAAGGCAGTGGAGAACTTGGAGAGGGGAATTAACAGGATGTAACTGATAACTGACATCCATTAAACATGGTACGTGGAACTAGAACGGTCTACTCCAGTGAGTGAAATAAAGGGTTCAGTTCAACATTCCACCACCTGAAGAAGGCTGGAGTGTACAACGGCCGAAATGTTGTAATAAATATGGCGACAAAGATGAGGACAATAGTCTGAATTTACATCTGAATAGTGTAAATAGTGTACATAATAGCTCATCTCAGAAATATAGACAGATAGTATTGTTTCATCAACACTAATCAGATCTTGAGTTTTCTCCAGTCATGATGAACATTTGCACTCTTGCTTTAATTGTCAATTGGGTTGGCGCAATCATCACCCACATCCTGAAGGGTCTAGGCAAATTAAAAAAAAAAAAGAAGTTTAATCTAAATAAAGAATAAATATAAAAACATAATATATACTTTGAATCTTTTCCTTTTCATACTGTCAATCTGTCATAACCCCAATCCCAAAATGATAACTTCAGTGAATTTAATATAGCTGCAATGTTTATTTACAAAAGAAATGAGCAAATATTTGTTACTTTTATCAAAACAGGAATTAAAACCACATCCCAAAAAGATTACTGGAGGCTCCTCACAGTTATTATAAAATAAAAAATTATTTTTATTTCAGTGCATTATTATTTGACAGCCCAGCTATTTATATTCAGATTCTAAAAGTTCTTTTCAATATATACAGGACATAAAATATCACATTAACGAAGAAGGAGGGCTTAGAAAACTTCAGACCTCAAGTAGAGCCCATATATAAAATCCATTTGCTAAAGAACCTGGAAAAATGCTTGGCGCATTCTACTGATACAGGAAGTATCTGAATCCTGCAGCTATGCTTTATCTTTACAAAAGTCATATTAGACTACAAATTGCAACCATATTTGAGATGGAACTGCTGAATCCTCACGGCCTTGATAGTGCCCAAAATTGTTTATGCAGTCTTTTTAAATTGGAGTACCTAAAATTATTGGGTTATGACTTTGTTCAGTAAAATATTTATGCTCAGGATCATATCAGAAAAAATTATTCAAATACAGAAGGATTTACACCTGTGTTTTATAGATTATGCAAAAGTCATTTGATCAAATACATCACAAAGAACTGTTGGAACATTTAGGTAACCTTGACATATTTGGGAAGGATATTAAAATAAATCAGAATCTATACTGGCAGCAAACTACCTGCATACAGATGGAAAATGAATTGAGTAAATATTAAAAAGATGTCTTCCAAAAGCTAAACAAAGTATTAAATATAGAAAAGTTTTTCTGAAACCAAAGAAACGTGTACTGAATTGTTACGTAATATCAGTGCTCCTATATAGCAGTGAATGCTAGACAATCATCACACAGATGAAGATGAGACTTGAAGCAATAGGAATATAATTCTACAGAAGGATGCTGAGAATATTATGAACTGAAAATGTGTACAATAACAAAATTTTAGAGAAAATGGAAACAAAAATCACACTTATAATCAGAAACAGAAATTTGAAATTTCTCGGGCACATAGTGAGGAAAGAAGGCTTAGAAAATTTGAGACTCACAGGACATACTGAAGGCAAGAGGTATAGACAAAAGTAGCACATAACCTACCTAATGAACGTGTAAAAGGTTAGCAGGACAGGGATTAGAAGAGATAGGAAAACAATAAACAAGGACAGGATATTGTGGAGATTCATGATCAGCTCCATCTTGGAGGGACATGGCACATAGAAAAAGAAGAAGAAGAGGAAGAAGAAATAAAGATAACAATAATGAAATACATATATAAATACCTTTGCTTTTCTTTTGATTTTCCAGGCACTGATGTTTATTCTCTGCTGAAGGTCCCAGGACAAGGTACTAATTTATATTTTTAATTTTTTTCTTCCTTTTATCATGATATAGTGTCTCTCCAACTTCATCTTTTTAAAATAACATTCTTGATTTTAATATTTTTTTATATCATAGTCTTAGTAGAGCATTGTCTGCTTGAAAATTTTTCATTCTCACTGACATATTTTTATTATATTTATTCATTCCCAGTCTTCTTTCTTTCTTTTTTTTTTAATAATTTCTTTTTTTCTGTATTTCTTTTTCTAAACTTTGTGTTTTCTTTCTCTTTTTTTCCTTTCTTTTAAACTTTATATTTTCTCTTTTTCTTTTCTTTTGGTTTCTTTTTTTTCTTTTCCTTTTCTATATTAATTTTGTTTTTATATTCATCCACTTTTTTTTTTCCATCTGTTTTTCTTTCATTCCTTGGTATTGTTACCCATAATCGGCTCTCTGAAACCTCCACACAAACCCCCAGACTTTATCCCTTCTCTCTTCATTCAGATTTTGGAATGACATCAGAGTCATCGACACAGCATATGATTCTGATATGCAAACAATATGGTTTATATAACAGAACATCAAACTCCTTGCTAAGGTGACAAGAAGGTCACAATGCCTATCCACAAGAAAGAAGAAAACAGCCATTGACCATAGCAAAGGCTACGATTGACAGTCAAGAGTATATTTTATTGTACAGATTATCAGAACACTGTCCAATATTGACAAAGTGATTGAGAGGGTGATGTTAGTAGATTATGCAAGCCAGGCAGACAGTGATCTCTTTAGAGCGAGGTCAAAATTTTAGTAACGGTGTTGGCCCAAACCATTTAAATGTTTTCTTCATCTCTTGACCATTGTCATGTCTGTTGACAGGCGTTGGTCAGCATGTCCATTTTCCTGGATGAATATTGCAAAATCTTGTTGCTGTCATCGAACACTGTAATTTACAGATGAATCTTCTAAAACAACTTTGATCAATGAATCACTGAACCTCTGGTGAATTTCTGACCTCTAAATACTGATTGAAATATGAAATAAACAGGTAAAAGAAAAAAAGGTCTATACCCCACCTTTACACACACACACACACACACATTATATATATATATATATATATATATATATATATATATATATATATATATATATATATATATATATATGTGAAGGAAATGAATAAAACACCAAAAGCAAAATGGAAAATTATAAACAAAACTAGAACTTGTAAAATTTGGGATGACCCATGCCCTTTATGCCTACATGAAAAACTACACATTATTAAGTTTCTAAATAATAAAAATCTATTAAACAATGGACATGAGTTAACGTTTTTTTTGCCGAAATCATCAAATTTTTGCATTGAATAATTAGCATAAAAACAAACAAACAATAAAATAATTTTTAAATTCCGTAGTTCTCATAAATAGTTTAAATGCCCTACAAAAAAAGATAACCCTTTATGAAGTCGTCAAAAAACAAATGTTAGCGACTTACAACAGTTTTTATATACAAAAAACCCTTTCAGAAAAAAATAAAAAATAAAAAAATAAATAAATCCCCATAGACACTTAACCAGACTAGACGATTTCATCTTCCGCTTTAAATTTAGATACCCCAACCTTACCCTGACTTGACATCTGTGAATGTAACTGAGATATTGATACAAATTATTAACACCTTATGCCCCTTTTCTTTAAACAATTGCTCTAGCCGTTACCATAGAAATTTTGATTTCAATAATGAATATGCTTATAAAACGCGTAAATTTCAGAAATAAGTTATCCCAAAAACATTTCGCTTGAAGATGGAACAGAGCTTAATACTTTAATTCAAATAATTATATTGAAGTTTTCGGCTCTTGTTTTGAAACATGAGAACTCTTATGTAGCGTGTTGGAATCATATTTTTAAATAAATAATTATATATATATATATATATATATATATATAGAGAGAGAGAGAGAGAGAGATAGATAGGATGGATGGAAAATATCTTACTTTGACATATTTCATCAATGATTTCTTAAGTCAGACAAAACAAAAACAGGTTTTGGCTTATTTATTTATTTTGCTAAAAATAATATAGCATTAGATTTAAAACAAGAAAAAAATCACAGTCCTCGATGTATTGATAGACAGTAAGAATAATAATAAATTTACTACCTTTCCTTATAAAAATCAACTAGTTTAAACACATGTACTCTCAACTATGAAAGTGAATGTCCTATCTATTACAAAATAGCTAGTATATGAAACTTAATAAACTACGTAAAATCAAATTTTTTAACAAAAAAGATTTTCTACACAGAATTCACCTTCCATACAAATTGACCATGGTGAGATTCAAACTCAGGTCTGATTATTGGAAAGAAAATCTATTAACAACTCAGCCATATTTACTCATGTATTGACTATTTAAATTGTATTTTATTTCTATTTTGGCAGTATTTATTTCTATTTTGGGAATATTTATTCTGAGCCTTTGCATATTGTGCACAGTTGGAATTTGTGTGAGCATCATTTTATTTTTTTTTAAACTTTTAACATTACATTTCCATTGTTAAATAAGGTGAAGTTGATAGTAGGTGAGAGATGTTTAATATACAGAGCCTCTCTAATAGCAAGATGTTTCCAGTAATGTGATTTATATACAATTTTAGTGTTCAATTATGGAAAATTTCTGTAATCCCATCCTCATAGAAAATGGAAAAACTAAATAATTAAATCTTCATTGTCTGCTATGTTTTTTGAAAGATGTTTAAAAGAAAGGTTGCTGCCAAATATACATTAATATATATGTACTTAAATGTATTTATGTCTATTTATTTACATGCAAAATATTGTCTTCATCTTTGTTGCGATTATCACAATATTTTAGCCATTCTGCCCTATAGGCTTCAACAAGTTTATATCAATTTGAGCAACTTACAAGCAATTACAAACTGAACCCTTTATTTGATTTTCACTGCCTATGTCTAGAGATGTCCCATCTAGTTCTCTTTTTTAATACTGATCAGGTATTGGTCACTGAATCCAACTACACACTACCTGGATCAGGAACTGAACTCACAATTACTATGCCACCAAATTCATGAACCACTGCTTTAATCCACAATGCTATTTTTCCATAGCCTATATAGCATATGAGACAATAAACTAGTGAAACAAGAACAATCTTCACCCCATAAATAAAGGGTTCAGGTCAGAATTCCCTGCAGGTTACTTGGATTGAAAATACAGCTGTTGAAGGTCAGCGGGCACAATGGTTGAAATATTGTTGTAACAACAACAAAGATGAGGAAAATAGTACAAACACAAATAGTGTAAGTAATGAAATCTGGTCATCCCAGAAATTCAGACAGAAATTATGTATATTTATGCATATTTTTAAAATGTCCGTTAAAGCCCTAATAAAAACTTAAATAAAAAGCAAATCACATATTCTTATATTTATTTATATGTATTTTTCCTCCACTTATTTCTCACTTTGAAACAATATCGTTTATTTTTTATTCTGTTTTTCTCATCTGAATTTTTCTTTACTCCTTTTATTTGCTTGCTTTCCATTTTCCATTTCTCTTCTGCTGTTCTTGTTCTTTCTTTGCTCTCTTAATGTCTCATTATCTTTCTTTCTGTCCTTCACTCTCTTTTTCTTCACCAGATTGTCTCACCCTGTCTTTCTCAGTTTGATCAAATTATTGTATTACATTACAGAGTACCAGATCAAATATTATCATATTAAAAGGCTTAATATATCAATACATAACATACACAAGACTGTGTCACATTATATTTAGTTGACCTGTAGGAATTTGGCCAAGAATATATATGAGAGTTTATCAATAGATCACAAACTCAAAAAAGAAATGCCTTACTAGATATTCATTGAATCCTACTTGAGAATCCTCACTGAGATGGTCCCACTGACTTATAGGGCATATCTGAAAAGTAAGGTGCAAGTATTTACTAATCCAACATGTTTATTAATTTCTGTCTTAATTTCTGGGATGAGAAGATAGCCTTATTTACATGCAGACTACTGTCCTCATCTTTGTTATTACTATAATAACCTTTCAGTCATTGTTCACTCTGGCCTTCATCAGGTAACCTTCAGAGAATTTAAAACAGAACTCTTTATTAAGTCTATGGTGGTAGATTGTTCTCATTCCATTGACCATTTATAGTGATATCTTGTCTAGTTCTTGTTTAGTACCACTTAGTTATTGTTCAACCCATTATTAATGAGTTTAAGTCTACACTGCTTGGCCAAGGGATTGAACTTGCAATTACTATGTTGCTAAATTCATGAACCAATGTTTTAATTCGTTATGAAGAAATAAAGAGAATTGACAGCCAGCACTTCAAAAGCAACAACAGTAGAAAAGCAAAGCATTGTTGAACGCAGTCAACCATGACAATCAGCTGTCTCAGCAGCAGGCAGCTGAGGTTTAAAGCTCCAACTTCTAAACTCAAGATTGTCTCATGGTGCAAAAGTCTAGTGGATTAAAACATTGCTTCATGAATTTGATGATGTAGTAATTGTGTATTTCTTTATCATGCAAATGATACATTGCGGATATCTTTCTTTCTTTAGTCACTTCACCCTAAGCAAGGCAATAACACCACTAAGACAATTAAGAAGATAGAAGATAACAACTGACATTGCATTTAAATTTTTTAAGATTGAAGATGATTTGGAAGCAATAAGCTGAAAGAGAGTTTCACAAGCAGGAAGTGCAATAGATGAAACTGTTAACATAGAACTTACACTTACATGTAGCTATTTCAACAGTAATATGATGAGACTTGCCGCCAATCTAGTAGTACACTTAAATTCATAATGTCTAGGTACCATAGAGGAAAGTTTATCGGCACAATTACTATGAAAGTATTTATAGAAAAGGCACAGGGAAGCTACATTATTCCAGTGGGAAAGTGACTGAAATTGAGATGCTAGGTTAGAAGCAATGACATTGCAGATTCCTCTTTAGTTTTTATCAAGAATCTCTAAATATATAGCAGGAGCACCAGACCAGATGTAGTAGCAATATTCAAAGCAGGGATGAATAGTAGACTTACAAATATATAAGAAAGATTCTGTCAAGAGAAACTGTCTAGCATAACACATGGAACCAGCTTCCTTTAGCATACCTAGCAATTGATTCAATATACTCTTTCCACTTCATGTAAAAAAAAGGGTTCTCTCAGACAATTAAAAGAGAGCAGTTTTGTGTTAAAGGAGTCTCAATTAACAAGCCATTCCTTGCCACAGTTAACAATGGAATGTAGATCATTTTTTATATCAGGTGCCAATTTGACTTTATCGAACCACTCAGGCTTAAGACAGGTATAAATGGTTGTCTCATCAGCATAGATTGAATTGAGTACTGAAACCATTAGGAAATTTGTTAATGAAAATTAGGAACACTGTAGGTTCATGGATAGAGACTTGTGCAACCACTGCATTAATGCAAATAGATCTAGAAGAGTGGTCATTCAAGACTACTTTCATTTCCCAATTTGATAAGAAAGACTGAATCAGTTTAAAATTTGTCCAGAAATACCATAACCCTTCAACTTGTGAAGAAACCAATATGCCAAACCTTGTCAAACATCTTTGAGATATCCAAAGCAACTGTGCAAATGTCACCATTCTTCAAAGCTTGACAGACTGTTTCAGCAACAACTTTTAATAAATTAGCAGTTGACCTAGAAAATGAAAACCATATTGCATATGACAAATACTTAATCAGTTCAGAGTTAATTAGTGCCTCTAGTATTTTGCAAAAATGAAGTAGAAAGCGTATGGATGATAGAAGCATCAGAGTTTCTTAAAAACAGGAACTAGAGATGAGGATTTCCAACAAACTGGAAAGTAAGAAGTAGCAAGGCACTTATTGTAGAGTTTAGAGAGAACAGAAGCCATTTCAGGAACACATTTTATAAGGTCAATTGCAGGGGTACCATCAAGTCTACATGCTTTAAGGAGATCTAATTTAGAGATGGTAGCAGAAACAATGGATAGAATTATATACATATCACTCAATTGGGACTCAGTTTATAAGTGGAAAGTCAGGCAAAGATACTCAAGATAAATTGAGAATAAAATTTGAGAATTTTGGAGCAAAACATTTTGTTTTATCAATAGAAGTTAACATGTCAAATTGAGCAAAAAAGAGGAGGAATAGAATATTTATTCTTATTTCATACACTATTACACTATTATTGTTAGAACCTATGTTTCCTATCCACAAACAAACAATTTACAATTTTTATGGACATACCCAAATAGGCTTCTGTTGTAATTAGAACTATCACATTCGGACATCTGGAGGAAGTGATTCCTGTAGGCTACAGCACCAGAACAGGCTGGTGTGAGACAAGGAGCAAGTTGTAGTCTCACCAGGTATTTCCGAGATGGAACAAAAGCATCAATGCCAGCTTTGATCCAAGAAGAAACCTCTGAATCACACTTCTCAATAGGTAGGTTAAGTATCCCAATTCATGTATTATCTTGAAGACAGTTACAAAATGAGTCCCAATCAGCATGCTGCTAGTAAAACTAAGTCTTGTGAATAGAAAGCTCCTTTCTAATAGACAACACAAATATCAATGGAAACCACTGTGTGTTCCAAATTTCCAAGAGGACCAAGTTTTGATGCTCAACAAAAGTTACGAGTGGTGGTAAGAAAAAAACTGAACAATGAAGCATGATGATCAGTTTTATTAGGAAAACGAGTTGGGAAATTCACTATTTATGTAGTCATCATCTAAATTGATGTACTTATTCAAACAGTGCATTAACACTTAAATACACTCCCTAAAGAATATGGTTTCAAATGAACAACCCTTGTCTCTTTGCAACAACCGTGTCATTTATGTGGAACTGTTTCCTGGGCAAATGTATCTACCACACATGTGATAATGCTAAAAAGACTTTTATTGCACTTCTCTTATATAAATATATCAATAATTCCGTTACCCAATGATGAGAAAAAGCATTCATTTTATACAAGAATGTATTTTTCAAACATAACAATGTTTATTTATATGCACATAATTTTCCAGTGGATATTAATTGCATAAATCGTACATTATACAGTGAAAATTTCAAATAAAAATTTACTAAATAACTACATGCCTGGTTGCAAACTTATTGACATGCATACACACACATATATATGTGTGTGTGTGCTTGTTTTGCCTATTCATGTGCTAGTTCATTACAAATATGAACCGGAAATGAGAAAAGTTATTAGAAATATTGTAAAAGTAAATAAAAATATTTTCAACAAGGAAAATTTATTGGTTTTGTTGTGTTTGTAAAATTTGTCTGATCCTATAGAGATTGGTCACATGATGTTAGGTGGTCTCTCATTGGTTAATAAAACTACATGGATTCAGAAAAAGCCGACCACCAAGAGAAGGAACTGAACGTGCTCCAAAGAAACACATAAGAAATTCTCTTCATTGCCAATGGTACCAGTTGCTGAGAGATTTAAAGGTACAAGTTATGTAGTCTTATTTCACTCCACCAGATGGGTAAATCTGCCTGAAATATCCTGTATATATAGGAAAGGACATTGTGTTTACGTTAATTGTTGTATTCATTGCTTAGGTGTAAATAACATGCTAATCCCAAAGTAAAGTTTTTAATTAAATATGCATAAATAAAAAATTGCTGCCCAAATAACCAATGAAAGTTTTGGTTCAGGCCATTTTTCTGCTTTCCAGGCAGACATTGAACAAGAAATGTCGAATGTTTTCTGAGTAATTTTAGCTTTTAAAGTAATATTTTTGTGGAGTAATAAGGTTCATTCTACATTTATACCTTCTATTTCTTTGGTGTTCTTTCAGGTATTTCCTTTTTGATATTTTTTCAGGTATTCCATCTTCATTTGTTAGTGGGTACTAGGTTTCATTTTTTAATTATTGAATCTTCAGTTTTTGGTGTCTTTTTTGATTAGTTATGAAATTTATTTAGTGTGCTTGTTCTTTAAACATTATTAATCCACAAAAACATTCTTTGATAATGGCTTATGAAAGTGAAAACTATTCAGAAGATGTTAAACAATTTTATGTTTGAATCTTATCCCCCTCTCCCACCGTCACAGCTGTTTGATGTTTCCTATAGTCCCACCGAACTTAAATAAAGTCAATTCAGGTTTGCTGTGATAAAGTTTTCTATCACAAATAAAAATCATCACAAAAATGGCAAAAGTCATTTTGTCACCACTTAATTTCTCTGAAAAAAGGGATTTTCATTCTTTTATAGGGGTAAAATATTGAAAAATGACTGTTTTATTATCATCTAAACAAATATCAAGGAAACTTTTGATCTGAACCCCATAAAACTAGGTATTTTCTGAAAGCAACTGATATATTCTTTCATTTAAAAGTAAAATTGTCTGGTGTAAATGAATCAGATTTATATTTTAGGGAGTAAAATGTGAAAAAATTGTGAAAATTTTGCATTTTTTCTAAACAAAATCTTTCCTCATTAATGGGAAATTAACCATTTTTGGGAAAAATCAGAAAGCCTAAATCATAAACTATTTCAGGCTTAAAATTGAGGGTTTTGAAGGAAGTCAAAATTCCTAGGGGGTCAAAATACGACAAAGTCTATTGGTAATTTTCAATTATATGACTGCCAGGGGTTAAATCATTGACACCCAGCCAAGGAAATCTTTAGTAAAAGGCGAAAGATTTATCTGCAATTCCTAACCACCAGAAACCAAAAGTAAAATTAAGCCAAATTGACTTTGACATGTCTATGTCAAAGGTCAGCCAGCCAGCGGGCTAGCAATAAATGTTTAGAACAAGTGGTCATCGGCTTGTAATAAAACCTACCACTCCCAGATAAGAGCAAAGAGTGAAAGAAAAGGGTCAACATTGGTAGGGCTTGATATAAGGTTTGTTTTTTTTTTCAAACCTATGCTTGAACAATGGCTTGATGTGTTTTGTTTTGTTTTTAACACCCTGTGACCAGGTGATGACAACAACACTTACAAGATGACATTGTTTTTTTTGCCGCTTGTCTTTCGTATTTCCCATCACCGGGCCATTTAGCCATTCCTTTTATTCAATGATGTTCATGCCAAATTAAGGAGAAAGTGATGAAGTTTGGATGATATTGCTTTGAAGTGAAAATAAATATTTTTTCATAAAAAAAAGGGGATTTTTCTCAGAAAATTGGGCATAATTTCTTAATGCCAACCACTGAGTGACATTTTCCACAGCCAAATCGAAGATTAATTACCAGTGAATAATACCATGTGCAAACAATAGCTGTCTGGATCCTATAACATTGCCCGAAAAGGTCCAGAAGTTTACTGATTGATCAAAAACTTGTGCATAATTTTGTTTTTCACGGTCAGTTTCCATTATTTCATTTTGATGTTGTCATTTTCGGATAGCCAAGTCATCAAGGATTCAGGAAAATAGTTTAGCACAGGTTTGCTTTAAGAACTTTACATTCTATGAGGTGTTTAAAATGTTACTGACGAATGCAATTTTTCGACGAATATTTCATTTACACACCATGTTCGATTTTCCTATATGACAAAAATAAGTGTTTTAAATAACCATGCCATCCTGCCATTCATTTGGTAGGTTAATTGTTACCTTCTTTTGTCCTGTGAGTGACAAATTATTCAGACTTTGTTTCTTCCTTATGTGACCTAGAAATTTCAACTCTTTCTGACTTTGTCCTTTTTATTACCATTTTCCTTAAAACTTCCTCATTGTACATATTTTCTGTCCCAGGTATTCTCAGCATATTTCTGTTGGATCACATCTCTGTTGTATCCTCTTTATCCATGAGAAAATTGTCTATCATTCACTGCCATTGCAGAAAATTAATATAACCCAAACAAGGGCCACTGTTTCTCTGTTTCTTTTTTGCATCGATTTTTCTTCCACCTTCCCAACTTTTACACTTTTTTCCTACCTCATCACCCCATCTTAAAAACCATTCATAGGTTTTCTTTTTCCTTCATATCTGTGTTTTTTAATTTAAGTTGGTTCTTTTTTTTCTTCTGCTATCTTTCAGCCTCTTACTTTAACTCCATCTTATATTTTTCTAATTATTTTCTCTCCTGTCCTCTACATTGTATCCTTTGTTAATATTTTGATTTTTATCTAATTTTTCTTTCTTCTTGTTCTTTACTTATTTTTACAATATTTTGGGTGTTCTTGCTCAGTCCCTTTTATTCAACATTCTTTCTCTCTTTTTGCTTAATGTCCCTCGCTCTCTTTTGTTGCTTATTTTTCTCTCTTTCTGTGTACTTTCCCCACTCTTTTTCTAGTTTCCTTCCCTTGCTTTCTATTTTTTTTCTCTTTCTGTGTATTTATCTTCTCTTTTTCTGTTTCTATTTAATTTTTTTCTCTAACTTCTGCTTATATTCTACCACTATATTTAAGTTTGTTCTTCTCTCTGTCTATTTTTCTTGCTCTGCTTACTTCTCTCTACTTTTCTCTCTCTATATTTTTCTCTCTATCTTTCTACTTATTTCTTTCTCTTTTTTTTTTCTTATTTTTTTCTCTTTCTGCTTATTCCCTGTCATCTTAATTTTCTCTATTTCTTTCTCACTCATTCTCTCTCTCCCCAACCCTGTTTTTATTTCTCTCACTTTTTGCTTATTTTTCTGTTTTTTCTGATTATTTCTCTCTCTTTGTGCATGTTTTTTTCTTTTTTATCTATCTCTATTTTTCTCCTTCTTTCAGTTTAATTATCTCTTTTTATTTTTCCTCTCTTTTTTCTGCTTTTTTCTCCCATAGTATCTAAGTCCTTTTTTCTCTCTCTCAGCCTAGTATTGTCTTGTCATTATATCTAAACTGATATTTTCATCGATTAAAACATGTTACCTTTCTTTTACCTTTTTCTCTTTTCTTAAACATACTCTAATCCACATTTTTCTGTTTTCTCTTTTCTTCATTTTCCCCTTTCTCCATCTTCCCATCATTCTCCCAACTTCCTTTTAATTTACTCTCCACATTACTCTTCATCTGTCTCTCAGACATTGCAGAAAGCTTGAGTAATTTAAAAAAAAAATGTTTCACCAAAATCCCACCTACACAAGCATCCTCTGTTCTGTCTTTCTCTTTCCCTGTCTATCCTATCTCTATCTCTCTCTCTTCTTTTCCTTGTGCTTTGACCTTTTACAGCGTCACATCACTACATTCTGGCCAGGGTTTACTTACAGCTGGTCGTGATGGGATGAAAGGCAAAATTCTCAAGCCAATGCTTTTTATTTATTCCTTGTTGAAAAAAAGGGTGAAGGAAAAAACCCTGTGGGACAGGAATGTGTGGAATGCAAACCACTTACATCATCTATGAGGGGGGATCAGTATTTGTCTCATTTGTCAGTCCAAAGCCCCCAGCTGGGCTCCACAAATTTGAACACAGCAAGACCTCCACTTCAGTGTTTGCCATTTATACAAAACAAATCTGATGTCTTTGCCTCAGAAAATATATAAATAAAAGCCAGGAAAAAGAAATACATATACAGTATATTGAAGGTTTTAACCAAATATAAAATTAAAAATATCTTTCTGATTCAGACATCTTTTTTTTCTGATTGAGATATAAAATAAAACCTGATCCATAGCCAAGAGGATTGTGGGAGGTACTCTTCATCATTCACAAGAAGAATTTCTTGCCTATTGTCCAGTGAAAAAGATATTTTATCTGCAAAATTTTATTTCTTGGCAGGTTAGAAGCCCTTTCTAATTGAAATGGAACATTAATAGCTTACAAGCTATTGTACCTGGAAGCTCCCAGTTTTGACAATAAGATTAACAAATACTGTGCTCTGTTTGAACTTGATATTTTCCATCCTACCCCCAGATATAAACATATAATTCTCTGTTTAACAAAAATCACTTCATTAGTCATTAGTCATAGATGACAAAATTTATAACCAAATTTATATCGCCACTAAAATGTATGACTGAATTTATATATCTACCATGACCCAATTTATATAATCCATCAAAATTCATGACCAAATTTATATATCACCCAAAATTTATAAAATGTGTATATTTGACAAAATTTATACATCCTCTAAAATGTATGACGGAATTCATATATCCACTAAAATCTATGATCAGATTTGTATATCCACCAAAGTTCATAACTAAATTTATGTATCCACCAAAATTTATGATAAAATTTGTCTACCAAAGTTTAGGAACAAATTTATATGTCCACTAAAATTTATGACCAAATTTATATATCCACCATAAGCTTTCTGTTATCAATAATCCCACCACCTATGAAATGAATGAAAATTCCACTTCTCCATCTTACATCTGACTTGGCATGAAATTAGTCTAAGTCATATTTTACGGAAACAAAGTTAAAAAATAATTTTAATGAAATGACATAATGTAGAGGAAAATATTTTATTATAGCTGATGATAATGTCATTAATTCTCTGAAAAATGATATATATATATATATATATATATATATATATATAGAATGTTCTTCCTTGAAATTTCACACCAGGGTAGAAATGCTTATATTTATAAAGTATTCCAATTCACCAGCAGCAGGTGTATATATAAGTGTGTTTTAGGATTATGTTGTGACAGTCTAATTTACTCTCGGACCATACCAAAGGTAGTAAAACCCTGGTAGCAGAAATGTTGGTTTTCCTGAAAAAAATTTGTGTCTTAATGCTCTGTATTTTTGTTATTTGAATTAGCATTCAGTACACTTTATTTATGTAACCTTTTTTTGACAGTTAATTTGTCAGTTTTTAATTGAATTATATATATATATATATATATATATATATATATATATATATATATATAATGTTTATTTATTTAGTTACTGGTTTAAGCCTGTATCTTTCATACATAGCAATTTTTCAAAATGGCCATTTGTTTTTATCATTTGCTGGATGCTCCCAAGATCTATATTTTTTTTTTCGTACAAGGAATGCATCAGAATTAAAAAATTAAGGGGAAAAAAAATTACACATTTAGGATACAAATTATTTTGGTCTGTCTACAAGGAGAAAAGACTACATGGAGTTGGAATTGCGATACGCTAATCACCATATATTTTAAATGACGATGTACTCCAGTCAGAAAAACTGATGGCTACCAACAATATTGTTCATGGTTGTAAGATCCAAGTGATATCATATATGACCGAATGGAACAAAGTTCTGTCTTAGAAAAAGAAAAATTCTACACAGGATTGAGTAAAACTTATATATTAGAAAAAACTCTGCATTAATGGGGATTTTAATGCTACCTCAAGCATTTTCTAATACTATGATTGTAATACTTTGATTGTAAGAAGATATTTTCACCCTTTGAAATGGAGGCTTCAAACAGCAAGAAGAACTGTTGCTAAACTTTTGTTACTTAAAAAAGATACTCCATCCTTGATACATGGTTTCATCATCCCATGAAACAATGTATCACATGGCATAGCCCAGATAAAGTAACAAAAAATGATTATTGACTTCAACATCTCAAACTTTTGGAGTAGCCAGTTTGTGACAGATGTATACAACTCCTACTTTGAACCTGATCAGCCAACAAAAGAGCTTGCTTCTGCTCACATAAACCAAGAAAAACACCAAGGCATAACATCCAATCCCTTAAAAATTCAAGGGTAAATTTAGAATAATAATGTAATAAACTACCTTCAAATTGATGTCTGTAAATTGTGATCAAGACAGAGAGGAATCAAATTATGTTATATTGTCATTGGCTAAAGCATGCAAGACCTTTTTATTCTACAGAATCTTACATGTCTGGTGAGGACCACAATACAGAAACATTCCAAACCTCATCAGTATTATAACAATAAGGAAATGAGGGCCCCAGTCTATTTAATCTTTTCCTAGACTAAGCCCTGCACATTTACAAGCATAGATGTATTGAAATATGCACTGACCACTTAAGCATTCCATACCACATCTCAAATGAGGCTACTAATAGAAGAGGTGATCCTACTTTCTCTTCCAAGGCCAATGTACTGATAATAAAGGTAGATATGCTGATGACATAGGTATTCATAGCTGAGATAAGAATGATCTTAAACAGAAAATTGGCATTCTCTGTCAAGTATTCCCAAAAACATAGTTTAAAATAAGCCTTTCCAAATCAAAATACTCTAATCTGGAACTGGAATCACAGTAGCGATAGCAAATATACTGGATCCATCATAAAAATTCAAAATCTGGAATTATTAAATACTAAACACTTCAGATACCTTGGCATATGGATCTGTTATAAGAAATTTAGTATGGAATAAAAGGAAACTGAACCTTTAATGGGCTGTACCAGAAGCAGTTTTGCTTAACACAGGGAATTGCTACAAAACTAAAACATCAACCTCAGAATTTGAGTTATGTTTTTAATTAGTCTCATCAGTTTGAGACTTTCATATGGATGTCATGCAAAGCATCAGAATGGGTTAGAAATATCTAAACTCTCAGTTGCATACAATCGCTTTCCAAGATCAATGGTTAAAAATGGCTTTGACTGAGTGAAACCTGAGTCTTGGAAAAAAATCAACAGTCTTTGAATATTGTGAATCTAAAACAAAGAACTGTACAAAATAAGAGAAACCCACAGCAAATCACTTAAGTACTACCAACATTAGCAAAAACTAAAATGGATAGCACATGTAAGTCAAGGAGAAAATAATGACATAATCAAGATGTTGACATTTCACACTATTTCAAATAAAACTTTAAGAAGGACACCCCTATTAATACTGGAAAGATTGATAAAAGCTACTGAACTTGAAAAACCTATTTTCCTGAAAAATTGTTTTCAGAGACAGATTTGATAAACTTCAACCAAAATCAGTACTGGCTGCTTGGTCAGTGAATTCTACAATTACTCATTTGGTGTTCATGAATACCTAAGATGACTCTTGTAACCAGCTTTCAATTTCATCGGTATCAGCATATATAACAAATAAACTTTGAATCTTTCTTTGATCTGATTGAATCTGTATACCCTACAATTTTCCTGTGTAATCCTATCAGCCTCCTCAGTACAGATAATCTGCAGACAACACAGGTATTGCTAGCATGATGAAGACATTGGCTGGCATGGCTTGTTTTGGTTGTTACGATGATCTTTCAGAGGGTTTGCATAAACTCCCCTTGATAAGAGCAAGTGCTCACATTCACCACATATCCAAGACTGTGCATTAGTTAGCAAATCAGATTTACTGCCTCTTCAGAGATCACGTTTTTTTTTTTTTAGCATGCCTGAGACATCTTAATTTTGAGTAACCGTTAACGTTATCATCGTTGTTATCAAACCAGTCTTTATGACATTTCTTGACAAAACATAACAGTTCAGCCCCAACATGATAAATTTGGGTTTGAAAAACTTACCATGTAAAAGTAAAGTAACATTGTTCATCCTGTCAACTAAAACTGACCGAGCTTCCAACTGAGTCAGTTTGGACACATCAAGACATTTGGGAAGTTTCCTCCAAATCTTTTTTTCAAAATTGCAGCAAAAAAATATAATATATATATATATATATATATATATATATATATATATATGTGTGTGTGTGTATGTATACATAAATACATACACTGTAAGCAAAGGAATCAATATTACATGTTTACCACCAGTTTTATGCTTCTGTGCAATGTTCAGACCATGTAGTCTTGATTCCTACGATCATATTGTTTATATCTGTAAACCCACTATCTCAAGCACAATAATGTATACCCTTCACCTGTAAATATCCTAATTTTTAAACAATTATATATATATATATATATATATATATATATATATATATATATAGAGAGAGAGAGAAACTGGGTGTAACAGCAAAATTGTCTAACTGTTAGATTAAGCTCTGAATCGTTGTATCTTAGGAATGATTAAAGATATCTTACTGGAATTTTCTGAGGTCTTTATAACATTATTGGATGCTATTTTGATCAAAAAGAATGTATAATTACTCTCCAAGCTTAAAAGAAGAATTGTGATGAAATCGATCATAAACAAAAATGATATGTTAATCATTAATTAATCATAGCTAAGGATCAGAAACTGATGAAGGATTGAAATAAAGTTCAAAATATATATATATATATATATATATATATATATATATAATGCTAGGATCATTTTTCAACTTATTCAAGATGATCTTCACCCTCTCTAACCTTCTAACTTTCTGCCCTGGAGTAACAAGATGCCTCACATGTTCCATGTACAATTTCATTTTCAAGTCTTTTTTCACTGCTCTTTGGACTGTCATAACTGAAACTCCTCTCTCATATACCAAAAGTCTTATGGATTGAGTTGGATCTTTTATAATTGATCTCTTTAGCACTGTTAAAATGATGATCCCTCTTCCTCTTATGACCTCCTAATTTTTTCCTCTTTACTGCTCTTTAAACTTATTTACCATTCTCTTGATGGCTCTTGAATGGACTCTGAAGATAGAAGCAAGAGTATGAATTTTGGTACCATTACTGAAGGCCTAAATGAACTTTTTCCTCTCACCATTGCTCAGTTGGGAAGACAGTGGAGCTGACACAAAATGGTTTTAAACTGTTCTCTTTCTAGCTCAATAACTTAAAGGGTTTTTCAGTGATTCTTGCATCAAATGGTATCAAGACAGCTAAATATCTGAAAACCTGGAAAAAAAGAAACTCAATCAGTTTAGTAGTTTTTTAGATATTAAACATTTTGTGGGATGGACAATTATGCCATTACAAAATTTGGTCTATTTTGCTGTTACACCTGGTATATGTACAATAAATAGATGGATAGATAGAAACACTGTGGATATAGAAATAAACACAGCACAGTGACTCCCAGTTTCATGTCTTAAATGATCATCAGACCATGTCCACTCTTTTTATATCTGCAAGTGCTTTATTCCCAATATTGAGTCCATTTACTCTTTGAATATAACCATATTTTCAACAATTACATTTAGAGCAAAGACTACATAGGTACTGGTAGAAACAGCCATTACAGGTTGAGAAGTGAATGATCTAGTGGTAACAGGATTTTGTCTATATTTCTGAGATGAGGTATTATGTACAGTATTTACATTAGTCGGACTATTGTCCTCATCTTTGTCGCCATATTTGTCTGGCGTTTGGGCGTTTATGCGCTCGGCCTTCTTCAGGTGGTTGGAATTTGAACTGAACCCTTTATTTCGATCGCTGGGGTAGACTGTTCTAATTCCACGTGCCATGTTTGATGGATGTCAGTTATCAGTTATCTCCTGCTAATTTTCCCTCTGAAAGTTCTCCACTGCCTTAACCAGGAATTGAACTCACCTTCTTTGGGTCTGTCACTGGATCTAACCAACGCCTTATCCACTGTGCCATGTGTCCTTGAGGACATCTGGGTATGAACTTCTGAGTATTATAAACCTAATGTTTTCAGCATCATTTTTACCAGTGCTCATATTGCAATTTTTGCTGTTATCATTGCATGTCTTTACCAGAGTTCATATTGCAACTTTGTTATCATTGCTTTTCTCTGGCACTCCTTATTACTGGTTCCCATATTGTATTTATTTCTATGCTTGGTTGGCTCAGGAGATTTTTGTGGCCTAGCATGTGCTGATTCCTTAAGTTTACGAATTTTCCAATGGTGTTCCCTGTCTATGATCTCAACATGATCCCACAGGGGCGGTGATCTCCTTCTCTCTCCATATGTGGTCAGCCACGCCTGATTTTTCTACTTCCCCTCGCGTTACAGCTTTCTGGTGTTCTTGAAGCCTTACCTTGAGGGGCGGCCTGTCTCTCCTTTATATTCCTTTCCGCAGCTGCATGGGATAAGCGTATACACAGTCTTTAGTCATGTTCCTCTCTATGGGGGTCTCACTCGTGAGAGATACCTGCGAAGTGTTGTCACGCTTTTGAAGGTTGTCCTGATGTTATATGGACCGCAGATCTTTTGTATTTTCTCTGATAACCCCTTCACATAAGGCAGGCAGACTGTTTTTCTGAGTGTTGTTGTCCTCCTCCTCCTCCTCCTCTTGTACCCGCCTATCCCAGTTTTTTGGGGGCTGCTGCCATGTACCCAGGGTAGTTGTTGCGAGGGTACTACTTATACTGACCAATTCTTATCTAACGTCTCTGGATCGCCACTTATGACTTTTGCTCGATGTTGTAAGCATCGGACGATCCCTTTCTTTACGCTGTATGGATGGTGGGAGTTGAAATTGAGGTACTGTCGGTGAATGTTGGTTTGGTATAACGGATGTCTTGAACCCATTCTCTGTTCGAGATATTAGTACATCCAGGAATGGGAGTGAGTTGTTACTCTCTTTCTCCATTGTGAACTGTATCGAAGGTCTTATTGAGTTCACATGGTCAGAAGAACCTGGACTTCTTCCTGATGTGGCCAGAGTATGAAAGTGTCATCTACGTGCCGTAACCATATAGTTGGCTTTAGCGATAGACTCTAATGCCATTTCTTCAAAGTATTCCATGTATATATTCGCCATTGCTGGTGATAATGGCGAGCCATTACTAAGCCCTCATCCTGTCGATATATGTGAGATCCCATTCTGAAGTGTGTTGTTTTGTGTACAGAAAGTCAACATCTCCATCAGATTATCTATTGGAATACTGGTCCGCTCCTCTAGGGAAGAGTCAGAGGTTAATCTATCTCTGACTACTGAAAGTGCCTCCTCCGTGGGTACCTTGGTGAACAGACTCACCACGTCCAAGCTCACCATCTGGTTGGATAGAATGGGAGCATCTTTGATTATTTCCACGAAGTGGGCGGAGTTTCGGACATATGAAGGAGACTTTCCGATCAATGGGTCAATTATATCTACAAGGAAGCGACTCAGAGGGTGGCACACAGAGCCTTGGCAACTAACAATCGGCCTGAGTGGAATACCGTCTTCCACAGGATGAGGGCTTAGCAATGGGCTCGCCATTATCACCAGCAATGGCGAATATATACATGGAATACTTTGAAGAAATGGCATTAGAGTCTATATCGCTAAAGCCAACTATATGGTTACGGTACGTAGATGACACTTTCATACTCTGGCCACATCAGGAAGAAGTCCAGGTTCTTCTGGACCATGTGAACTCAATAAGACCTTCGATACAGTTCACAATGGAGAAAAGAGTAACAACTCACTCCCATTCCTGGATGTACTAATATCTCGAACAGAGAATGGGTTCAAGACATCCGTATACCGTAAACCAACATTCACGGACAGTACCTCAATTTCAACTCCACCATCCATACAAAAAAAAGAAAGGGATCGTCCGATGCTTACAACATCGAGCAAAAGTCATAAGTGGCGATCCAGAGACGTTAGATAAGGAATTGGTCAGTATAAGTAGTACCCTACAACGCAACAACTACCCTGGGTACATGGCAGCAGCCCCCAAAAACTGGGATAGGCGGGTACAAGAGGAGGAGGAGGACAACAACACTCAGAAAACAGTCTGCCTGCCTTATGTGAAGGGGTTATCAGAGAAAATACAAAAGATCTGCGGTCCATATAACATCAGGACAACCTTCAAAAGCGTGACAACACTTCGCAGGTATCTCTCACGAGTGAGACCCCCCATAGAGAGGAACATGACTAAAGACTGTGTATACGCTATCCCATGCAGCTGCGGAAAGGAATATAAAGGAGAGACAGGCCGCCCCCTCAAGGTAAGGCTTCAAGAACACCAGAAAGCTGTAACGCGAGGGGAAGTAGAAAAAATCAGGCGTGGCTGACCACATATGGAGAGAAGGGAGATCACCGCCCCCTGTGGGATCATGTTGAGATCATAGACAGGGAACACCATTGGAAAATTCGTAAACTTAAGGAATCAGCACATATGCTAGGCCACAAAAATCTCCTGAGCCGACCAAGCATAGAAATAAATACAATATGGGGAACCAGTAATAAGGAGTGCCAGAGAAAAGCAATGATAACAAAGTTGTAATATGAACTCTGGTAAAGACATGCAATGATAACAGAAAAAAAATTGCAATATGAGCACTGGTAAAAAATGATGCTGAAAACATTGGGTTTATAATACTCAAGTTCATACCTCAAGGACACATGGCACAGTGGATAAGGCGTTGGTTAGATCCAGTGACAGACCCAAAGAAGGTGAGTTCAATTCCTGGTTAAGGCATTGGAGAACTTTCAGAGGGAAAATTAGCAGGAGATAACTGATAACTGACATCCATCAAACATGGCACGTGGAATTAGAACAGTCTAAATAATTAGAACAGATCGAAATAAAGGGTTCAGTTCGAAATTCCAACCACCTGAAGAAGGCCGGAGCGTACAACGGCCGAAACGTTGTGACAAATATGGCGACAAAGATGAGGACAATAGTCCGACTAATGTAAATACTGGTAACAGGATGTTCTGGAATGGGATAATAGGTGGGTAAGTTCCAGATGGTGTTAATCATAACTTCGTTCTTTAATTTCTAACTGCAACATGATATTTCTTGGCGTTTCATTAACCTCCCTAATAAAATTTTTTTAAATTTATTAAACTGTCTCCACATTGTTAGCGTGATATGTAGCCTACTATAATTTATACATATGTTACATAACTACTTTTTCTTGAATCTCTTTATCTGTTTTTTAAGGGAAAATTAAAATGGTTACTAGTAACTAGAAATTATATATATATATATATATATATATATATATATATATATATATAATTTCTACTTTTATATATATAAATGTTTGGTTGAATAATCTAGATATATCCTCTCAAATCCACTTTTTTATCTTAATACTCTCAATTGCAGGTTGAGCATTTAAAAACATTAATAATAAAAAATATAAATTAAGTTACCTCCTTTACATATTCTTAATGTTAATTTTAAGTTGATTATAATGAAGCATGTTTCATGTACATTTATAAAAAAAATTTACAACTATCAATTACATTAATTTTGTTGTCTAAGCAATTCACCCCTGAAGATGATCTTGAATGAGATTGAAAGTACTTAGGAACCAAAACTATGGCATCTTTCTTAATCAATTTTGTAACAACACTAAGAAATTGATTGTGAATTTGAGAGGATTAAAATAAAATAGACATAATATGTCTATATTATTCAACCAAACATGCTTGAATGACAATAAACTGCCTAAATATACATTATATATATATATATATATATACATATATAAAATATATAGATACAGATATATGAATTGAAGATATGGATTAACACCTTTTCTTTCTATGTAGCTTCTTAAGAAATTTTGAGGGAATGAAGAGAGTGGAATTATTTAGATTTTAAAAAAATTCTATGTTGTTTTCATCGGTTGGTAGATATCACGTGTTCATTTTTATGGTATGTACATATATATGTATATGGCTGCCTGGTTGAGCGGTTAGAACATTCACTTTTTGACCATGAGACCTAGGTTTCAATCTCATCATGGTCGATTTATTAGGAAGGCAACTTCTTGATGTTATCGGCCTGTGAGAGGTGATCCCTGTGTGTGAGACCTTTAGAAAGTGCCTGAAAACTATACCATGGGGTGACCCAAGCCTTGGGAGTGAAATTAGGTTAACAGAACTATTTGGGAGTCATCGATAGTTGTGTTTGCACAAAATCACAAGTCATCATGACTGAGGCTTTGAGCATACTGGCCTGGTTCAGACTGTTGTTTCTGCCAGATAATGCACTCTCACCCAGAAATGGTAGCTAAGATTCACTCAGCATAATTGAAACATAAACCACAGGTGGATTTTATGGATGTTGAAAAATACAAACGTGCCTGAGCAGGCGTTTGCAACAGGGATTGAGTAGCTGACCTAATAGACAGGCATACTCTGACACAAGCAACAAACCACCACATGTATGTATGCATGTATGTGGGCATCTGGTGTTTCAGACAGATACTACACTCTGATCTTTAGAAGAAAAGCAGAATAATCATGTTGATAATAATTTAACAGAAAATAAATTATTTACACTACACATTCATTATAATTTTGCCAGAAACTTATCTCCTTAATGAAATTGTTCAAATAATGATTTGTATATGTGTTTATCAGTTTGCAGGTCATATGTGCATATTTATTACTAAGTCTTACAGCCAGATTCCCTTCTTGGCGTGTCTGTTTTTGAAGGAAAACCAGAATTTTAACATGGCTTAAAAAAATGATAGCAAAAAGAAAAAAGTAGAAAACAATCACTATATATAAAGTAGGTAGTGTATATTGTATGTTAGCCCTGCAGAATCTTCAGTGGAGTATTGGGCTACAACTTCCCCATATTAAGTGCTACTGGTACAGGATTGACATTGATTCCCACAGCAAGTACATTTTTTAGTTGTTTTTCTCCTAGACTGGTTGTCAACCAATGCTATAGAGTCCAGGCTGTTCTGCTATTAATTCCTAGCTAAGGAGGGAAGAGATGGAATCAAACCTTTTCACAGGTATTTATACAAAAAATGAACACCTAATAAAATATTTAATAGAAACACAGTAAAGATGAGTTTTAGTTGTCTGCCCAACATGGGAAAACTGATTGTAGGCATAACAGTAAAAGCTTGAACAAAATATCTGAAGAAAAAGAGAAGAAATATAATTGCAGGAAAGCAAATGATTGCCCCCTTGATGGATTCAGCAAAGTTAAAAAGATAATCTACAAGGTGACTTTAAATTTGAGAACCACTCCCCAAAATCCTACATCAGGTTTACCAATAGGCTTAGAAGTATAAAACATCCTTCAACTCAGAGAGGTATAAAAATAGTGCTTCTTTACTGAGGTAAAGATGGGAAGTTAGGGAAAGAGAAAACTTAGGCCCATTGATAGAACTGAATATCATTAAACAGGTACAGAGTAGAATGCAGGTGTGGTATATGGCACGTTATGTCAAGAAGAAAAATTGTCATACTTTCCTTTTCAGACCAGATGAAATTATTAAATACAAAGAATGAAATATTCATGAATAATGAGCACAAAAGAAAATAACTGTTAACACAACAGTGCCAGATTAATGGTTTTACTATTTTGAGCTGTTCCATAATTGGAATAATGTTGATTGCATTTTGAAATAAAATTGTCTGCAAGTGCTTATTGCTTGATGAGCCAAAATGGTGAAACTACAGGGTATGATGGATAAATTAACATCTAAATTATGCAAAAATGAAAATAACACTGACATCACCATTGGCTTTAACCATGGCCTCCAGATGACTTTGGAATCTCCTGCATCTCTTCTGGATGGTCTTCTTGTTTAAGTTGGTGAATGCTGCCATAATCTTTGTCTTCAGTTCATCTTTGGTGTTACAAGGAGTTTTGTTGGTCTCTTGATCAAGTATGCCCCACACATAACAATCAAGGGGGTTGCAGTCTGGAGAGTTAGGTGGCCTAATGTAAAGGATGATGTCACCACAGAAATTGTCTGACAGCCATGACTGGGTTCTTCTGCTTGTGTGGCATAGTGCAGAGTCCTGTTGCCAGACAAAAGGTCTTCCAGTAGCTACCCTCTTATCCCAGGGCTGCATTATCTCTTCCAGGCACTTGATGTAAGCCTCCGTGTTGAGTCTGAGGTCCTCACCAACAAATTTTGGAGTTTTTTTCTTATCAGAACAATCAGAGTGAGTCTTGTGCAATGCCATCCCTTCATAATCACCATTAGACTCATACAACTTTTTCTGAATCCTCTACACTATCCTCAGATTGATGTCCAGAAACTCTGAAATGCTTGTATTGGAGCTTCCAGTGCAAATGCCAAACAGTAGCAGCATGCCATTTTCAAATTTCTGGAGGAGTGAATTGTGTCATGGTGCTCTTTTTCTCACAGATGGTGCCCAGCTGACCCTTCTATATAGCACAGTCAACAAAATCAAAAACAGACAACTGCATGCACAAAAATTAAAAATATAAAATGGCGACAATGTACCCATATATTACAAATTTACCATTATGCACCTGAAAAATTTATTTCAGTTGAGCTCTCTGGGGAGGAAATGTGTGTTTGTAAGACACTTGGGAAAAACAAATCCAGTTCTCTCAGTCACTGTGTGTTTATCTAACAATAAATACGTTTAAATTCACCTTCATCTCTGCACCAACAACTTAGGGGTAGAATCTTTGACTGACACCAATTCAGCCAGGTTTCAATCATTGCTAGAGGCAACTGGATGTCTAGCCACATGATGAGCTGTGCTACAGCGAAACAGTCTGTCTGTGAATGACAATATATATGTACAAGTTTTCCATTAAAAACCACCAACATGATATTGCTGTTAAGTTTTCTAATTCTTTTTGTTTTTAATTCTTTTGTGTTTTTATAATTTTCTTCTTTTCTGGAAGTAAATTATATAGAAATTGTCCAAATATTCTGTATGTCTGAGCTCTTTCAGCTATACGCTTAAGCATTATCAAGGATGATTTATTTTTACTTTTAACTGAATTCATGGATTGTTTTATATATGTATCTAGAGTTATAGGAATGTTTTATTTTCCAAACATGGTCAGCACATTATGGCTATGTTCATAGTTGATATTATTGAGCGTTGGCTTTTTTCTTTTTTCTTAATAATGCTTTCATATTTTTTACCTTTTTTTACATGTGGATGAGACTATTATATTTGTATTATCAATGAGAATATTGTGGATAGAGTTTAGTAGGTACCTTATCAATCATTTTTAATGAACCTGTATAAAAGAGAGATTGCTGCTCAAATACACAGCTATGTATACCATATATACTCATGTATCATGTGACTTTTGAAAATCTAATTTTAAGGGGGGGTCACTTCATACAGAAGATATAAAATTAGCATATGTATGGCTCATCCTGGTAATGCCATTTACCAAACTATATATCGATTTACTTTAGCCAAATTAGCTTCAAAATTAATTCTTCAAAGGTCACATGAGTATATATATTTTAATTTATTAATTAAACATTAGTTTTAATGGATAGTCATAATTGAGTAGATGCTCTGTTTTTATTTATTTATTAAACAGTATATTTATTTCCATCTCTCGGTCTGAATCCTTGAGAAAAACTTGTTAGAAAAATTATGCACCCTCTGGCAGGATTCAAACTTTAGTCCTCAAGCAGAAGCTGTCGTTAGATCTAACATGCCTTGAACTCTTGGTTACAAATAACCTCCTGGTTTAGTGATACAAGTCTTACTAATTAAATCATAGCTGGGGTGGGTGAAAAGGTGGATACAAATACTCTTTCCCAAGAGTATTTGCAGGTAAATGAATATAACCATCCAAATTGGAATTGGAACTTGGCTCTCTGATGAACAATTCTGAGCCATTATTCATTACACCACCTACACATCCAGCTTTACAGTATGGTCTGAATATGGCTTAAAGTATGAAAATGACAGTCAACATGCAACATTGATTTCTATGTCTGCACTGTTTATGTCTATCATATCTGTTTTAATTCTTCTGTAAATGCACAAAGATTATATATATATATATATAGATAGATAGATAGATATGTGTGTGTGTGTGTGTGTGTGCATGTAAAAATTCAGATATAGATAAAATATATCTGTTAAGACAGTATAAATAAAAAACAAAAGGAAAACTTTTCTTTACCAATGTGTTATGTTCTTTGAGGAACTTTATCAAGGTAAATAGAGAGATTTTATTTCATAGCTTCTGTTTATGCCCAAAGGTAATGTGGAGGAAAACTAAGAATATTTTTAGACCATTCTCAAATCCAAAATTTGAAAACTTAATATTTTTCCTCCATATTACTTATGTTCATAAAATAAAGTTACAAAATAAATTTTCCACATTTACCTTGATAAAATGCCCCATGGAATGGAATGTGTTAGTACAGAAAAATTATCCTTTTATCTTTTCTTTTACTTTTAAAGACCATATGAAAAAAGGAAAACTTTCTTTTTAACAACACGTTTCATCCTCTGATGGACTTTATCAAGGCAAAGGAAGGTTTTGCTTTTTTTTTATATATATATATATATATATATATATATATATATATATATATCTGTAGATAATAGATAAAAGTGAGAAAGAAAGATATGAATAGGAAGAATGAGAATGAATAAAATTACTAGGAGTAAAAAAAAAAGAGATATGAAAAATATAGACATGGAAGATAGAAATAGGTAAAGAATATCACAGTGTGCAGTATAGGCAGATAAAATACTATTTAAAGAGTGGACAAAAAATTAAAGGGGAGTAGAAATAGTTAAGAATGTGATAGAAAAAAGATGGGTAAAAAAGGTAAAAGAAAAATGAATGATATTAGAAAAATGTGCATAAAAAGAAAGGATGCAAAAAGTGAAAGAAAATAAAACTTTGAAAAATATTAATGAGCGAAAAATAGATGAAATAACTATGAAAGAAAAATTATGATGAAAAAAAAGAAAGATAAGAAAAGAAAGATAAGAAAGGCAATAAAAAAAATTAATAAAAGAAAGAATGGAGAAAGGAAAACAAAGAAGAAGGACAAAAGAAACTCAGGAAAATTTGCAAACAAAATGGAAGGAAATGAACCTTGATTAAAATAGAAACTGAAAAATTAAAAAAAGGAAAGTAAATATTAAAATGAAAGAAAAAAATGTGAGATGGATTAAAAAAAAAAGAAGAATGAGTAAAAAGAGGAGAAAAAAAGGAAAATGATACAAAGAAAAGAAAAAAAGAAATTCTGATAAAAAAGGAGAGAACAAAAAATGAAATCAAGGAAGAGAACTAGAGAGAAGAAGAAATGAAAGAGAGAGCAGGAATTTGAGAGAACGAGAAAGAAGAAAAGCAAACTAGACTAAATAAGAAAAAAAAGAGAAGAAAATAGAAGAAAACAAGAGAAACAAATCAAGAGAGTGAACAAGAAAAGGAAAGTGAAAGAAAGAAAGAATTTGGGACAAGTCCCCAGCCTTTGAATTCCTCGAATATTGACACTCGAAAATTTGGTTGGTGTGCAAGAGGAAGAAGTTGCCCAAACAAGAGATTTGAAGTTGGTTGCAGTGGTTTTGATTAAAGTAATTACATTGTGTGCACACACAGCACCCATGTTTCACATGTCGCCCTGCCTGGGTATATCTTTCCAAATTACACAGCATTCAATGTCTACGTGGATTGATTAAGGCCGAGGGGACACATGAAATTGAAAAATTCCTCCTCTCATTCACCCAATCAATAGACTACAAGGTCATTCATTGCTAAATCCATGCAATATGGCCAACAACGGGTGAGCAAACAGTTTTCTTACAATGGAAGCTGATTTTGATGAATTAAGAACTAGTTTTTATTTAGCCTGATTTTTTGTTGTTTTTATTTTTATATTTTTTGTCAGGTTTTTATTTTTCTACCTTCAGATATTTCCCCTTTTTGATGTAATCTATGTTTTTTTAAAATTGTTTTTTCTTCAGCTTTGGGTGCAGTTCTAAACACCAATATTGTTGCTTCTTTTAAAGAATTTTATTTAAAATGAGTTGCTTATATAAATATTATAGCCACAAAAGTAATGCTTTATTAAAGCTGAAAATGGTTGTTTGTAATGCTTTGCTTTCAAGTTTTCTTTCTCTTAGTTGAAATAGAACATCAGGCCTTGCAGCAATCAGTCTTTTTCTTTATCATTTAAATTAAGCCTGCATATACACCCAGTAATCATTTATCTTTCTTTGCTAAGATTTTACACTGTCTGATCTATGGTAGATGTATGGTAAAGTAGTAGTTATCAACATAGAAAAGAAAATCAAGCAAATTGAATTCAAATCCTAGCATAATCAATTGCATTTACTTAATACCCTTGGGAAAAGACATGAATTTGTCTATTCTCCCTCAGTTATATGTTAAAAAACTGGGTAGAATGGGTTCTAGCCTTAGATAGCTACTAATCTGGTAGAAGGATAACTCTGACTTCCAAACAGTAAAAAACAACAAGAAACAATTACAATTCTCATATAATAAAGTGTTATATAAGAATAAAGTGTCTTTGCCAACACTTGAATTTGAACATAGATCGCCAGTGAGAAAACACAGGTGATTGTATTATTGAATTAAGTGGATCACGTGATCATAGAGGAAATGCATATATACGAAATCATATGACACCTAGATTGATCTTCAGTTCTAGTCTATCCTCTATACTATATGGATCGCATTGCTATTCCTATTCTATCCTTTATTACTATCCTCTACTCTATTCACTATACAGGTTACTATTCCATTGAGTATTATCTAGCAAGTACTATTAGTGTGAGTGCTATTCAAAGGCATCTAACACCAGCATTGTTCAATGGTATACTATAGTTGTATCTGCAATTACAAAGTTTCTGTGACAATGAGTATTCATTGACATTTCAAAAGTGTCAACTGAGTGTTCGCGGACATCACAAGGATTTGTTCAGCAGAGTATGGCAAAATGGAAGAACTAAAAGCTATCACGTTTCAAATGTTGGCACTACAGAAGCAACAAGAACAACATTTTCAGCAATAAAAATTACAAGAACAACATTTGCAGCAACAAAAACAACAAACTGAACAACAATTACAATTGCAACTACAACAACAGAAGTTTTTGAGTTTTTTTACCAAAACCATGGAAGAAAAAACTTCAGATTCATTCACTCCAGATGCTATTGTTAATTCAATCAGCAAATTTGTGTACAATCCAGATGAAGGCATAATTTTTCCAGCTTATTATAGAAGATATGAAGGGATCTTCAAAAGAGATTGTTCGCATTGGAATGATGAAAAGAAAGTTTGTTTATTATTAAGGAAATTGTCCCTGCTGAACTTGAAAAATAGTGAATTATATTTTGCTGAAAAATCCAGGAGAAATAAATTTTGATGAAACTGATCTAATTCTACCAAAATTCAACCTTGGCTGAAAAACAATATGCTATGGTCCAGAATACATATAAACTTCACAGGACCATTAAATGAAGCATACTATCTAGTGGTAGTTGATAGTTACACTAAATGGCCAGAAATGTTGAAATGTAGAAGATTGACTATTGCGGTAATGATAAATTTCCTACACAAGATTTTTGCAAGATTCAGTGTTCCTGACTCTATTGTTTCAGATAACAGAACTCAATTCACGTCTAGTGAATTTAAGTTTTTTTGCAAATCAACAGAACATATTACAACTACCCGCTTATCAGCTAAGATCAAATGGAGGGGAGGAGTCAAATGAAATAATGCTACAACAATTCTTGAGTATTTACAGAATAACACCAAATCCGAACACTGTGTCTGGAATGTCGCCTGCAGAGTTGATGTTTGCCAGGAAGATTAAGCCTGTATTTAACAAATTATTACCAGAACAGAAGACGAGATCATCAAGGAAACAAAATAATATAAATAAATATTTTAAACCTGGTGATAAAGTGTTTTTTAAAATGTAGCAACATGGAAAAAAAATTCTGGGAAGATGGCGTTATAAAAAAACGGATCGGCAAAATGACATACATGGTACAGGGACAAAGGTGAGAACATAAGCAACACTTTAATAAGTTAAATGGAGACTCACTGATTTAGTAAGTCCATTAAAAGAGGTACCTATGGAAATATTGTATTACATATTTGGCATACCCACACTACCAGAAATTAGTGAACCAAGGAGGTACAGTAAAAGAAAAAGAACAGCAACAGAACATTTGAATATTGAAACGAAGCTGAAGAAATATAGACTCCAGAGGAAGTCATCTCAGAGGTGCTATATAGGAATAAAGTGTAACTGCCAACACTTGAGTTTGAACATAGATCACCAGTTAGCAAACACAGGTGATCCCATTATTGAATTAAGTGAATCACGTGACCATAAAGGAAATGCATATATAGGAAGTTGCATGACATGTAGATTGATCTTCATTTCTAGTCTATCCTCTATATTATATGGATCGAATCGCTAGTCCTATTCTATCCTCTATTACTATTCAGACCACCATTCTCTACTCTATTCACTATAATATTTCTCTATTCAGATCATTATACAGATTAATATTCAAGCGAGTATTATCCAGCAAGTACCTATTAGTGCAAGTGCTATTTGATGTAAATAGCATAGATAATTCCTCATCCCAGAAATTTTTTTCAGTGAATTCATGATACATTTTCAATTTTTTTTTCTCTGTACATGGTTCAAGAGCCACTCAAAGTAGAGTGTTACAGAGTCAGAGACACCATCCCAAGCAAGGTGATAATGCCACCAAGACCCAAGAAGTCACTGAAAGTTAAAGACAAGGAAAAGAGAAAGCTAAAACCCTATTTTCTCGAGCCTACTTTTGGGAAAAATTTCTTATAAAAACCCCCAGATTTTGACTTTCAGGAATATAGATGTGACTGTTTCCAAGTCATTCAAACACAAGAGATGACATGGCTACATAGCTTTTCCCTCATCGACCTGTGTGTGCAGTAAGAAACCTGTGTCAGCACCATCAAACAAATCATTTCAAACAACAATAACAACAACAAGGATGATCAGTAAATCATTGCTGAAGGTCAAAATTTCTTCTCAACCACAGATTTTTACTGTGGGACAACTACTAAAAGGCTGGAGACTGACAAATCAAGAGTCAATCTTTGTCTATTCTCCTTATTGTCACTTCTTACCACCTCCTCTTTCATTCATATCATACCTCATTCTTCATAACCATTTTAATACTGAACACTCGAGCCTTTTGGAAAAAATTTGTTATGAAAAACATTCAGCAACAAAGCAGATGTTAGAACTTTATGATTTGCAATTATTTTAAAAATGCATCTTTTTTTTGCATTTGTCATATATACTTTTATCATATATATTGGTATTTGTGTGTGAACACTGAAGCTAAGCATATGTTGATCATAAAAACAGTTATCATTTATAAAAACCCATAATAAAAAAATTGAAAATATTGTCCCAGTTTAGAGCTTGGAAATTATAATAAGTATCTATAAAATGGGCAAAATTTCTTTATTCTTCTTCTAATATGCCTTGTTTCTTCAGGATGTAAACAATCACGGCTGTCTACATTTACTGTGTAACACTTAGTAAATGTTATCTTTAAACTATCAATCTTTAGGTAGATTACTTGTTGTTTACCTCTGTCCCACTTGCTTTCAGTATGACGTGCGAGTGTCTCTTTCTGATTCTAAGTATAATCATCCTTTTTGTTTTCACTATCTTTAAAACTTCATCATTGTTCACATATTTAGTCCAAGGTATTCTGAGAAACCCTTTGTAGAACCACATTTCCATTGACTGATTTCTATTTCATCTTTGTGAAGACTGACAAATATTCACTGATTTAGAGAATGACTGGTATTACATTGCATTTAAGCACTCTTTTATAATTTCTAAGTAAATTTTCCTATTTCTTAGTCATCATCTCATCATCTTGCGGCCTCAGCCGAGATTGAACTCACTAATACTTTGATTGGTGTAGTTCATAATCTTGTCAAATAGCTGAATTCTTGATGCTTCGCTAGGGCTATCAAGGGTGTGTTTTTATCGTGACACCATCACTAAATGGATTGCCAACCAAGGCTCAGAGACTCCATTCACCCTCCTCTAGAGCAGGTTTGAATTCAGAGTTTTTCCTTCTCCTAGACAGTTGCCATCCAAGGCTATAGAACCCAATCTGTCCTGCTATTTACCCATAGCTGGAGGAAGAAGAAAGAGGATTCACATCTTTCCAAAGGGTGTTAGCACGTAAGTGAATGTAATGGATTCGACTGGAATTCGAACTCGGCTCTCTGATTCCTCAATCCAAGCCGCTATCCATTACTCCACCATGCCTCCTCAATTTCTTAGTACATTAACTTTTTAAAGGCAACTTTTGCTATTCCAATGCATCTTCAGATATCTATCATATTCACAACACACATATATATATATATATATATATACACACACACACACACACACTTCGAATCACTCCGCTGAGAATAATTTTGGGAATATCTCTTACATAACAAATATCATCAAAGTCAAACTCCCATCCTTGTATGGAAAACAAACCTAACTGGAACTTAAGAAGATCTAAAAATCTAATGAAAAATTTATTAGTAGATTTATTTACATAATAAATATTTGCATCATTAAAATTTTCCAGGATTAAGTTGCCAGAATGTCTGAGATGAAGTGAATAATCTAAACCAGTTCATTGAATCTTTTTTTTTTTTAACTTTCTAAATTAAATCTGTTAAAAAAAATTTTAAAATTCTGTTAAAAAAAAGTATATATTTGGCTTTTTAATTTAGAAAAATGACAATTTCAAAGTTGAATAAAACCCAGTTACAGTGAAATATTAACCAGGAAATCAATCTAGTAAATTGTAGGAAGTTTTATTTTAAAAAGATTTTAAAATCTGTATTAATACCATCATTATATTAGCTTGTTTTAACCTGTAAAAATTTTTACAGTTTTCTTAGTTTAATATTTCGATGAAACTTAATTCATAAGTTAATGATTGAGTAAGCTCATGGCAAGTTCTATGACAATAAAATATTTATAGAAATCACCCTGTCACATTGTTAAACATTTGAGCTTAACAACATTCACAAAATATTGCAATAACAATCATAATTATAAAAGGTAGTCATTATTTTAAGAAGTAAGGAGGCATAAAAGAATTTGAAATTGTCAACTTTTCCCATTTCACTGAAACAGCTGTTAAATACTTCTATCTTCCTCTTCTTGCTTTTGTTCCTCTCTGAAACCAAGTAGTGTCTTCTCTCCCTCTTTCTATGCGATCAAAATGAAATAGTCCATTATTTATAAAGTATTGACAGGGCATAATGGTCGTGCAAACTAACAAATGGAGGGACAGTCTCAATCATAATAGGATTTTTATCTGATTAAATATTGCCCTGTTGTACGAGTTTTAAATATATCAACTACATTCTCTGTAGGGTAAGAAGACCACACCTAAAAGGGGGTTACGTTCCAGACTCAGATATAAAACCCAAACAGTATCTACATATAAGACAAGTGTAAATATTCTATGTCTACTTTCTTTTACTTTGTAGGAAATTCTGTTTTTTTTATATTAAAATCTGAATGACAATAAATAATAAATTAAAAATAAAGAAAACATGGTTTCATGCCTGTTAAATAAATCATTTCTATTTACAAACATATCTACATGAATTCAAAAGAATTGAAAAGGCATAGTGTTTAGTTGAGTTAAAGTTTTTGGGAATTTGGCGCAGAGAAAAAGCTGTGGTTATGAAAAAGCCTTGAGCATTCTTCAGGTGGCTGGAATGTCGAACTGAACCCTTTATTTTACTCACTGGGGTAGACTGTTCTAGTTCCACATGCCATGTTTAATGGATCTCACTTGTCAGTTATCTCCTGTTAATTCCCCTCTCCAAGTTCTCCAAGTGTGAACCAGATGATAGGCAAACTTATCTACTCCCATTGAGGGGAAAAACGTAAACAAATAGCAAATAAAAGTTCAAAGTTTTAGGTAGAAATGTTAGAGTGTATAGAGTTGAAGTAAACTTTAGAAGAAACTGGAAACCTAATCCTAAACAGGAAACAAAGAATAAACCTCTATTTCTGTTCAAAAGACTGGGGGGGGGTAGTATGAACTGGATTAGAGGTGAAACTTTCTATGCCTATTATTTCTTACAACTGAAAAGGAGACGTGAAGCAAGAGAATACCAATGGATGAAATTTGTGAGAAAGAAGGAGTTTTAAAGAAAATGTAAACAAAAATGACTCTTTTATTTATAATGAGAAAGTGATAGTTAAAATTTCTTGGTGACATCATGAGGAAAGTGGATTTGGAAAATTTGACATTCACAGTACATACTGATGGCAAGTGGGGCATAGGGCAGCATTGAATAAGCTACTTAATAAGTTTGTGTAAATAGATGGCAGAATAGTGACAGGGATGTATAGTAAGAGGACAAAGCATAGGAAGTTGAAGAGAGCCATGACCAGAAAATAAGACAAGAATTAAACCAATTTCAGTCTATGAGGAGTAGCTTCTCCATGTTGTAATAAAATTAAAAAATATGGATTGATTTATGTCAGAAAGTATTCTCCTTCCATGTGATGTCTTCCTTCAGGATGTAAACGATCATGTCTCTCCACTACTTCCTATCTTTTATAGCTCTTTGTAAGGTTTGTCTTTTCACCATCGCTTCCAGTCACTGCTCTGTCATCCATTTACACAAACTTTTTAGCAAGGTTACTCAGTGCTTTCTTCTGTCACTGTTGCCTTCAATATGTCCTTTGGGTATCCAGTTTTCTAAGCCCTTTTTCCTCATTTTGTGCCCTAGAAATTTCAACTGTCTCATTCTGTTTCTAAGTGAAAGTGTTCTTTTCATTTTGATTTTCCTTAAAACTTTCTCATCAATGCTTTTGTAGAACCACATTTCTCTTGTTTCAAGTATCGTCTTTATCTGTGAGGAGACTGTCCAACATTCACTGTTATATAAGAGAACTGGCATTTCATAACGGTTGAACACTCATTTCTATGGTTCTAATGAAATTTTCCTGTTTCTTAATACTTTGCTTAGATTTTGGAAGGCATCATTTGCTATTTGTCTGATTTCAATGTCACATTTTCTGTCCTCTGTGAAAACACTTCTTGGATCCTTAAATTTTCGTACTTGCTTGATTTTGGCACCTCGAATTTGTAGTTTTGAAAAAGAAAATCAAAATATCAACTGAAATGATCATCATGATCATTTTAAAAGCCACTGATACCCTAACACCAATGTCCCAGTCAGAGTTAATTATTCTTTGTGCTTCTTCAAAGACATTTTTTATGATAGCTACAAATAAGGCTGACCTTACCAAGTATATATTGGGCAATATTGGTAGTATCTTGCCTTCAGCACAGATGATTACCCAAATGTTTATAATAAAAAAAAAAAAAAAAAGGCTGAGGATAGCTTGGGAGAAGTCAGAAGAATGTAAATTAAATTTTTAAAAAAAGACTATGCTAACAAAGTATAGAAATATGTGACATTCCTTCTCTCCAAACCTGAAATGGAAGACGAGTGGATGTTGTAAAAGGCTGTTTTTACTCACAAACCATGTACATCATGTTACAGAGGACTGTCTCTACTTAAATCTCAGACATCTCTTCCCTCTCTGGGGTCTACAAAAAATCTGCTCATCTATAAAAACAGGGACCTGCTGATTGTCTGTTAAAGGTCACATGATCAACCAAACACAGTGTTATACTAATTAGGGAAGAGAAAGGAAAGTTATCTAAACAACATATTTTCATGAGATTTTAGCATAGAATAACAAGAAAATTATGTGATATAAAATATTATTCTTTGCCTCATTCTGATGAAAACTATAAATAGATAATACTTTCAAGAACACTGTGTAACAGGCAAGGTAAAATAAAGTGTGCCATTTCCATTTTGAAAATTGACATCTATTTTGTTGAGTAACACAGAAAGCCAACTTGAGTCAGGTTTGTATATTTATTATAGAATTAATATTTTAGAAGGTCCTGTGAGAAAATAATGGAAAATAAATATGAACAGAAATGATGTAATGGAATTAAGCTCTAACAACCTTTTGATGTCACCAACATAACTCCTTTAACATGGCAACATCATTTTTCTTTTTATTTATTCAAGTCCGGTTACCTCCCTTGGTTTGTATTTACATTTTTATTTTTATTTTATATTTTTCATGTAAAATTGCATGAAGAGGAACGGTCATTTTGATGGGACACTAAATTATCTCTCTCTCTCTTCCTCTCCCTACCATTTGATTTGATTTTTACTTTTATATTTATTTTTTAACAGTTATGAGGGATGACAAACTGATGGAAATTTGAAGAATTCAAGTTGAGAATGGTGATTTGATGCGTTGGTGCTAGAAAAAGTCAATAAATATATAAAACAAAGAAAAATTCCCTTATACTATAATTTTTGATCTTGTAAGAGGAAAAAAAAAGGCTCCACATGCTCACAGAAAAAAAAGCAGCAAAAAAAAAATAATAATAAAAAACGAGAATTCAGTGGAAGTTAGAACATTAATATTCAAAGTGCAAACCAGTGTTTGATGCAATTGAATGACAAAAAAAAAGATAAGTATTAAAAAAAAAAGAAAGAATGACCCTTGTTTAAAAAATTGGATTTGCAGTTCATTCAAGAAGAGTGAACGAATCTGAATTCAGTTTTTATCTTCACTTCAAACACCCACACAGTCATGGATGTCTATTTATTTATAGTCTAATACATGAACACACACATGGATTTATATATATATATATATATATATATATATATATATATACACACTATAGAAGCATATATTATACATGCCTGTTTGAATAAATTTGTATACATGCTTTTATTTGTTAATATATTTTTTGTGCTTCTCTCCAAATACACATCTATTAATACATCAGTATATTATTCCATGTGTATGTATAAGTCCAAATGTGTGTGGATTATATATATATATATATATATATATATATATATATATATATATATATATAAATTGCATTTATCCAATATGAATATGAAATATTGATTTTCTGCTCTCAGTATTGATTATGAAGGTGACTATAAATCTCTGGACGCAAGGTGACAGAAATATTCCCACCTCTCTTTCCAGTTCACTGAAACTTATTTATTTCTTTCAACAGTTTGTTATTTTTAAAAAAGAATGTAGATAAAATTCTAATATTCCATTCACTAATTCATCCACCATTTTCTCATTTGATTCATTCCTTCTTTTGTTGTCCCTTCCATTTTTTTTAACACTAACAAATTTTAATTTGATCCATTACTTGTTGTCTTTAGTCAAAAGTCAGGTACATCATGCTGCAAAGGACTTTCTCTGAATTTTTAGGACATACAAAAAATCTGTCTGTTGATAAAACCAGGACTCTGCTGATTGGCTGTTATGGGTCACATGATCTGCCAAACACAGTGTGTAGTAATTGGGGAAAAGAAAGTAAAGTTATCTAAACAAAATATATATTATCATTCAATTTTAGAGAATAACAAGTCTTTTTTTTACATTAACAATGTACCTTGTTTTAATTTCTTGTAATTATATTTACAAATCCCCCAACCAATTACAGAATAGTTTGATCATTAGATTCTTAGTTATCTGTAAACTTAAAAAAAAATTCTGTTTCATGACAAATCTTTTGTAAATATTAACCTTTTTTTTAATCATTTAATGTCAAGCAATTGTCATAAAGCAATTAAGATGCAAATAGTTACTGTTATAAAATAAAATAAGACATACCTCGGCTGATTTACAGGCAAATAAACTAACACACTCAAGAGCGAGAGCCGGGTGTGAACGGGACAAAGCCCCGTCACAAAATGACCATTATCTTCGTTTACAAATGTTCCTGACGCACGAGTTCCAGTCGAAAAATAAAATAATATTTAAAGTGTTCTATTTTTCGTCCAATAAAAATGCTTCCCTTCTAATTATACTCACTTCGTTTTTTGAGCCTGTTAAGCCATAAAAAAACGCCATAAAAGGGGTCACAGGGAAGTACAACAGGCAGTCAACAGGTGGCCAGGGAAGAGAACTGTCATGGTCAGGCCAAGCTGTCAGCAAGGGAACGCCAGCATCAACCTGTGTGAACTACTATGAGAGATCGACCTAGATCTGAAGCCGACTTATGAACTATACCACAAGGTAGCTGTCCCAAACCCTCACATTCCTGTTGAAATAAATCTCGTAAATCTATTTCTGCTGTTGTCGTATTTCTTTCTTGCAACCATACGCTTGTCTATAACATTACTCAGTGTGAAAGTGTCTGAGAAAAATAACTATTAAGGAGAGAGGGAAATAAAAAAACAGGATTTAAGGATTGAGATCCGTAGATGTATTGGGATAGCGAAGGACATATTCCAATAGATGGACAGAGTATTGTGAGAGAGGACGATTTCTTTGGAAGTAAAGTAAAGAATACTGAGATGTTACGTGACATTTGTCATTCTTTATGGTAGCGAATGTTGAACGATTTCCTCAAAGATGAAGAACAGACTCAAGGTGACAGAGATGTGGTTCTACAGAAGGATGCTAAGGATATCATGGACCAAGCATTTGAGCAATGATGAGGTCTTAGAGAATTTACAAACAAGGAGAATGCTTATACTTAACATCAGAAAGAGGTAGCTGAAGTTTCTGGGACACATAATGAGGAAGGAGGGCCTGGAGAATCTGATACTCACAGGTCAAATAGAGGGAAAGAGAGACAAGGGAAAGCAGCATGTGACATATACCTGATGAGCTTGAACAGGTGGATGACAGAATGTAGTCTAGTGGGGAAGCAGAGGGAAGGAACTTTCTGAGAGCTGCAAGAGATAGAGGGAGGTGGAGAGCTATGATCACCTATGTCCTGAAAGGACATGGCATATAAAAAGAAAAGAAGATGACAACTGACGCTGCACCTAAATCTTTGAAGATCAAATTTGATTGGAAAGCAAAAAGCTGAGAGAGATTTCCACAAGTGAGAAGTGCAAGAAAAAAAACTGTTAGCATAGAACAAATGGTTACATCTAGCAATTTTAACAATAAATGGTAAGACCTAGCAGCTAATACTGCACTTAAATTCATGAAATTGAGGTACCAAAGAGGAAAGCTCATCAGAACAATCTATACAAAGTTTTAATCTCAGCTTGAAGCAATTGGGTGTGTATATATATATATATATATATATATATATATATATATGAAGAAATATAGTTTTAATGTGTGCTATATTTATGGGATAAAGTGCCCAATTTGAGAGATAGAGTCTATATAAATATAAATATAAAAAGTGAACATTAAAGTCAACACTCAAGGCGACAGGCTGTTTCATCCTGGATGCAATCGTCAGGTGGCCTGACGATTGCATCCAGCATGGCTGACCTGCTGCCTTCGAGTGTTGACTTCAATATTCAATTATTTATATATATAATAATAATAGCTGGCCACTCATACCTGTGGACGTGCTGAACAATCAGAACAAGGTGACATGCTCAAACCCTTCATCACTATGTTGGTTTTTTGCAAATCGCTAACTGAGGGAGAAGAATCATTGTAAATAATTGAATAATTGCGAAAAATTATTCAATTATTCACAATGATTCTTCTCCCCTGGTTAGCAATTTGCATCTTTATCTGGTGGTATGAATAATAATTGCTTCCAGCGTCTTATATGCACATGTTTATCGTTGCTTGGAAATCATCCATGTAACCAGAAACAGACTATCATCACATTCTTGTCCGTGTATTGGTTAATATATTGTAATGTAATTGTCATCTTTGATAATGGCTTTATGTAAGCCGAGAAAGCTTAGATAGGATTAAAAATATGTATCAATATTGTGATTTTCTTTCTTCGTTTAATGATAATGTTATTAAGCTTATCAGTCATTATGAAAAGAATTTACATAAAATAAATAGACAACACTTGTCTGTATTATTTAATGAAACATGTATGAATGAAAAAATGCTGCCTAAATACACACTATATATATATATATATATATATATATATATATATATATATATATATATATACATTTTACACATTAGAGTGTGCAGCTTATATATATAATTTATCAACAAGAAAAAAATGTCATCAGTGCTGTGGTTGTGAAAATCTTAGTGAAAATGAATTCAGTAAATATAGAAAAATAGAAAGGGGTTTAAGACAAGGACATATCTTCTCACTGAACTGTGAGTTATTTGTAAGAGAATTAGATGTTCTATTGGTGGCCACAATCTCAACAATGTAAGGTATGCAGATGACAGTGTTGATAACAGGTGCAGAAAAGAAACTACAAGAACTCTTACAGAATGTAGTGAAGGAAAGCCAGAAGAAGGGACTAAACATCAATAGCAAGATCATAGACTGTATGGTTGTTAGCAAAAGGAACAGCCCACAATGCTAATTACAAATTGGATATAGTAAAATCAACCAAACACAAAAATTTAAATATCTGGGACGTGTTTTAACAGAGAACATAAAATGTGGCACTGAAATGTGAAGGTATGTTGGGTTAGCAAAAGATGACTTTCAAAAGCAAAGTAAAGTATTAAAAATAGAAAATGGCAGTGAATGCTGGACAATTTCTTGACAGATGAAGGGATGTGAAGCAACAGAAATGTGGTTCTACAGAAAGATGCTGAGAATACCAAGGACTGCATATGTGAACAACAGGAAGTTTGAGAGAAAATAGAAACAAAAAGGATGCTTATACTTAACATCAAAAAGAAATAGTTGAAATTTCTAAAGCACATTAATGTGGAAAGAATGCTTGGAAAACACTCACGGGATAGATTGAAAGCAAGACAAAGGAAAGCAATGCATAACCTACCAAGTGAGCTTGAGTAAATGGATGGCAGAACAAGGTTTAAGAGAGATAACAAGAAGACAATATTTATTTAGAGCAACAAATGAGAGGAAATAGTGAAAAGTCATCATCATCAACGTCCTGCAGAGAGAAGGCACGAATGAGTATTATTTTATTTCTTTTGCATGTTTGATGGTTATTGCTTGAGAATGTGAAATGTCTCCTGAAATTGCTACCTCTCTCAGTATCATCTCAGACTCCAGTGATACCATAGCCAAGAGGAAGGGTCTCAAACACAAGGGCACAAAAGGGCCATTACATGCTGAGTGAGAAGTGAGTGGGGGCTAGAAGCAAGCCCATTGCTAAAGTATTATCATCAGGGAGGGCATCAACTCTAGTGGGAGCTGACATCAATTTCAGAAGTGGGGCACTGGCAGAAGTCCATTTTCTCAAATTAAAATTAGTTTGCGCCCCATTCACAGATGTAGAGTGGTGGTGGTGGTGGGGGAGAGCAAATATTTCAGTGAGTACTCAATTTTTTTCCAATATTAGTTGTTAAATTTATTTCTTCTTACAAAATTTTAAAAAAAGAGACCAAGATATTATTACAAAATATATTTGTACCCTCTCATCAGGTACCTGAGGAAGAATACATGGTGACCGAGTTTAATTCCCTTCCCTGGAGGGTAACAAGAATAGACCCTGCTGATCTTAAAATTGATTGACTGTCTGTTTGCATGTGTTGGTAGGTCAAGCACAATAATGCTACTGCAAAAGTATGGTAGGAGTGAGTGATAAATTTGTTAAACTTATGAAAGTTTGAAGAAAATATTGTCCAGGAAAATGGTTCAGTTCCGCATGGATTGCAGAAAGATATTTTGCAGTCCATATATGTGAGACCTTGGGCATAAGCAGTCTCAGTTCTTCTTTGAATATCTAATTCATTCAATCTCAATTCTAATGTTTTTTTTTTTTATTGTTTCAAGTGTACAAGTTATTATGGATATGACCATAACCTCATGTACAACAGGTTTATCAATTCTTGAGGAAGATCTTGCTACTTTTTCGAATTGTTCATGTTTTTTTCTTCACCATGTGGTCCGGTAGCACAATTATGCATATAAACAAATTCTTGTATTTTCCCGTTTTGTAACTATTATACCCAATCTTCTTGCTTAAATATCATTTTGTTATGTGATGAACTCAAAGACACTTGCACAGCTTTCATTGTATTACTGTTCCTATGCTGTTTCACCTATTCTTGTTTTCCTTTTGTGCCAGATTGTTAGTGTTTAACATCACAGAGAAGAAACATTTACTGTTTTCGGGCTTTTCTCCAGTGCCAGCTTAACCTAGTAGCAAAAGTAGAAAATGCTATGGGCCCTGCATTTTCAAGCATCCCACATTAAATACTTTCAAGCTGTCTGGTGAAATTGGCATCTTATTTAGCATTTCAGGTAACAGTCCTTCATGCCACCAGATAAAGACGCCATAGGATGAGAGTGGGAGTACACCAGTGCAACTATTTTCCCTATTATAAATTCTTACTGTATAGGTCTATTTAGAAAATTCACCAATTCATCATTATATCACAACCTTTATTCAAGACTTACAGAGATAGGTACATGGCAATGCAACAGGTGGAGATTAGCACAACTTTGGCACTAATCATAACCACCAACTTTTAGTGTCCCTAATGCACCAGACTTGGGTCACAGAGCTACCTTCACGTCCACTGATGAAATGCAAAAAGACAGCCATGATTTCATGTAACAGTATATGGAGGTTGTTATATCAACTCAAACAAACTAAGAATCCTCTGCCTAGCAAACAAATCATGATTTAATAGATAGGTGTATTTGTTAATTTACGAACACTTTATAACATATACTATATTTTAACTCAACCATACAAATTACCAAACATCATTTATCTTTTTTGGTTGGACTAAGAATTTTTCAGCACAATCTTGTACAATTATTACAGTATTTAAAGTTTTAACCAGTCAGACTAATTCTTTCTCCTTATTTCACAATTCCTCATTTCTTCACTCAAGATGGCAATAATTTCTGATATTTCTTGTTAATAATTTGCCGTGAATTTGTAGTGAATTTAAAATCTAACAAAAATAAAAGAATACACAGAAAGAATAGCCATTATGAAATGGTGACCTTAAGAAGATGACCATTCTTGTTCCTTTATTTGCTGAGCCCCCTGAGCATGTGGACGGTCATGGCTCACCATAGTTTCCTATTTTTGTAGTTCTTTGTCTCCTAACCATCACTCTCAGTCCCTGCTTTTATATCCATTTACAAAAATTTTATAAATTCGTTCTTTGCTATTTCCCATGGTAATTTTTCTATTCAATATGTCTTGTAAGTTTCAAATTCTCCAAACCCTCCTTTCTTATCATGTATCCCGGAAATTCTTTCTGATAATAAGCATGTGAGCTTTTTCATTCACATTATGCTTAAAACTTTTTCATTGCTGACATATTTCATCTATGGTATTCTCAACATCCTTCTGTAGAACCACATCTGTTGATTCTAGTCTCCTCTTTATCTGAGAAGAAATTTAGTATTCACAGCCATATCAAAACATTGATATATAGCAGTTCAACATTCTTTTCTTTGTTTCTAGAGATATTTTTTTATATCTCTTAAAAATATGAGAAAATTCATGGAAGAAAAAACCATTATGAAATGATGACCTGACAAGGTGACCATTTTATATCAAGCTGTTAAAATCTACTTAAATACCTCGTTAGAATCATTTATCTTATATTTCAGGGGCTTCCTTATTATATCAATACCAGCTAAATATTTACCTGTTTTATAAATTCTATCACTATACTAGTACATAATTTAATATTTATATGTATTTTTAATTTAGAACCCCTTTACTACATATATGCTACAGGTCCTGGATTAACCAAGCCCTGCCTCTAAAAACAATTTCCCCATTAAAAATCTTATTATCTGCTTTCCTTCCATTAATTAGCACAACTGTGGTAAGATGGAAAAACCCATCAGAGATGCAACTTGGTTTCAATCAGAAAATGAAAGAAAGAAAGAAAGAAGGAAAGATAGAAGTGTTTAAAGTCTCCTCTGAGTAATGGACTATTTCATTTTGATTGTGTGGAAAGACAAGAAAGACATATCAGAGAAGCTACCTGTTTTCAGTGAGAAAATGAAATAAAGAAGGAAAGATAGATGTGTTTAACATCTGTTTCAGTGAAATGTAAAAATCTTTTCATTTGTACCCACTTACTTCTTAAAGTAATGACCAGCATTCATATTTATGATTATTATTATTGCAATATTTTGTTAAAGTTGTTAAGCTCAAATAGTTAACAATGCAATTTGTGAATTTCTATGGATATTTTATTGTCATAGAACTTGTCATGAGCTTATTCAATCATTAAGATTTATAAGAAAATTTGAATAGGAAAACTGAGAAATTTTCAAAGGGAATTCTAGTATTGTATTGTTTTTTATATGATATACAGTAACTAAATTTTCAGATTTCTAATTTTCTAATTAAATAACTACTAATGTCATAACTTTATTACAATAAGTTAGAACCTAAATATTTTTAACTTCTCTCTCTCTCTCTCTCTCTCTCTCTCTCTATATATATATATATATATATATATATATATATATATATATATATATATAGACATTTGTTTCACCACTAGAAACAAAACAAATATTAAAAATTACTGGTTTTCTCCTTTAAATAAATACCTATCTTAATGTTTTCTTACATATAAAATTATTAATATATTATTGACTTCAAACAAATATAAAACCAAAAAATTATAGCATGAAAAAAACCTATTCACTATTTACTTAAGATTTTATGGTAAAAAGTAAAAGTGATAAATAATTTTTTGTCAGAAAATATGTTGACAATAATATTCACTCAGGTTTTCAGATTTACAAAATAAAAGTTCAATTGTAATCTCAAAACTATACAAAGATTCATTTGTTTGATCCTAGAATTTGTTTTCTAAGACAAAATGGTTGTATTGCTTTGGCTGTCATCGATATTATAGATTAAAGGTGAATAAAGAAGGATCTGAGAGTTTTTTTTTGCTTTTTTTTTTTTTTTTAACCCTGGTTGTAAATCAGAAATATAAAGCAGTACAAATCAAATCATATCAAATACAATCAATTATAAAATCTAAAACAGATGTAATTATATTTCACTGTCAGATATTTTCAAAAGACTCAACATATTGTTCATTGGGTTTGGCAACATTTTTTTCTTTTATTTTTAAAGTCTACTGCTTATACTTTTCATTCCTTCCATTAATTACAGAACATTTTTATTTTGTGCCTTTTCAGTGTGCAGAGATATTTTTCTATATATGTATGGATGTACATCAAAATGCATATTTCATTTAAACCCAAACTAGCAGCACATATTTTGAACAGACATTTTTTAAATTTTTTTCATCTTTTCTTAAAAATTTCTAATTCATATTTGTTTCTTTTCTTTGTAAACAGACATACATTTCTACATATATATTCATATGCATAATTCAAATGCTTAACATATATTTTATAACTATTTTGTTGGTTTCTTACTGTTTCAGAACATTCAGTTTCATCATAAGCAATCATCAGGTAAGTATATATTTACCATTCTACAGAAAAAGGGTATAATTTGAATTCTTGTGTATAGAATATAAGTTAGACTTGTTTAAGAAACCAGAATTTAAGACAATATTTATAATTACATAAAAAAGCTCTGTGTTGTTCATCAAACAGTCTTGTTATTTTAGTATGTTTGCACATTTTACATAACATGTTATATATATATATATATATATATATATATATATATATATATATTGTGTATTAAGGCAGCAATCCTTCATTTATGCATATTTCATTTAAAAAAAGACAGTGTTAGTGTTATAGAGATGTTTTATTTTTCCAATTACAGCACATTGCAGCCATGTTTGTAGTTAAAAGAAAAAGCCAACACTTAATAATATTAACAATGAACATAGCGGCAATGTGCTGTGTACAGAAAATAAAACATCTCTATAAAACTAAAAACATACACACAACACACACCCAATTAAATTGAAAAAATGAAATCATCCTTGACAATGACTAAAAGTATAGCCAAAAGTGCACAAAATTAGAAAACATTTAGACAGTTTCTACATACTGTGTTCAAAAAAGAAAACACTTGTTTGAACACAAGAAAAATGAAATAAAATGCTTAATTGTAGTACTTTGTCTATCTGTTTTTTTTTTGTCTGTTTTTTATGCCTTTCTGACTCCAGACACAGTTCTTGAGTGCTGCAAATGCATCAAAGGCCTTTTATTAATCTGTAACGCTATCTCATTGTCAAGAGAGCAGTGGTGGTTGAGTGTGCTACCAAGGCATACAAATTGACGACTATCAACATAAATTGGTGGCTCTATATACTGAATTCCTCAGGCAGGTTGATACATCACCACTGTCTTGTCAAGGCTGATAGACAGTCAAAAAACTTTACATGACCCTGATAGTTGATACATGAACTACTGTGCGTGCTGAATTGTATGTGTGACCAGGTCACAGTCATTGGCATACAGAAGGTTGCACTCAAAAAGACTTTTGCCTTGCTGCAGACATGCGTATGTTGAAAACATTAACTTACTATCAATTCCTTAAATAATAAGATGATTATATCATTTTTGTTGTCACATACTAAGAACATATTTCAAATTGAATTTCACGGACAATTCATCATAGGCAAACACTAAGAAGAAATGTGTGTAGGCAGAAAGATATATTTTTAAATTATGCTATTTATTGACAGTTGAAGATATGTTTTGGGACATGTAATACAACTTAGTGTTCTTGTTCAAATTGATCAGGTGAAATTTTTTTGAATTTTTAAAATTAAATCTAAAATTATATATAATATATATATATATATATATATATATATATATATATTATAGTATATATATATATATATTTATCATGGATTTAGAACATCTAAGTGTTATGCTAACAGTTTCTCAAAATTCTCCACTGCCTTAACTAGACCCAGCTCCTTTCTTTCCAATCAACTTGGATCTTCAACACCTTTATTCCAATGTCAGGACTTTTGTATTCTTAATTCTTGTTCTTTTATCCATTTTCTCTATCTAGATGGCTATCTCTTTGTTCCTATCTTTCTCGTGCCATCATTTAATATTCCATTTCTGTCTCTTTCTCTTCTTTTCTTTATATATTACTTCTTTCTTTTAGGTCTTTCTCACTCTTTTTACTCCTTCCTTTTAATTTAAACTTCCTTTTGTTTAATTACTCTCTCTTTTATCTTCCTTAATCTCTTCATATTTGTCTTTCTATTATCTTTTATTTATTACTTCTTTGTGTCTTTCTCTTTGCTACTTTTTAATATAATCCTCCCCTTTTTTTAATTACTTTCTCTTTTATCTTTCTTACTCTTTTCCATATTTCTCTTCTCTTCCTTATTTATTCTTCTTTCTTTTAAACTTTTTTTTTTTTTTCTTTTCCCTATTTTTTTTTAAACCTCCTTTTTTTCCACTTACTCTCTTTTCTCTCACTTATCATCCTTGCTCTCTTCATATTCCTCTTTCTCTCTTCTTCTTTATTTATTACTTTTTCTTTTTAGGTCTTTCACTTTTTTACTCCTTAAGAAGGCTATAATCCTCCCTTTTAATTACTTTCTTTCTCTCTCTCTCTTATCTTCCTTACTCTTTCACATTTCTCTTTCTATTAGGCTCTTTCTTTTTGTATATTTGTTTTCCTTTTTTTCCGCTTTGGTTTATTATTAATTCTTCATCCATTCTCAAAATTATTTAGTTTATTCAAATTGCGATCACTAGAGTCAGTCAGTTCATCAAATCCAAATATTAGGTCCTTGAACTTCACTCTTCTAAATCTTTTTTATGCAGTTGTTCCATCCAGGTTCTATCCTTGGGACCACAGGAACTTTTTCATAAATTTACACCCGTCAAATTACCATGTTTTGGGCATATCAACATTCAATTGTCTTCACAGTAGCAACAAATGCAAAAAAAAGGTTAAATGATAAGATGAAAAATTATTAATTCAATTTCTTATTTAAGAGAATAATTCTTGTTTATTTTAATGCCTTAAACAAAAATATTCTTTTTTAATCTAAATCTATATAATTCATTTTAGCCTTCTTGGACTAAAGTTTTTGCGACTTACTGTAAAAGATTTTTTTTGAATCAATTATTGATTAAGCTGTTTCCTTTTCCCCCTGTGTTATTTAAAAAAATTTTTCCTTTTGAATTTTTAAAACATAAAGTCTGCCATTCATCCTGCTTTGAATATTGCTGGATCTGGTCTTTTGATTCTTATATTTACTCAATTTGATAAAATCAAGAAAAATCTGCAATGCAATGCCACTTGCATTATTCTTCCCACTGTCATAATGTAGATTTCCTGTGCCTTTTCTCTAAATATTTTCATAGTAATTCTTCTGTTACTTTCTTCTATGGTATTTGGAACTTTTTAGATTTAAGATTGCAGTGCAAATTGGTCTCATCATTTTACAGTTGAAATGGCTGCTAGATGTAACTGTAAGTGCTTAGTTTTGCTATTCCAATACACTTTCAGATTTTGGCACCATATTTTCCATCCTCTGTTAAAATATTTCATAGATATTTAAATTTTCATACTTGTTTTGATTCTCATGTCTCCAACTTGTAGTTTTCATGTTGGGCTCTTTTTGCTGACAACTATACATTCTTTCTTTTTACAATTGATGCTTAGTCCTTTCTCCTTGCTTTCCTTTACTACATTTTGCAGGAGTTATTGCAGTTTTATCTGCTTTCAGTAGTGTATCATCTGAACATCTCATATTTTTAAAATTGTATCCACCAATAGTAAATCATGGTCAATCACTTATGTGTCATGCATGATACACACGTAGGTGATCATATATCTTTCATTACATGACTAACGAGGCTGATTTTTTCCTGCAGTAGGTTGCCATTTCTTTCTGTGGTAGACCAGTTGCTATCCAAGGCTGTAGATGGGGGAGAAGAAGAGGATTCATATATTTCCCAAGGGTATTAACATGTAAGTGAAGGTAATGGATTTGATTAGAATTTGAACTCAGCTCTCTGATTCCTCAATCCAAGCTGCTATCAATTACTCCACCATGCCTCCTTGTAGGACTTCTAATTCTCTCATGATCAGCTCACTGTCAAGTTTGAATAAGTTCAATGAGAAGACATGTCATTGCCTTGCACTCCTTTCTATTTTTATATTTACTGAATTCATTTTTTGTAGAACAAATCATTTCTATTCCCTCCATATTTTTAAAAAACCAAACCTTACAACAATCATAGTGATATCTGCAACATTTATCAACATTGGTCGGCTATAATAAGTGTTAATTTAAGAAAGGAAGTTCCATCCAGACAGCTTCTTCCTGACTACTGCTACTTTGTTGAACATACTCTGAAGTTGATGCTTTCCAGATTGCTACAATCTTAACCTCTTTATGTGTAGGGTTAAATGTCAGCTTATCTACAATTCTTTATAAACTGTATTACTTACTTCCTCCGCTTATGTTCATAAAGTAACCCTCTACCTTGAGTGGCTCTGTGGATTTGCATCTGGTCAAAATTTAGTTTAAATAAAAAAAAAAATTTATTTCTTGATAGTTGTTAATGGTTGTCATTTTATTTGATACTGGTTTTCTGTTTCTAGCAATTTAAATTTTTAAATGTTTTATTTAGCAATTTAAATTTTTTAATTTTTTTATTTAGCAATTTAAATTTTTTAATTTTTTTATTTAGCAATTTAAATTTTTAATTTTTTTTATTTAGCAATTTAAATTTTTAAATTTTTTATTTAGCAATTTAAATTTTTATTGTTAGTTTCTTTCAGCTATCATTTATGTTGTAATTGCAAAAGCTTTTCTTTAGCTCTTTTTTTTCTTCATATTTTGTTCTTTATATATTTACAAACTGAAACTAAAATTTTTAATCTTAGAACCAAAAAAAATGACTTCTTTTTTGAATTTTTAATAGGCAAAAAAAAATATTATGCATTTGATAAGACACATTAAAATGCATTGCATGGGACCAATTTTGTGATGTGCATTTATATTTCATATGTTTTATAAAAACTTATAAGATATACCTTTTAATGCTTAATGAGCTGGAAAACCAATTGAGGCTCGTCACACAAAACATAGGTATATCTATATGTCCCTGCTTATGAGCACTTTTATGTTTACCTCATGAATCGGTGATTATTTATTTACTTGTGTCTGTATATAATATGCCAACATATATACATTAATATATGCATATATACTTTCATATATATATACTTTATACACTATATATACATATATACATAAATATACCCATCATATATATACATATATACATACATATGTTTTACATATGGTGGTTTCCAACTTATGTCCAAGTATCGCCATTGCTACATATCTTTTTGGAGAAAATCTACAGATGTGCTGAACGAATGTGGTTTTTTAGCCCAGGGAGTGAACAATTTGGAACAAACAGGGCACTTAAGAGGTCCAACAGCAGGTGGTACATTATCATGCAATTTAAATGTCACATGAAACTGACTCTGGACCCGCATGTCTTACCACAAATATCACATTTCAGTTGCTGAACGTCTACAGCTTTATAGTCAGTTGCCACACTCTATTGGTGTGCTCTCAAGTGACTACTTAGATTAGCCAATACAAACACACACTACCACAATTTGTACATGTTAGATTGAGCTGCCTGCAGGTGTCCTCAGGGGATGCCTTTATGGACATCTCTTTTAAGCTTTGCATGCACCCTCTTCTCACTTTCAAAGTGATGCCTTCCACTACTAGCAGCCTCATTCCAAACATTGCGATCAGATGCACATTCTTCCCAGTGCTCACAAGGAATCTTGCATTTCTTCAGTGCATCCTTGATGCAGTCCTTAAAACACACACACACATATGTGTATATATATATATATATATATATATATAGAGAGATACATACATATATACATAGATACACACACACACACATATATATATATATATATATATATGTATGTATGTATGTATGTATGTATGTTGTAAAGAGGTAGTCATACAAAATCAGTAAAGTTAATGTAACTGATGGTGAAATCACTTTGCTAACAGATTAAATAAGGCACTGTTTTTGAAAAACTGTAAAATGGACCAGATGTTCAGTCCATATTGCATGTACTTTTGATAGTACTTGTATCATCTTCAGGCATGGATGTTAATTTTCAATTTCAGATAATTTTCAGGTAAATTTTTATATACATATAAAGAATCTTTAGTCAACAGTTGCATATTAATTTACCAAGTAGTACTATATGTGTAAATCATTTACTAGTTTCTTTAAGAAGCTATTTATTTATCAACTATAAAAGATTTTTATGTAGGAAACTCACAAAGCATATAACTTGTTTAACATTTTGTTAAATTACTACTCTATCTCAATTTTTCTTAGGAAATGACATTGTCAAGTGTGTAAAATATGTATCCATTTACATCCACTCCTGTTTAATGTATGTGCTGCCATTGACTGCCAATCTAGGGGTCATGGCTCATTTATGGAAAATAATTTCTCAATTTTTGTTTCTCCACTTAGTTTAAATTTAATGTAGGTCATATTTGATTGGCTGATCTGAGTAAAGGCCAGAAACTTTATAACACACCTTTTTTTTCTTTTTTTCATAAAAGTTGTTGTATTTGGCTTATAGATATAAATAAATAGTTCACTCACCAGTAATTTACAATCACCTGATGAGATACATTTGATACGCATTGAAACATGACTGCAATTGTGTAGCAATTTTGACATGTTTTTGATGTAATATCCTAAAATAATATTGTTCTACTTTGTATTGAGCCCTCTTTTAAATTAAATGTTATGAATTTTGGAGTTGTACTCTATTCATCCTCATCTTAGCTATATATATATATATATATATATATATATACACATGCATACACTTATATACATACACACATGTACACTCATATAAACACACATAAATATACACACATAGACACGCATAAATACACACATACATGCATATCACAGAGCGGCGCCCGTCAACCTCTCTCTGTCTTTTACAAATACTTCCCTTGGTAACTGCTCTGACAGCTGCTTTCACTAGTTCCCCAGACTCCATGAATTGCGCCCTCTGAGCTGGCATCCGCTCCCTGCCACACCGTGAAACTCTCAAATGTGGCCGTCTCTTCTACTCCAATAGCTTCATACCTCCACCTCTCGCCAGTGGAACGCCCCTCCCAGTTACTGCTTCCCTGAGGCTATAATCTCCAGCTATTCAATGTAATGTCAATTGACATCTCAGTTACCTTGATCTACCCACTATCCTTCTCCTCATCCTTTCTTCTATAACTCCTATCTGCTCTGCTCCAAATCTTCCCAACCCCTTGCATCCTAGAACTTCACGCTTGGGGGCGTAATGCTTAAAAAAAAAATATATATATATATATATATATATATATATATATATATATGATGTTTGATCTCAATCATTTAGAATTTGTCAAGCTTTTACTACTTATTTTTCCTTTTTCATTCTTATCTTTTCTTTGGTTTGTTTTATTTTTTTGTTTTTATCTTCTATTTTTTTTTTTATTTTGCAGTTTTAATTCTTTGCCTTTGTTGTATACATGTATGTGTTTTCCTATTTTCTGATGAGGTTTGTAATGTTGATTAAACCAGCATCTGAAACAAAGCTTTTAACTTTTCAATCTTCTTTTCTCATACTCTAAAACCAAACTGTGCTTTATCCTCTGGAGTTGATGGTTAAAGAAAGGAGGATTCTTATCCATTTGATGTTGAATCTGGCAACTCAGAAACGAAAAAAAGATTATGCATCTTACTTTTATGTCCTCTAAATTCAATTGCGTGTAATCAATGCTTTTATTCACTCTATTATTTATTCACTTGAAAACATCACATTACTTCCAGCAAGGATTGAGTAATTCACTGATTGTTTCATTAAAACATTGATACTGTCTTATATTCAGTTGTATGCCTATTGAGTTTATTTTGTTTTTCCTGTCTTTTTACTATCAGAAGAATTTGATTTCACAGTTATACCATTAATTCTTGCCTTCAATGCAAGAGCATTTGCTATATAGTCATTCTGGTCTTTTATGTTCGGTCACTAATATCTTCTTTGATTTGGAGTTTCCTACAAATTCTAATCACTCAGTGATTGACTGTTTCAAACTTTCTAACATTTTTTTATTAATTTCTTTTACAATTTCATATAATCTTTCAGAGAATACTTTATTCAACCACATGTTTCACACCAACCATCTTATGCTTTTTAAAAAAGGAAACCATGGAGAGCTATGTTCACCCATCTCCTGATGGAACAATACAGAGGAAGAGATATACAAATAATTAATTCTGGTGCAAGGTTAAAATAACTTAGCCCGCTGTGAAAACTGAACTGACTATTTAATAGGCTGACATGATGAGCTTAGTAACCATTACATTACAATAGCTTTCTTAAAATTAATTTTCTTATGTACAAACCTGCCTTGAAAATTAGTATTATTTAAGATGGAACATTAATATTAATGGTAAATAAATAACTGCCTATTCCAGTCAAAAATTAATACTACTAAAAATATTTTTCAAAGAATTTTGGACTACTGAAGACTTATATCTACTATAACAACATGGAGTAAACAAACAATATGGCATGGAATTAGAAATCATAGAAAGAAGAAAGTAGCTATATAACTGAAAGAGAATAGAATTTCTGTTTAGCTTTTGCAAATGTATTGGTAAGGTCATGCATTGTTTTCCTCTATCTTGCCATCAATCTGTCCTGTGAGTATCAAACTTTCCAAGCTCTCTTTCCTCAGCATGTGCAGTAGAAATTTCAACAATCTCTTTCTGATATTAACTTTCAATGTTTTGTTTCAGTTTTCTCTAAAACTTCCTCGCTACTCACATGTTCAGTCCATGGTATTCTCAGCATCCTTCTATAGAAAAACATTTCTGTTGATTCAAGTCTCTTCTTCATTGTACAGCAGTCACTGCCATATAAGAGGACCGATACTATGTAATAGCTTAGTACTCTTTTCTTTGTTTCTAACAAAATTTTTCTGTTTCCTAATAATTTTCTTAGCTTTTAGTGAGCTAGTGTAAATGAATAGAAGACTGGGTTTTGTTGAGATACTAAAAAGACTGAATTTATTAAAAACTATAAAGGAGAGGAAATTCAATAGAGCCATGATCGTCAACGTCCCGAAGGGGCATGGCACATAGAAAAGGAGGATTGGAAAGGTGCTAGCCTGATTGACCATGCTCCCAGGGATAATGGAATAGAAATTTCATTGTAAATTTATTCTTTATGATTGAAGGATGCAAAAAATGACTTAATAGATGAAAGAATTACTAAACAATACTGAAAATATGTCAATAAAAAATATTTGCTATATAGTCATTCAGGTTTCTTTTGTTCAGTCATTAATATCTTCTTTCATTTTGAGTTTCCTTTTAATTCTATTAAATTCTAATCAGTCATTTATTCTTTCAAACTGTTTAACATTTTTTTAATTCATTTCTTTTACAATTTGATATAATATTTCACAGAATAATTTGCAGTTGAACTCCTCAAATCAAAACATAGCATAATCTAGACTTCCTCGAATATGGATTCATCTTCAAATCCGAATTTTTGTACTGACATAAATATGAAGCCTTTTCTTCCTCGAATCAGAATCGTACCCTCAATACGAAACATCTTGGATGTTCAGTTTAAAGGAATTGTACTGTATATCCTTATTTTTGACCCCCTTTACAGATTGTAATTGTTTTTGAATGATAAATTTATAACTTTCATAAATTTTTAAACATTTTATAAAATGTCTTACTTTTACACAAATTACAATATTTGTTTAGCACAAATTTTTTTGTTACTATTGGTTGTCAATTATTTTTTATACATTTATGTATTCAATCTACACTTTAAATAAAAACAAATCAACGTTACACACTACATTTTTTATCCTAAACTCTAAAACTTGATAAATATTTTAAGCTTGCCACAGTCACCTTTTCCTCTTTCAAATCAGAACAGTACCCTCAATACCAAACATCTCGGATGTTCAGTTTCGAGGAGTTGTACTGAATTTAGCCACTGATTATTCACTCCACTCAGCTTGTGCTTTTTAAAAAGCTATAAAGACAGGAAACTGTGCATAGCTACGTTTACCATTCTCCTGATGGGACATGGCACATAAAGAGAGATATAGCAATAATTAGTCTGGTTCAAGATTATAATAACTGAGCACCGAATGAAAGACAGAGAGGTATTCATTGTTAACAGACATGTGGCCATTCATTCTATCAGGAGAATTTTCATTTTTCTCCAGTTTGCTTTGAAATGGCAAGTTACAGCATATATATATATATATATATATATATATATATATATATGTATGTATGTATGCGTGTGTACGTGTGTATTTGTAGGATGTATAATAGTATTCAAAATAAAAGTGGAAATGATGGAGTAAAGTGGGAAATCTGTAAACAATGATGTGTTTTGATGACACTGTCTGCTCTATATGAGTGGGCATGTATATATATATATATATATATATATATATATATATATATACATACATACATACATGTGTGTACAAATATACATAAAAAAGAAAAATAAGGCTCTAATATATGTATGTGCCTGGGTAGATATGTATGTATATATACATAAAAAAGACATTCCCTAGTTTTGGTGAACTTATTTAAAATCCAGCAGACTCTAATATATATATATATATATATATATAAAAACAAACAAGCAGACAGATACTCTCTTGAGTTTGGACATAGGATGTAATAAGATAATTTGATTTATAGTAACTATTTATCCTCAGAGATCCTAACACATGTTTCCTCACAGGTTCATCTTTCTCTCATTCTAACCTGAGGAAGTCAGAAAGACCAGACACTCTTGGCAAAATGTGTCATATCATTTATAGATTTTCCACTTTGTCTTATCATCTTCATGTGGGTATATATATATATATATATATATATATATATATATATATCATAAATTTCAGTTACCTGTGCTATTGAAAACACCACCGTTTGTTCCAAAGAAACTTTACTCGTTGCAAAATTTTAAAATTCAAATCATTATATATATATATATATATATATATATATATATATAATAATAATAATACGCCATACTGACAGTACGACTCAGAGTTTCTTGCCTAATGCAATCTTCAAGTACTTGTCTTCGTTTGCAATAATTCTGGGTCCATTTATTTATATTTATTCATTTGATTATATATATTTTATAAAATATAGTTTTAAGGCATGATATATTTATGGGTTAAAGTTCCCAATATCAATAATAGAGCAATTGTAAATAAAAAAGTGAACATTGAAGTCAACACCCAGAAGCAACAGTCTGTTTCATGCTAAATGCATTGATTTGGACTGATGATTACATTTAACATGAAGCAGACTGTTGCCTCTTGGGGTTGACTTAAATGTGCACTTATATATATAGTGTAATTTGTTATTTCAAAGCATCATTTTATATTATTCAGGTGAAATAGAAAAGTATCCCTTCATTTATTGTGAATTTTTATACATTGGCATCAACTTTTAGACAGTGGTGTACAGATTTTTATAAATTATTTATTATTTTTTTTATCCACTTTTTCAATCTCAATCTGATTCACTCATAAATTTCAAGTCCCACTTATTTGTTCATGAAAATTTCATTCTTTTAAATATATAATTTGCCAAGCATGTAAGCCTTTGGATTTTTTCTAATCCATTCTTACCTTCAATCACTTAACCATTTGTTTTAAATTCATTTTCCCCCTTTTTTATCCAATCATTTTAATACATTTTCATTCAGTTTTTCTGTCACTCTTTCCTTCATCGTTCACAACATATTTCATTTGATCACTGACTTTCATGTCTTTCATTTAGTCCTGCTTCTATCCTTACATTAAAGTCATTCTTCCATCCTTTCCATTTAGTCATTTTCCAATTCTTTTATCCAATCATTTTACTGCTTTTTGATTCAGTTTTTACTGCCTTTCAAGCCTTCAGTGAATATTTCATTTGGCTATCGACTTTCATTTTGTTGTACACCTTTCCTTCCATTAAATCATACATCCAATCCTTTCACCTGTTCTTCATTCAATCCATCATCCACTTTTATTTATTTATTTACTCATTTTTTACCTTTATTTTCTTCAATGTATGAGATTATTTGTCTGAGAAATATAGCCTTGTGGTTTAAAAAGTGGACTGAGTGTGATAAGATTCAGGTATTCTAAACTGGTTAGCTTTGGCAGCCTAAAAGGTAAGATGCTGTCCAGGTCATACAGGCTCCCAAGTAGAAGAGATACAAGTTCAAATCTTACTGGAAACCTATTATTTATTTCTGATACATGCTGATTACTTAATTGCTATAGAAGAAATTTCAAAGAAAACCTAGCTTGAGTCTTCATAAAACATAACATGATAACAGGAAGGACAATCTAGTTTCTATTTAATGAAGATTGTGTTTCAACAAAACAAAAAAATGTCAACCAAGATATTTCTGGAAGAAAATGTTTTTCAGCCTTTCTAATGCTCAATATCAACTGATAGAGCGTTAATAGTAACAAATGCAATTAAATATTCAATTATTTGTGTCTGTTCTGAGTTTTATAGAGATTATATCCACTCCTCATGTGGCTTGATTGTAAAATAATTACAATCAAGCTCCTTTTTATATATAGGATTGGTGTATACAGAATAAATTCCAATAACCAAAAAATAATATTCTTAAAAGAGTGCTCAATACAAAGTAGGGCAAATATAATTTATTTAAAACTTTTAGCATAAATATGTTATAAAATAACTACAAAAATAGCCATTTTGTTTCAAAACTTCTGGTGTCTTCTCAAGTGATGGTGTTGAATTCAGTAAGATTTGAATTCCAGCACCATCACTTGATAAGACAACCAATTGTTGAAACAAAATGGCTATTTTTGTAGTGATTTTTATAACATATTTATGTTATAATTGAATAAATTATATATATATATATATATATATATATATATATATATATATATATGTATCTATGTATGTATGTATGTACATATATTTTGGTTGAATAGTCTGAACATATTATCTATCTTTATCTCTCAAATTCTCTTGTCAACTTCTTAATACTGATAGTAAATTCGTTAAGGAAGGTACTTTAGTTGTTTTCTTTCATTTTTATTTTCCCAAGTACTTTCACTCTCATCTGATATCATCTTCATGAGTGAATTTCCAAGACAAAACTTTAATGTAATTGATACTTGTGATATTTTTGTAAACACACATGAACCCTGTCTGTTATAATTGTTTTAAAATTAACTGTTGAAGCTATAGCGTTTTTTTCATGTTTTGGGTCTGAGGGTGATAATTTAATTTGTATGACTGTTATCTAGTCAATTTTGTTCAAAACCATTTTTAAAAACATTTTTATTATAAATATTTTAAAACATTGTTACTATACTCATAACTAATGTTATTTAGTATTGGTTGTTTGCTCCTTATACAGAGGGTCTTGATAATTTAAAGTTCTGTTTTATTTTGGGTTTTTTTTATGGTGTAGTATACTAATGTTATCAACAAGTACTTTTCTGCATTGTGAAAGTGGACAGGAATGTGTCTTTAAACGTTGTGTTATAGAACTTGTATCTGACATATGGAGTGTAAGCTGTCTAGATAATGCTTCAGTGAAGCCAACATATGTATTTACTTTTTTGTCAGAAATACAATCACCCAAAGAAAATTTAAATTGATATACAATGTTGGTCTTTGGCAAAACACTAGTTGATGGAGAAGAGTTATTATGGATTTAGTACAATAAATAATTAGTTTTATTTTTTTTTCATCGAGATCAGTGGGGAATATATTAGTACTCATCTAATATGTTCATCAACAATGCAATTAGTAAAGTCATTATTAATTAAAATTTTTTAATGTTTTTTAATTCACTGAAGAAAGTTTTTTCATGGAAGAGTTAATTTTTGCACAGTTTATTAAATTTTGTAAAATAGTTATTTTGTAATAGAACATTCACTTTTATAGTTGATAGTACATATTTATGCTAGTTAGGTTTTATGAGGAGTTAGTAAATATATTATTATTGGTTTTCTATCAATGCATAAAGAAAAGGAATTTTATTGTACATTATTTACATTATTCAGACTATTGTCCTCATCTTTGTCGCCATATTTATCACAATGTTTCGGCTGTTGTATGCTCCGGCCTTCTTCAGGTGTTTGGAATGTTGAACTGAACCCTTTATTTCACTCACTGGGGTAGACTGTTCTAGTTCCATGTGCCATGTTTGATGGATGTCAGCTATCAGTTATCTCTGAAAGTTCTCCACTGCCTTAGCCGGGTATTGAACTCACACTCTTTGGGTCTTGTCACTGGATCTCACCAACACCTTTATCCATTGTGCCATGTGTCCTTGAGGAATTTTATTGTTATTGTTAAATTTAAGAACAAAAATTTTTGGAAGTTTTTTGTAGTTCATGTATTCCATCTATGTTTTTAACTTAGATGAGAATATTGTCTAAATATATTAGATAGATGGAGGTTTTTTAGTCAAGTTAAATATCTTATTTTCAAGGTTAGTCACATAGAAGTTACTAAATGAAGTTACTGAGAACTAAGCCCATGGAAAATCCATCACGTATGTAGATACTATTTTGATGGTCATAGAACAGAACCTCAGCGGTACAAGTCAAAAATAGTTTCCATAATATATTAGGTTTAATTCTTAGTGGAGAGAAAGATGGATTGTTGTAAATATTCTTTATAATTATATCAATCGTTTCTTTAATTAGGACATTGATAAAGTGAGGATATGTTTTCATTATTAGATTTCGTGTTTGGAGAGGGGATTTGGGATATACTTCCCTCTCTGTCCTATATCCCAAGTCCCCACTCTGGTTTATTAATTAACCAAAATCATTAACCGACTTAGTACACCATACATACCTAGTAAATACAGTATTAAATCAATTCATGAAATAATCCAAATCTTAAAAGCACGAAAACCTAATTGAATAACAAATTGGAAAAACGCTATACAATATATTTCATCCTATAGTCTGATGACGTCCTTCTACAAGATGAAACATACATAGAATGTGTGTGTGTGTTTATTTATCCAACATTTTTATTATTTTAAACATTATATTCAGTGGATACTTGTATTCAGGATGGTAAGGATGGTAAATGAAAATAAATAAATACATTGTTTAATAAATAAATGGAAAACCTACTCAAATATGAGTATCCACTAAAAATAATGTTTAAAGGGATAAAATATAAATATAAAAATATATATATATATATATATAAAATATATCAAGTGCTCTTTTTGTCAGTAATATCTACCTGTTTCATAGTATTAGGGTTATCACCCTAGTACTCTTGATACCAGATGTTAGTGTCTTTGTTAGGACAATGGTTGACAGTTCCAAGATGTTTAGAAAACTGAGGGATGTAAAGATTGACTTTATGAAAAGGCAAAGTCCAACAATACCAAAAGTCAAAAATAAGGGCATAATACAATATGACATCATTTTTGACAATGTGGGTCATTTAGTAAATAATTGTTTATTAAGCATGTTCAGTAAATTGATTTTAGAGAAATAAAAATTCTGGTCATGAACCATTTTCAGATTCTCTTGCTTTCAAATTTGAAGGTTTTGTTTACAGCTATAATATTTAAATAAGGTAGTAGTATACACAATTGTGAGCAAAGTTGTTACTGCTGCCAACCTACATTTTGTTTGCATCATTTCACCCCTTTCAAGGTGATAAAGCCACTGAGACACGAGGTTACTGAGAGTGAAAGAAAATGAGAAAATATTAGTGAGGAGAAAGGACAATAAAAAATAGGATTCAAAATGAGAGAATGATAATTGAAATTACATTTAAATTTTTTAAGATTTTAGTTGACAGGAAAGCAGAAAGCCAGAAGAGTGTTCAAGAGAAAAAAAAACTATTAAAATAGAATTTATAGTTACATCTAGAATCTCAACAATGAAATGATGAGACCTAACTGCCAATCTAGTCCTGAACTTAAATTCATAAAGTCTAGGTACCAAAGAGGTAAACTCATCAGAACAATTACAATATTTATAGAAAAGGCACAAGGAAACTATGTTACAGTGATGGGAAATTTACTGAAATTGAAACTTCTTTGGATTTTTCAAGAATTTTGAAATATATAGCAGAAGCACCAGACCAGATGTGGCAGCAATATTCAATTCATTGGTGAATGGTAGACTTATAAATGTACAAAATGGATTTTGGCAAGAAAAATGTCTAACACAATACAATAAAACAACTTTCCTGGCAGTAGACCTAGAAATTGATTCAATTGTTCCCTTCATGTCAGTGGAAAAGGTGATAATGAAAAAGTGCAATCAATTGCTTTTCTGAAGGTTGGCATCAACCATGCTAACAGAGAGCAAAAATCATTCTCTAAGATGGCTAAAAGAGAACAGTTTTGTTTTGGAAGCATTAAAGTTTACAAATCATTTGTTGTCACAGTTAACAACAGAATGACAGTTTTGAAAAGCATCTCAAATATACTACTGAGACAAGAGTAAATAGTTATGTCATCAGCATAGATACAAAATTGGGAAATAATGACATCAGGAAGATCATTGATGAAAATAAAAAAAACAAAGTAGATCTAAAGATAGAGCCCAGGTAGACATCAGCATTAATGCAAAAAGATTAAGTAATCCTTTCAGACTACATTCATTACATGATTTGTTAAGAAAGATTAAACCCAGTCAGAAATTCAGCCAGAGACACTATAGCCCTTCAGCTTATGAAGAACACCAGCATCTCAAACCCTTTCAAACACTGTCAAGATATCTAAAGCTACAGCCCGAACAAGATTGTTAAATTGATATACATTCAAGGAGTTGACTGAGCTTGACCTAGTCCATAGTAGCTTACAAACAAAGCACAAGACATGTTGCTGGTATAACATCTTTTAAGGTGTTTTTAATGCTCCTGGTACATTTAACCTGCCAACAATATTGGTAGACTTATGTGAGTTCACACAAAAATAAGACACCAGACATAGAATTTAAACAAATAAATATTAACAACTATATTGATAGGACATTTTACAAAAAGGAAAAATGAGAAATGAAATTAAATGTGAAGAGTTCAAAGCAAGAGCTGGGGTACTTACATGCCAACAGAAACAAGAAGAATATCTGTTTTTGCTATGAAAGTCACCAACAAAAGTGAGAGATTCTTTCAAATCATGCACTGCCTGTAATTATTGGCAGTGGGCAGTAATTTAAAATCTCACCACCTGTGATTATCGTCAGGGGGCAGGAATACAACAGACATCATAACATTGTTAAAAATATGATGGTCACATACCTTGACCTGACATTTACTAGTTATTAGTAACTATTAGTTGCCATGACAATTATTACCTACATTCATCCGTCTGTTTCTTTGGCCTCTCATCATGGTAATTCTGTTGTCAACACTAAAGGGCTAAGTCAAATGAAGACACATATCCTGATATGTTTTATGAGTCTTATTTAAGGCTTTATATATTAATCTTATCAATGACTATTTTTGTGCATTTTTTCTCCAATGGTACTGTTAAAGGATGTGTAATTAACCTAATGGTTCTAGGTATAAAAAATAGATTTAGTAGCATTCATCATCATCATTAGTCCCACGACTAGGTGTGGTTTTAGTGTCACTGCACACCTGAGAATTTAACCCACTCTCTTCACATCTTGAGCAAAGTAAACATGGTGGCACCCTTCCCATTCCAGGGTGGTTGAACAAATGCCTTTGAGGAAAGCATGAATCCATTCCTTTTGTCCCACCTATTTGTTAAATAGTAATGTAGACTGGACTCTCTAAACTTGGTTAGCAGCCTGTCTAGGACAACTCTGATTTCAAAATCATGGAAAAGGCAATGGGAAACACTGTTTTTTCCTAAGAAATAATGGTAATTCAAAAATAATAATGAAACTGTGGAGAGTCATCATTGCCTATCTCATGAAGAGACAAAAATTTTTTTTTAAATCTGTTAGTTTACCTATATCATTTTGCTATTATAAACTTCATAATTAAAAAGAATTAACAATTATGCAAAGACTAGGTGGTTATAAATACTAATGGAGTAATTCTGAACTAAATGTAGTCATTCATACAATATGGACATCATACATTTTCGAAATATTCCATAAAAAGAGATAAACCTTTTCCAAAGAAGTTTTGACCTTTTCTCTCTTGATTTATTTGAGCCATACAATTTCATATTTGGAATGGAATATCGGAAGATATGAACACCAATGCAAATTGACAATTAGAGCCACAAATGGCAAAGGTATTTGAAGTTGTCAGTTTGTAAATATTTGATCTTATTACTCTGGCAATGTAGAATGTAAAGTGCTTTGAAGATCATTATTAACTTTCTTGGTAAGTTCCACTTTTCAATTGTCAGATCAAGAGAGAATAAACCAGAATAAACAAAAAATACAAAAAAAAGATGATGGAGCCTATGCTATTTTTTTTATTTTGATGCTGCATCAAAAATACTTTTCAACTCATGAGCAATCCTAGTTGAGAATGATAAACAGAACAAATACATAGTCTTCTAATTTGGTTTAAAATTATCTATGGAAATATTATTATCATAATTCCCATAACCAAGCATGGTTTTAGGGTTTCCATGCAACTGAACATGTAATCTGCTTCCTACACACATATCTGGCTTGAAATCCAGTAAGGTAATCTTTTATGTATAGTATGTCTTGAGCAAATAGACCTGACAGAACCCATCATTTTCTAGCTCAAACTAAAGTCTATGTCCTCGAACTGGCTGTTGACTTCAGTGTAGAAAGGCTTCTACCAAGTGATTCCATGTCATTGACTGCATGCATAGCTATGAAACTCACTCTATCCACTGTGCTAGGTAGCCATTGAAAACTACAAAAAGGTTTATCAGCCCTTTGACAGATCTTATTCATAATCTGCAGTGGGTCAAACCACCTTCCTCAGAAATTTTTAATGGGAGAACTGGTTTAGTTGCCATTGACCTAAAGCAACAGATAGTACTGGGTTTCTTGGTATTAGTGACATAACTGGGTTTATTTCTACAATTTTAAATGAACACAGAATGTCCTTGCATAAGATTGGAGAAATAAAATCCATAAATCCATCCCTGCTTCCATGATTGAATTTGAATGCTAAATTTAAGATTAGTTAAAACTTTGATATATTCATATTTCATAAATACTATTTTATTTACAAACCAAATTCAAAAATTATACTTTAAAGAATATACTCTAAAAATAGTAGAAAAACAGTTAAAAATAAAGGAAGATGAAAAAAATCTCTTATGTCAGACTGAAGTATAGTAAAAAAATAAATGTTATCTTTACTTACTTGTCAGTTTATTTTCTCCTTCAAATATATATGTAAGCAAATATGTAAGTAAAAGTTCAGTTGCATTATTGGTGGAAGATGAGCAGCTGATTGGGATCTAGGCAGTGGAAGGGATTGGGATACTCAGAAGAAAGGGCAAAAGAATGACTCAAACAAGATGGCTGCCCATTATTGCTTTGTTCCTTCCGCTTCTGTTCCACTTCTGCTACCTTTGCTGTCATTGCTGCTGCTAAAGACATGAAACAAGCATAAATCAAAAGACATGTGCAACAGATTGTCTGAAATGGATGCAGATGGTTTAATCAGTATTGAAAGAAAACCAAATAAAATAAAAAAAAATGAACAAACAAAAGTGGTTATAAAAAAAGTTTGTTTTTCATTTCATCCTTTTTAAATATTCTTCATTCAGTTTTCTCTTTTTTACTGTTTTCCTCTTCTTTTTTAACAGTTTCTTCATTTTCTTATCTCCTCTTTATATTTTCATCGCTATTTTTCTGCTTCTTGTTTTTTTTTCACTTTCTTCCACTCTTTCTTCTTTATACCATCAAGAAAATTAAGAATACTATGCAAAAGGATAAGAGAAAACTTTCTGTTTCTCACTGTTCCAGTGATACTGGCTCCAGAAGCATAAACTACCAAAAGTATGTCATGACCCTTATAGTGACCTATGAGATCAATGCAAAAGGTAAATATTATAATATAAAAATAAACCAAGAAAAGGTAACCTTTGGGAGAGGAAAAGATCAGGAGATTTTTTTCAAAATCATTTATGATATTTTTAATCTTTTATTTCTTTGAATTATTTTTTAAAAATTGATATGGTGTATTTGTACTGTGATTTTATTCTTTAATCCAAAGAATAAAAGAGAGTAGGAGTCAGATGAAGGAAGAAAGGGAAGAAAAAGAAGAATGAGACCTCAGAGTCAAAGAGATGAAAGCAATGGAAAAGAAAAATTTTAAATGAATTATTTTAAAAATAGTAAGTAGGAAGTAAAATAGTGGAAAGCCAAGGAGGAAACCATTTTCAAAAGGAGAAAAAAATACACTAAACGATTATGGAGAATGAAAAGGTGAAAAATGAAGAAAAAATTAAACCAAAAATACCTGAGAAGAAGTTTCTGAAAAAGAGAAGAATTAAAAAGAGGAGAAAATAGATAAAGATATAAAAGAAGTAGAATGGTAAGAAACTAAAAAAAGAAAGAATTACTGAATGGTAGAACGTAGCAGAGAAAGAACAGAGGACTTTATAAAAAAAGGAAAGACTAAAAAGAGTAAGCATATGAAGATATAGGAGAAGCAGAATGATAAGAAACAAAAGAAATGATTAATGAATTGTAATAAGAGAGAAAGGACAGATAAATGTATAAGAAAGAAGAGGAAGGATTAAAAAGAAGACAAAGTATATGAAGATAATGGGAGAAGCAGAATAAGAAACAAAAAAAGAAATGATTAGGTTGTTGTAAGAATAGAGAAAGGACAGATAAATGTATAAGAAGAGTAAGGATTAAAAAAGAAGAAAAACTATATGAAGATATAAGAGAAGCAGAATGATGAGAAACAAAAAAGATTAGTGAGTAAGTAATAGAGAAAGGACAGATAAGTGTCTAAGAAAGAAGAGGAAGAAATATATAGAATAGAAGAAAAGACTATATAAGAAAAAAAAGATTAGTGAATTGCAAGAAGTAATAGAGGAAAGACAGATAAGTGTATAAGAAAAATAGAAAGAAAGAGACAAAGGAACTCAAGAAAGAGTTAAAGAAATTATAAAAGAAGACATGAATATGGGGAAAAAAGAAGAAATAAATAGAAAACGAGAAGAAAATGGCAGATTGAAAGGAGGAGGCGAGAGAACAAAAATGCTAAGGAAAAAGGGATAAGAAATACAAACAAGAGATCAATAATTTAGAAGAAAGCTTTGTATATTGAATATTTTGATCTCAGTTGACCAGCCCCAAAAAATTATTTCATGGATAAAAATACTTGTTTTATATTCTGCTTCCACTTACTAGACCATAAATGGCTGCCACAACATTTTAGGGTTTTGCAGATCTGTACACGGTGACCGGCTGCAAACAATGTAAGCATTGCATCTGCATCACCAAGAGAAGAAAAGTAATTACTTGAACATTGGTCTAGCTTATCATTATGTTCTTAAAAAAGTATAAGTTTCATTTCTTTACTGTTTATTTTCTTTCTCTAATTTGTTCTAAAACTTAGTCATTTTCCCTTTTACTCATAATTTCATTTTCATATCTGTCATTTTTAATTGCTCACTATGGCCAATTTTTTACTTTTTGCTTTTCTTCTACTCATTTTTTTTTTTTTATCTGTTTGTTCATAATCAATTAATTTCTTTTTCATTCTCTTTTCTGCTTTCTTACTTCTTCATTTCTTTTTGTCTTTCTTTCAACATGTTTATATCTTTATTTCTTCTTGTTTTTTCACTTATTCTTCATAATTAATTTTGTTTTTCAGTCTGTCTTTGCCATTATTTCTACTGGCTTATCTTTCATTGTCTTTATTTTTCATTTTTTCATTCATTGTTTTTATTTCTCATTTTCATTAATTCTTCATCTTTCTTGTTTTTTTTTAATCAGACTGCCTTCATTTCTTTTTCATTCATTCTTTGTCTTTATTTCTTTTTGCTTTTCATTTTTTACTTCTTGTTTTTCATTTATTCTTTATGATTATTTTTTCATTTTCCTTCATTCTTTATCATTTCAACTTCTTCATTCAATCTTCACTATTTGTTCTTTTTTATTTCTTCTTTATTTTTATTTCTCATTCATAATTAAGTCATCTTGTTTTTTACTCAAACTACTTTTATTCATTTTTTTCCTTCATTTGTTTTCATTCTTTCTTTGCAATTATCTCGTCTTTCATTAATTTTTCATCTTTCTTCTTTTTCACTCACTGTCTTATTTTTTGTTTTCTTTTTTATTCATTCTTACATTTATTCTTGCTTTTCATTCTCTCTATTTCTTCTTGTTTTTTTCATTGTTATTATATTTCATTCATTCTTTACCATATTTCTTACTTGCTTTTAATTCACCTTTTTGTTAGTTTCATTTATGTTTTCCTTTTTTCATTATCATTTACCCTCCTCTCTTTTTCTTCTCTTCCTTCTTACAGGTTTTCTTTCATTCCCAGCAGTCTTTCCATCATTAATTCTTTCTTTTTACCATTTCCTTCAAACCTTCTTTTATACTTTTGTTTTCTAATTATTTTGAAAACATAAACCTATGGAACTGGAGTAATGACAAAAAAATATTACCTAAGGCAACAGTGAGAGAAAATTACAAAAGCCTCTCTTGTTATTATCAGAATATCATCAAAACATGGCTGCATTTCAGCTTACAAACTAGATGAATTGTGATTAAGACAAATGATTTTAGCAGCTTATCAATGACATTTATGTAAAAATTCCTGAACTCTTGCAATTACTTTCTTGTGTTTACTCTGACTAACATCCCTATCTTTTTTCTCCTAAATAATACTGATAAGCAATTTACATAACTGCTCACAAATGCTAGGACGTGGAATTCATAAAAACTTCAGGTATATTGATTATAACATGACATCAACAAATGATTCATGTTTGCATTATTGCCAGATATACTGGTCAGATATATTGGTCAGCAGAATGTCTTGGCATGCTTGGAGAAATACACTATGTCAGATTTTATTATGTTTTTTTTTTTTATGACTTATCAACTCTTTCTGGATTATTTAAAGTCAGAACATTTTTTATTGTAAGAATAATTCTTTTTTTGCTAGTGAATATAGCATTAACAATTTTTTTGAGAATGATCATGGTTTTTTCCAGATACGGGTCCTACTATTTAACCCACAGTAAGTACACCAGAAGAGTATTACATGACTAGTGAGAGTGTATTGAATGAACTAGCGCTCAATCTAGCCTTCTGTCTTACTAACATTATAGTAGGTGGAAGAGTCTAACATAGACTCTTTAGAGAGAGGACACCACAACAGAAACCATTTTTGGGCAAGATGGGCAACAACTTTATAGATTGGGAAAGAACATTGCTTTACATGAATATACTGATTGGCTTAATGCTTCTGCGTAGTAACCTGTTTGAAAACATTTGTAAGCAAGACATTCAATGGTCAACTTTAGTTTCTTGGTTATAACCAGTACCAGTCAAAAAAAATCAGCTTGTCCAAGAACTTACAAAAATTCCATGCATTTATCTTAATACCAACATCCAATTTTAAGGGAACTATAATTTTACTACCAACAATACAAGGTAGAAAACAATGCTCTACTTTATTCTGTTATCTTCTAAGTAAAGTTGAGTTTCTACCAAGTGCTTTTTTCTTTTTACAGTGCAGTTTACCGTGTACAAGGCTCGGGGGCCACTCAAGGTAGAGGTTTGGAGAGTAAGAATCACAGTTTGTGCAGATATGTGAGGAAGATGATGGTTAACCCTAGACTTGAACAGGTTAAGATTGTAGTGACTGGAGAAACATCCACTTGGTAGTTAGTTCCACAGAGCAATGGTTCATGGGAAGAACCAATGGAATACAGATGGACTGTGGATGGTTTACTATGATATGAGTAACATGGTGGGTACTAGCCATGAAGGTTTGAACTGGCAGAACTAAGGAATGTAGTTCATCCAAGCACTTTCCAAGGAAGTAGTGATAGAACAGTAAGAGGCTTGCTACATCCCATCATGGAAAATGATTTGTCACTCACAAGGACATGGAGATGCTTTTAGACTCTATAAAAACTAAAATGTGTGAACTGGGTAGCTCCTGTCCAAATATGACAGCAGTACTCCATGTTAAGCCTGATCTGGCTCTTGTAAAAATAGAGGATAGCAGGAGGAATCAGGTACTTACTGGAGTGGTACAGGGGACCAACCATTTTTTTCTGTATCTTTAGAATGGATTGTATGTATGAGTTCCACTTGAGGCCTGGGATCAGTTTAAAATAGTTGATGAAGGCACAGGTCTTTTCTGAGAGGATATCCATTTATCATTACTGCTGGGAGATCAGGGTCTTATTGGCAATCATAGAATGTAACTAGTCTGGTTTTCGAGACATTGAATGTAACCAGCTAGTCCCACCACTTCAACCGAGATGTTAGAGCTAGATCAGAGGAGAGATCAGCTGTCAATCTCTGGTCATCATGAGTTTTGGTGGTGCACCCATATATTGTATCATTGGAATAAATATTCACAAATGATCTGAGTATACTCTTAGATCAATTATATAAAGTAAAAAGAAGGTTGGTCTGCTAAGTGACCCTGGGGAAGCTTGCATTGATTGCTAGGGCTCTGGAGGACTGGTCATTAACAACTACCTTCAGGGACCTCCCTGTAAGGAAGGACTTTATTATTGAGAATACATTTCCAGTGATTCCATAGCTAGCGAGCTTGAGCATCACTCTTTTGTGCCACACCTTGTCAAAGACCTTAAAAATATCTAATGCTATGATACTTGGGATTTATTTGTTGTTTAGTGCTCCACTGATTCTGTGAGTAATGGTAGTTAGGACATCGACAGTGGATCAGGCTGATCGAAACCTATACTGCTTATCATTCAGGAGGCTGTTCTTATCTAAGTGCTCAACAACCTTCTTATTGATAATTTATTTTGGTTATTTTTATTTCTTTTCTGTTGAATGTTTGACTTAATTTACTTTTCAGCTCTTCAACCATCTGAGCTATTTATCTTTCAAATGATCCATTTAATTACTGGAATGATATTATCCTATGTACTGTAGTTCTTCCCCTTGATTATCTGGCTCTAATGAATTTGTGAAGCAACTCCTTCCTGGTAACTGTGATAAGTGTAGTTGTAATTCTATGTTCAAATTCTTTTTTTTTCTAAATGGGAGACATTCAAACTTACTTCATTACATTGTTAAAGTTGAGGAGAAAAAATATCAATCCAAATAGAGGTGATTGTTGCAGCCCCAGCTGTAATATCAAAGATCAAATTTAATTGTTTAGTCACCTTGCTAAGTTAATGTTCAAATTGAAAAATCTGTAAACCTTTGGTTGTAAAAAAATAGATAATTTTCCTCCACCCAAGTAAAATTGCTTCTATGATATTAAATCAAATAGGGGTAGACAATGCATATACACCCTTGAGCAACCTTCATTACCTCTCCTCCTCCCAGTGGGTCTTTTAGTCCCCGTATATATCAGCAAGCTTGTATTGGTACCTTATGTTTCTGGCTGGTAAAATGTTTCTGATCCAAGGAGGTGTTCTCTTGCCTTGACTTCTGGGTATACGAGACATGTAAACTCAGAGTATCATGTCTGTATCTTATTTCCTAGTTTGTTTGTCTTTTCATTAAGGGTACTAGAGGTAAACAATTTCTGGCTTTTGGCATTATCAACCTGATAGACAGGAATCCGAATCTTTGAGTAACTACAAAGAAGGCTATCTAATCAGTAGGTCTATAATATTGGGGCTGTTTACTGTGATTCTGTGAATGGCTTCTGGAACATGCAGTAGTCTCTGATGGGGTCTCTCAATGCCATGATGAAGAGTATTGTTATGGCTGTCTTCCACCAAAGAAAATACAATTCACACAAGTACTTCCCTCAAGTCTACCCATTAGGTCCATCCAATGTAATTCTACATCTTCAGTGTCCTGGTTGAGGCAAGGAGCTTTTCACTGAAGATTTCCCTGTACTTGGCCCCATCCATCTTTCCCTCAAGCCAGTGTGGTCATCCTGTCCCTTTAGCAAACAAACAGCTCCAAAGCATACTGTTTCCACCACCATTCTTAATGGTTGGGATGGTGTTCTTGGGGTCTGAGTCAGCTTTTTTTTTTTCCTCCAAATATGGCAAGTTGAGTTGATGCCAAAATACTCAATTTTAGTATCTTCTGGCCACAGCACTTTCTCCCAACCCTCCTCTTGTTGCACAGTTCTGGGTTGTTTCCTCACCTTTCTCATCATCAGGTTCACTCATAGTCGGGAGATCTTGCATGGAGCTCCAGACTGAGGGAAATTGATAGTCAATTGGTGTTTCTTCAATTTTCTTATTGCACCAACAGTTGACTCCTTCTCACCTAGCTGCTTGCCAATCATCTTGTAGCCCATTCCAGTCTTGTGCAGTTCTACAATTTTATCCTGGATGTCCTTAGATAATTCTTTTATCTTGCCCATTGTGGAGAGATTAGATTCTGATTCATTGAAAGATTCTGTGAACTAGTGTCTTTTATACAGGTAATGAGTACTTGATTAGGAGTAATAATTGAGTAATAGGACTAGTCCATATGCCTCCTAGTCACATAACAGGTCTGTGGCCCTGAATCATTGCTGGTTGGTAGGAGGTGAAATAAAAACTAAACTACTCTCTATTAATCACCATAGAGATCCTTCCCTGCCCCACATTAGAATATCTGATAGTCAACTTCTTGAGAGCAACTCCCTTACAGGAAGTGAAAGTAAAAAAGATTGAGAATAGAGAGGATTGAGTAAAGAATAAAAGATGAACGGGAATCAAGAAGACAGATGATGACGATTGATGTTGCTTTAAACACCTCTGTTTATTTTTATATATTTACTGAATTTCATTTTCTATTTTTTGCTGCCAGTATAAGTTCTGGATTATTCTAATATTTTTTCCAAATATGTCTTGGTTACCTGGCAATTCCAGTGCAGTAGTCTTTATTATATCCTAGAGATTTTTTTGCTTGAATATTATTTTTCATTATCTCATTTAATGATAGACCACATATTTTAATAAATGCCCACTATACCATGGAGGAATGGTTAGCAAGTGTCATACACCATTAATACATATGATCCATAATGGGTGCCTTGCACTTGTGGCCAGTGCCAGACTAAGTGAATCTTAATATCAATGCTTTGTCTTCAATAGAAACAAAGAAAAACATGTAATATCAGTCCTCCTATATGGCAATAAATGCTGGACAATTTCCTCAAAGGTAACTTGGGGCAACAGAGATGTGGTTCTAGAAAAGGATGCTGAGAATGTCACAGGCAGAACATGTGAGCAATAAGGAAGTCTGAAGGAAAATGTTAGCAAAAAGGACACCCGTACTGAAAATCAGAACAGGACAGTTGAAATTTCTGGAACATGCAGTGAGGAAAGCAGGCTTGGAGAATTTGACACTTACAGAACATACTAAAGGCAAAAGAGACGGAGAGGAAACCACAAATAAGCTACCAAGTGAGCTTGTATGAATTAATGGCAGAGCAGGGATTGGGATGGATAATAAAGGGAAAACTAATGTTAGATCTACAAAGGATAGGAAGTTGTGGAAAGCCATTATCATTCACATTCTGATGGGAAATATCATGTAGAAGAAGAATTGGCAATTTTGGTCCTTCATGCCTACAAAAAAACGAAATGTCAAAAGAACAATTTTTCTCATGACACTGTTATCCTTATATGAAAGTGAATTTATACATTTTCTTTGTTCTTGAGAATTGACAACAAAAATAATAAACACTATTGGATTGTTTATTGTAATTGTTGGCAAAACACTGGCTAATTGCCAATTGATTCAAACTTTATGAAATGGTAAATAAGGATTTCCTCAAAGCTGAATCCCATATTTTAAAAATTTAGTAAATGTTTATAAATTTATGAATAAAAATTGTTTTTATACTTATTTCTTTATAAATTGGTAAATTATAAATATCAAATCGCATTAGATTTAATACAGTTCTATTAGTTCTTAGAATGTTTTAAATTATTGTTGTAAATAAACAATCTAATAAATAAATAGTATTTAATATTTTTGTTGTAAATTTTCAGGAACATAAAAATGTATAAATTCACTGTCATCATATGTTTAGGTTTTATTAAAATTCTAATCATCACTTTTTAAAGCATTAAACATTCCTGAGGAGTGAAGGTAGTTAAAAAAATAACAGTGTCAAGGGAAAACCGTTTTTCTGACACAGTTTTTTTTTTTTTTTTTACAGGTATGAAGGTCCACGATTGCTGAATAATTGTTGCCGAAATTGATTTTCATAATTTTTACATTTTTAGCTTCTTCTCTTTTACTCACCAGTTTAAACTGTTGCTTCTCCTCATTCCTTTAGCCAAGAATAATGTATAACTGTTTGGAGATAACTTTTAAAAAATTATATTTTTTAATTTCAAACTAAAAATTAGATTTCATAACAGAAAATCAGAAGAAATTATCGATAAAAACAGAAACAAACTTGAAAATTAAAGAGCGATTTCAAATGAAAATTTCAAGTTACACAATTTGTGCATTTGCCCCTGTGAATGTAATTAGGTCTTTACGAAACCTACATTAACTGCTGTCAATATATATATATATATATATATATAGATTTACAAGATTTTTTACATTTAATTATTTCACCATAATTAAGGCAATGATACCACTAAGATGCAAAGGGTTACTGGGAGTGAAAGTGAGGAGAAAGGTCAATAAAAGAACAGGTTTCATGAAGACAGAAGATGTCAATTGATGTTGCATTTAAATTTCTGAAGATTGTAGGTGGTAGGGAAGGAATAAACCAGAAGCCTGAGAATACACTATTAAATAGCTATAAGTAAGTAACTATCCGTTCTATTTTAACAGTAATATAATGAGACTTAGTTGCCAATCTAGTAGTATGTTTAAATTCATGTAGCTAAGCTATCAAGGATGAAAGCTCATTAAAGCAACTGCCATGAAAATATTTATAGAAAAGACAGATGGAAATCATTTCACAGTGTTTAGATACTGCCAGGTCAGGATACGATGGAATGTTGGTTTTTAGTTTTTGCATTATGAACTAGTGCTGAATGCGATTTCCAAAGCAACATTGACATGAATTAGTATACAATACACTCTATTTGTGGTGTGCTGTCAAGTACCATTTAGTTTATTCTCTATTGCAGAGTATTTGATCAAAACTAAAATTGTGGTGGCCATGAGAAATCACAGTCACTGTCTGTGGTAAATGTGTGCCAGTGCTGATGCAAAAGAGGCCTTTGAGTTGCCTGTAGACATGTCCATCAAAGACAGTCACATCCAGGTTTTTCTGTTAGCAGCAGAACAACTTGGCATATCCAGATATGGGCCTCTCAACAACTTCTCTAGATCAGGGTATTTGTTAACCATCTCATGTCAGTAAAAATGACAGGATTACCTTCAGTCAGCACTCAGAAATTTGGTGTCTTTTACAGACATTCCCTTGGATAATTTTATTCCAGAAGTTACATCCGTTCATGTGGATTTTTGAGGCAGTGGCCTCACTAATCATTATTAAGTCTTTCATTTTCTCCTATATTTCTCCCTTCTCTGCCTGTTCCCACTTAATTGTTAAGAGAACAATCTGCTATCTGTTAAATATCTCCCCTAGCCTCAACATATCAGAAAGAAAGTCAACTTGTCTTATTTTACTACAGTGTCTTTATAGGCATTTATTCCCAGTAAATGACAATTTCTTATTTTTTACTAAATAGACCAGCACAACCAGGCAACAATGCTATAACAATTCAGCAGTGAAAGTGTTAAAAATAATGAAAAGGTATTCTTTGAGATCATTGCAAATATATTTAAATATATAGCTTGATTTTCTTCTAATAGTTTTTTTTATTATTTTTATTATTATATAATATCATTTCCAGAGCATATTTTATTTTTGGACTTTTTCATTTTTCTTTTTATGTACCATGTCCTCTCAGGATGTAGGTGATCATGGCTCTCCATCTCCCTCTATCCCTTGCAGCTATCAACAAGTTACTTCCCTCTGCTTCCTCACCCAGACCATGTTCTGTCTTCCACTTTCCAGGTATATCACACGTTGTTTTCCCTTGTCTTTATTTCCTTCTGTTCGACCCATGTATATCAGATTGTTCAGGCCCTCCTTCATCATTATGTGTCCCAGAAACTTCAGCTGCCTCTTCCAGATATTAAGTATAAGCCTCCTCCTTGTTTTCAACCTTTCTAAGACCTCATCTTTGCTCACACACTAAGTCCATGGCATTCTTAGCATCCTTCTGTAGAACCACATCTCTGTCATCTCAAGTCTCTTCATCTTTGAGGAAAACATCCAACATTCACTGCAGTAAAGGACAGATGTCATGTAACAGTTCAGTATTCTTTTCTTTGTTACCTAAGAAATCCTCCTGTCTTGCAGTACTCTGTCCAACTTTTAGAATGAGTCCTTGGTCATCCCAATACACCTACGGATCTCGGTGTCGCACTTACTGTCCTCTGTCAAGATGCTTCCCAGATATTTAAACTTTTGCATCTGCTTGATTCTAGTGCTCCCAACCTTCAAATCACATTTTGGGTTCATCTTCTTACTGATGACCATCAGGAAATAAAAAGCTTTATTTTATAATAAAATAGTTTCAAGAATTACGTACAATTTGAAAAACCAGAGTCATCTTAATATCTCTCTTTTCCATATCTTTTATGGAAATATCAATATGTTTCATTGAATTGTAAACACATAAAAAAAACACTCTATAAAGATATAAATTATAGAGCCATGCATTGACATTTTCAGAATTTTGTTTTCTCTATATAGCAAAAGCATCATTATAAATAAATGGATAAAACAGATATCATGTACATAGCATTTTTTATCCAAACTTCTGTTTTCTGTGAAAAAAAAAAAAACAAAAAAAAAACATGTTTGTGTACTTCCTGTCAAATACTTGTTGAATTGTTGAGAACATAATTTGGTTTGTTTTATTTATTCTTGATTTATTTTTCTTACTGTAAGATGTTGAGAATACCATGGACAGAGCATGAAAGCAATGAGGAAGTTTTAAAGGAAATGGAAACAAAAAGGACAATTATGCATAAAATCAGAAAGAGACACTTGAAATTTCTGGAATGCATAATGAGAAAAGAATGCATGGAAAATTTAACATTCACAGGACATATCGAAGCCAGAGGATCAATGGAAAGCAAACTAGCTTAACTAATGAGCTTATGTAAATGGATGTCAGAACAGAGATTGAAAGGAATAATAAAAAAGTCAAAATTGCTAACATTCCAGCTTTAACCCAGGATGAGACCTCAGAAGTACATTCTTGGACAGGGAGTGTAAAGACAACATCCCAGGGGACATCGCGGAGGAAGTCACAGAACGAGTCTTAATCCGCTCGTTGATAGTAGAATGAGGTTCTAGTGATGGGAGGTTCTTTGTGGGGTGTGGAGTTGAAAGAAATGTTAACAGACACCACAGCATGATCAGAGTTACCAAGAAGGCAGAGCTGCATGGCGCTACAAGATTTGGGGATAGAGGTAAAACACAGATCGAGAAGGGAGGCCTTACCTGCCAGGTTGAGGGCGAAACACGTGGGGAAGTTAACTATCTGCGTGAGAAATTAAGTGTTTGAATGCCAGCCCAGTCAGTAGTAGCATTCTAGAGCCACTTGGTATGATGGGCGTTAAAGTCACCAAACATGAATATGTGAGCAAACGGGTGTATATAAAATTTTAAAATTTAAGTGTGGTAAAAAGAAAATTATATCTTCCTATTGCAAATTCTTTTTAAAAATTGCTAAAGTAAAAACAACAAAAATTATCAGTATGAGAATGTCCTATTAACTCAATGATTGCAGTTGATTATAAAACTACTAGAGTTTTTCATCTGCAATAGTCCTTAAAAAATGTGCTCATAACTTGACTCCTGTTCTCTCTAAACTGTACAATAAATATTTTGTTGCTTGTTAGAAATTCTCTTGGATATCATGTTGAAACACCAGTTTTTGTATGATCACTCAAGGTAAGCAATGTCAAGCCAAGTCAGTATCTAAATGGGTAACTGCTTGGAAATAACAGGTGCTGTATGCTTGGATGTGCAGGTATTGTAATGGCTTGGAATTGGAACTCAAAGAACAAAGTTCCAATTCCAGTCAGGTTCGTTATATTCACTTACATGTAGAACTTAAGCTGATAAAAATTCCCAGTACATCTCATGAGATACAAAATTTTCTTTCTCTCATTTTCCCCCTTTTGACCTTAAACAGTAATGAGATAAATTTAGAAGGTATCAATAAGCAAGGGTAAGAATGAAATCATTGGAATTAATTTAGTTAAATACAGTGTAACCCGGATATAAGAGAGTTGTCGGGACCGGAGAAGAAGTCTCTTATATCCGAGTTTCTCTTATATCCTGGTTTGGTCTATTTTATATACATTAACACAGGCTCTAATTTGGGACCAGAGAAAATCTCTCTTATATCCGGGTTTCTCTTATATCCGGGTTACACTGTATATCTCTTATACATAAGAAAATCAGTCACTGCTAATTTTTCAGTATAGTTTCCAATTTCATTCTTGTACCTTATATAATAAGTGGTTAGTGTTTGGGAAAAAAAAAGTCTCATTCTAGGTAGTCAAAGAATTCAATAGAAAAAAAATGGCATTTGGCCACACGTGTGTCCTTTTACAGGCATAAATATGAATGAATATAAAAAAGAAACTAGCATGATTATATGTATGTGTAAAGGCAATAAAACTGTTGATAAAAATCTTTATTTATTGCAGTTAGGATGAAAGTTAAAAAGGACTGCATGAGAAATAAGACCCAAGATTTTCACCCACCAAAATAAAAATGTAAGTCGATGTAGTCAAATAAGGAAAAAAAAAAAAACTTAAATGAACAGATAAATTATTCCTTAGTTCATCTTAGAAAATAATCTCACAATTTTGGGGAGGACATGCTGCAAAAAGAAACAAAATTTAAAACAAAAAGGATAATATATGATTAGCAAAGCAAATAAATAACTGCCAAAAAATGTCCTTTTCAAATGTAAATATAAAGACCGATATAAACTGTAAGAAAATAGAAACTAAAAAACAATTTTTTCTTTGGAGAAAAATTGCAAAGAATTGGGGAAAAAGAGAGAATAAAAAAATCAAAAAAGAGAATAAATTCAAATTATTCAAAAATACTTTTCTATCAAATATAATCCAGCATATATAGCCTTTTTTTTTTAACTGTGGAGGGAAAAAAATGGAATAACAGTTTTAAAACTAAACGTACATATTTATTCCGCCTTTGTGACATGTAGAATTTTTCCTCACGAGCATTTTCTCTCTCTCTCTCTCTCTCTCTATATATATATATATATCCTTTTCTAAATCCTCTAAGATTTCTCCTTTCAACTCTTTCCTTCCTTCCTTCATTTTCTTTTTCCATCACCAGTCTTCTTTTCTTTCCTCCATTTTAACATCTTCTTTTCTTTCATTTTCTCTTCCTTTTAAAATTTAACATCATTTTTCTAATTCCTTTCTTTCTCTCTTTACTTCTTTTTTCATCATCTCCTTTTCTTCTCTTTTTTAATTGCTTCTTTTTCTTTCTGGTTTTTTTTTTCTCTTCTCATTATATCCTTTTCTTCTTTTTACATTTTTTAGAATTTTTCTCTCAGTGCTTCTCTTTATTTTTTTTCTTGTCTGTTTTATTTTCTTTTATCCTTCATTTTTTATTTTTTCCTTCTTCTGTTGATTCTTCTTTTTTTCAGTCATTTTAATTGATTTTCATTATCTATCAATCTCTCTTTCCTTCTTACATTTTCTCTTTTCTTTATTTTTCTCCATTTTCTTTTCTTCTCTTTTTGTCAACTGATTTTTTTTGTCATTCATTTTTTTCTTCTATTCATCTCATACCTTTCATTCTTTACTTTTTTTCCTTCGACTTCATTTTTTCTTTAATTATATTTCTCTTTGGTCACCATTCTCTTCATTTTTCATTCTTTTATTTTACTTGGCATTCTTCTCTCAGTATTTTAATAATTTTTCTTTTATTTTACACCATTTTTTTTCTCCACTTTTTCTCTGCATTCACTAGTTTACATTCAACAATCCATCAACATTTTATCATACAGTTTGTTTTGTTTTTATAATTTTTTTACCTAACCACCTACTGGACTTGTTGTGATTGTAGATGTCCCTAAAAAGTAAACATTCCCCAAACCTTTCAATAATTTACTTACTTGATAAAATTTAACTAAGCATATCAAATTTAGCAACATTCTAGTTTTACAAATAATAGGCAGCTACTTTTTCCCAAAAACATTGTCTGCTAGAACAGCTAGCTAAGCCCTGTTGTAGATGCCTGCTCAGGCACATTTATGTTTGTTCAGAGCCCACTTGTACTGTAAATATACTAAGCAGACCTTAGTTACAGTTTCTGGTGGAGAATGCATAATCAACAGTTTCAACAAGGCCAGTACACTTAAACAATTATTCATCGTGACATGTGACTTCATACTAGTAAAACTATCAAAGGCTTTCAAACTGTACTGTCTACCTAATTTCACTCAGAACACTTGGGTATGGTTTTAATCACTTTCCAATGAAGCCACATGTTAATAACTTCAAAAAGCCACTTTCTTTGACCCCAGTGAAATTCTAACATAGATCTCATTGTCAGAAAGCAAACTTTTTAACCATTCAGTCACCTACACATACATAAATAAAACCATATCTTTATGTAAAAATTTACACATATTTAGCATGTGTAATTGTAATGGTAGCCATTTCTCTTCAAGGAAATATTTGACATTCATTGATGAAGCAGACCGTACTGCTTTTAGTTGAAATTTATATTATATTTTTCTTGAAAACAATTTTTCAGGAAAATAAGTTTCTCAAGTTATCACTTTTCCAAGTATTGATGCAGGTTTCCTTCCTAACCTTTGAGTTGATTCATGTGGAATGTCAACATCTTAATTATATCATTATTTTCTCTTTATGTGATATCCATTTTAGTTGTCACCACTACTGCTGATAATCCTCGAGTGATATGGTTTCTGTTATTTGGTACAGTTATTTCTTTGTGAATCTGTAGTGCCAGTCCAGAGTGTGTGGGTAGGTTGTTCTTTTGTGTTATAACTTTTTTATGAAATAATTGATTTCCTGTATCATAATTCAGTGAACTTTTGTTAAAAATAATGAAGAAGGGTTTAATAAAGTTTATTTTTGTAAAAATATCACCCACAAGACAAAATGTCTAAAATCCTATATAAGTATAGTAGTATTATGATTTTCTGAAATCTTCTAGAACTTTTTATTTGTAAGGTTGTATGTTATGCTATAGCTATAAACTGTCAAACACATTCAAAAATACATAAGTACTATCCAATTACATCATTAGTAAATCAAAAAACAAAGCTACCGGAATATTTTGATTTTTATCTCTATAGTATTTTCAATTTGGTGGTAACCTTTTTCAGGAATTAAAACAAATTAATGCCATTTTCATTATTTTGAACAAAAGTTCATTGATTTCTGACACAGGAACATAGGGTTACAAAAAATTCATAACTCTATTGTGCATGTACATACATATACTGGGTGTGGCATAAATATTTACCATTATTTAAACATAAATTGAAACATACCTATTCATAAAAATAGTTTCAAATATTGCTTAAGGATTCCTCAAAATTCTTTTCTTTTATCGTTTACAGTTTAATATGGTGACTCAAATAAAATGTCATCAATTTGTCACTGAAAATGGCTGGTATGAAGAATTGAGGTGAAAAAAGAGTTGAATGCTTGCAGAAAAACTGTTTTTAATGTACGGAAAAAGTTTTAAGAAGTACAAAAACCTCAATAAATCCAGTTTCAAGAAGAGACCTTTCATTTTATAGTAAGAGTGTCATTGAAGAAGTGGTCGATAAGAAATCCCCTGAAGAAGCATGAAGAAGATGGCAAAAGAGCTGGATATTTCACATAGGTTGCTAAGGAGGATTGTGAAAGGATTTAGGGCTAAAACCATGCAAAGATGACAGTTGCTCTCAACTGCTTCCAATCAAAAACAGTTTGGCACAGGGAAAAAAATTTTTTTGAGGAGATGCAGTGTATCACAGACAAAGTTTTTATTTGGTTAGATGAGAGGTTTTTCACTGTGGAGTCAATGGTTAACTTCACTGAGAGTGGGAGAACATATTTCAAGTGACAGCAACAAACTGGTGCCATGCTTTATGCTGCTGTTGCATTTGATGGTTTGATATTGTCCTTAGTGTTCACTGAAGAAAGTGAAAATGTATAGCAGAGTTTATGAGGAAATGTTGGAGAGAGATATGTTTCCCTGGTTGTCATTCACATTTAGAAGTCACTATGTCTTCAACCAAGACAGAGCTTCTGCACACATGGCTAATTCTTTGCAGAATTGATGCGAGAGATGTATCTGCAGATTTTTAAACAAATTTCACCTCCATCAAACGCTGACATTAATCCTATGGATTTTGCGATATACCCCATATTGGAGGGCAATGTTTCACATATCTCATTCAAGTGTGTCAAACCTGAAATAAACTCTTATGATGATGTGGTACAATTTGAGCAAAGAGGTAGGTCATGCATTTCAGTTGAAAAGAGATTAAGAACTATAGTGAAAGCAAAGGGTGGCCATTTTGAATTGTAAATACATAGAGAATATTGTTAAATGTTAAAATCAGTCTGCAAAATTTCATTAACCTAAAATTTGTTTTTTATATTTTATGATAAAAATAAATAATGTCACACTCACTAGATAATTCCATAAACCAACAAAGGTTGATGCATCCTAAAATCAACCACCCTACATAAATACACATAGATAATTCAAATATGTATATACATAAACATGTTTCATTTTTATCTATAACGGAATAGTTATGCAAACATTCCTATATGTATTTTATATGCTACACAGCAAGAGAAATAGATTATTGTATCATTATAGAGCTTATATGCTTTATATAGTTGGTATTATGTTCTATGTATATATAGGAATTAATTTCCTCTTTTTTAAATGCATGCTATTCACATTATGACATGAAAACAAATTGAAAGTATCATTAAGGCAAACCCATTATATCTTAATATGCTTAAGGCAAAGTTTTAAGAATCTGTAAAATTTAATTCTTGGAATGCCAAATTCATGTCAACTCATTTTATGAGCCAATAATAATGAATGAAATCAAGAAAAAAATCTTTACATTATTTTTTGATGCATTTTATTTCAAATGTGATCATAGATAATTCAAACTTTTTAAACAGAACTGATTAAAACAAACATTTGTAAGGTTCAAAATGGAAGTGATTTTTCACAGTTTATTCTTGGTAAAAGAATGATTAATATTTAGATAGGGAATCTGCCCCAAAAGTGTATTTTTTTCCCTTTGATAGTATTAGGAACATTTAGTTTTAACTAATTTCATTAAAAAGGATCACTTTTGACTGTATTGTGACAATTGGCATTTTATTGGAAATAAACCCTATTTCCAACACAATTATATACCCATATGCATACCATATTAAAACTTGCCCAAACTTAATTTTCTACACATTAGACAATATTTAGTATTTACAAACATGCCATATATATATATATATATATATATGATATTCAAAACATGCCTAACCTTTATTTTCTACCCAATAACAGACAATATTACAAACACTCCAAAAAGATTCCACAGTACAACACGCTGTTTAAATCAAACTTTCTGTTGGTTAGAAATTAACATCACCATGTGAAATATCTAACCAATCAGGAACAACTAAAACCCAGATTTCGACTTTCAAAAGTAGAAATGTAACTATCTCCAAGCCGTTCAGGTACAAGAAAAGATGTGGCTACATAGCTTTTTCTAAGCCCAAGTGCCCACACCTCAGCATGTGCTGAAACATGTGTCTGTGACTTTAAACAAACCATCTCTGACAACAGCAACAGGGGCAGTGAGTGAATCTTTACCAAATGCAAAAGTCTTTTCTCAATCACTTTTTCTGTGAACAAACTACCTAAGAGTTTTTTTTCCCTAAACTACAGTCTTTTCTATAGACCAACTAACCAAAAACCTTAACTCAACAAAAGACTATTATTTTTATTGTTTCAAATTCAGATATTCACATGTTTGATATATAAAAAAAAACAAACGAGATGACAAAATTTCCTATAATATCAGCATGTCAAAATTGGTGTATTTTTTCCATCTGAATTTCTGGGATGATGAGTTATCATTATTTACAATCAAACTAATCTCCTCACCTTTGTTGCCATTATCACAATGTTTTGGCTATTCTGCCCTCTGGCCATTATCAGATGTCTATCAATTTGTCTATCAAATGTCTATCAATTTCAGAGAATTTTGAACAGAATCTTTTATTTAATCTACAAGGATATATTGTTCTCATTCCACTATCCATGTTGTACAAAAAATACCAACTTATGTTGTAAAAGGATGATGAGGACATATGCTTACAAACACCATTTGCTGTGGAAGAAGTACACATGTCTCCATTATGAAAAAGAGGCCAACACTTTCTATCACAAATAATATTTTTGAGAATAACCATTATTTGGAATTTTCATATGAGCCTGTCTAAGAGGAAGCTGCAGATTTTGTGGGGATAGTGCAATCCTGCAAACTGTTTTTGCTCTGGGAGAACCTTTGTGCATCCTTAACATCACCCTTTTGAACATGAAACTGTATTGTCTTACTTATTGTAATTTAAATATCTCAGAAGTGTTTTAAAGGAAGACTGAAAATGCAACACAGAAAGCCAAAATTGTATTGGAATAATAAAAAATACCTTTCAAAAGCTAATAAAGAAACAGGAACATTTTGTTAAAAGCAAACAAAAGAATTTTAAATTGTTATATGATAGTGAGTGATGGACAGATGAAAAAAAGACGAGGTAACAGAAATGTGGTTCTACAGAAGGATACTGAGAATTACATGGATTGAACATGTGAGTAATTAAGGTGGGAATTTGAGCAACTTTTAAGGCAACCATTAAGAAAAGGAGTCTGAGATTATTTAAGAGAAAGATCATAATATTTCATCAGGATAAGGCTAGACAAGTGACCAGGCAAAAATAGGTTGGAAGGTTTTTACACATCTGCTAGCTTCATTAGATATTGCAACTGAACTTGAGAACTTTGGTATGTTATTTTCCTGAATATTTTATAAATTTCAACTGACACAAACACTGGTCAATAAATGGTGAATGTTTTCTTATAAGGAGCTGGCTAATATTACCATTTAGTTTGGCCTTTACAAAATGTTCTTAATGAAAACAAATTCCTTGGAAAACTGCAAAAGGCACCTAAATCAGTTCTTTACATTGAAAGATAAAATGTTCTGGGAGAACGGAAATAGGAAGTTACCTGAATGATGGGAGTATATATTAGAACAAAGTATTTTTATACCAAATTTCACCCAGTAAAAGGCTTGAGCACAGTTCAAGGTAGAGGGATACTGTAAAACTGTTTAGATGTATAAGGTTTATGATATGAATGGAGAAGGTGATAAGAAGTGAAGATTATTATGATGAAGAAGAAAGATGGTGATTGACCCTTGACTTAAAGGGCTCAAGATTAAAAAGTTCAGGAAAGCCACAATGTGGATGTATGTTCCACAATGAGTCAGTACTTGGGGAAAAAAATCTTCAAGTGGAAATTTTTTCTTGTATTCAGAACACAGAGGAAATGCAGGTGATTCAACACTGTGGACGTAGCATGGCATTGCCTAGCTGTAAAGGTTAGAACTGGTGGAACTAAAGAATAGAGCTTATCTTAAGATTTGTCATGGTAATGGTAATATTAACTGTTTACCTATAAGGAAACACTTGGCATACATTGACTCAACAGCCAGTACTGTTTTTTTTTTTTTTCTTTTAAATTATAAAATCTTTCTCCTAAAACAATTTTTCAGGAAAAAAGATTTCTCAAGTCCAGTAGCTGTTATTGCTCTTTCTAGTACAGAAAGTGGGGGGAGGGGCTTCCTTCCTAATCTTTTATTTGAAGTAGTGTGAAACAGGCTTGCAGTGTTGTGCTTGTTGTAAAAAAAGCTTACAGATAGAAAATAATTCTTTCCTGACTCAAGAAAATTAAAAATTTTAGGGGAAAGAAGTACAACAATGTGGATAAAGTTTTTGATCCTGTATTTCATCCTTTAGGACTTCATCAAACTAAGTTTATGTTTACATTAATGTGACTACATATGCACACGAACAAAGGAGAGACACTGAGAATTTTAAATTTAAAATATTTCTTTTTAATTTGTTTTGACTAAATAATCTTTTCGATTTCATTTAAATTCTTTTTCTTTCCATCAGTTTTGTTATTAAATATCCCACATTGTGATAATTAATAGAATAGCAAAAGTGATGGTAAAAAAAAAGAAAAAGAAATCCTGAAGAATATATATATATATATATATATATATATATATATATATATATATCTATGTATGTATGTATATTCTATAATCTTTCCGATTTCATTTAGATTCTTTTTCTTTTTGTTTCCATCAGTTTTGTTATTAAAAAAAAACTCTAAAAGATGAAAAACATCACCTTTACTACTTTGCCAAATTTCTTTCCCCTAAAATTGTTCTTGATACATAAAAAACTTATATATGGTTATCCTTAAATTAAGAATAAAAAGCTTCAGTTATATTCTATCTTAATAGATACATCAAACATTTTGGTTAACCACATTTTAGATTATATTTGATTATAAAATAATAATATTTTGTTTGGATAAATTTGAAACAATTAGTTGTGATAAAATTTTCCTATTTTCTCTCACAGAATTGGTTTAGTTTTTTTTAGTCAAATTGCATGTTGATATTTAATGGACTGCAGTTTTCAGTTTATTTTAGATCCAAGCCAATATTTGCTTTTAGCCTTCTTAAAAATATCATTGCATGTTCTACTTTATGGTTTATGGATGGATTTTTTTTCTTTTTTCTCTAATATGCATATTCACTGCTACCCAATTTTTCTCTTTTATTTACTTCCAGTTTCCCTCGACATGTAGAAAAGAAATACTACCCCAAATATTCCACTAACATGCATTATGAGGAGGTACTGAAAATATCTTGGCTCAATCAGCTTGTGGTAATGTGATGTTGGTAGGATAATTATTTTATTGGAACTTTTGGAATAAAATGAACTGATCCAGGTGTTTAAAATAAATAATATATTTTTTTTTATTTCTTTTCTTTAGAGTGATGACTGCTTCCTTTGGTATTTTCTGTAACAAAAAATTCATTAATATGGTGGATATTGGTAGCAGTCTGGAGAAATGTCCATTAGTAGTAGTTTAAAGTTAGACCATGATAGGGATAATAGTAATCTTAGAAATAGGTCAATGTCAATCAATTGTGTTTTTCTTGGCCCTAATCAGAGCAGAAATATCATTAGCAGATAAGCTCTTTAACTACTTTTTTTATGCGTTATGCTTTGCTGTTTTTTTTGTGGACACGTCAGTTCCATCATTCTGCTCATCTTTCTAGTTGACCCACCTCTGGTTCTAGCCCAGAGGTGTCAGCTTATATACTTTTGACCAGGCTTTGAGTTTCTGGTGGGAACTTTGGTTTCGGCAAACATCAAAAGTCACTTTGCGTCAATTTTTTTGATTGGCTGAAATTATTTTATTTTCCTTCATTTTCATTTTTTATAACAGAAATTGTGCATGAAGCTTTCCTGATTTTTGGTATTTTTCAATCACAAATAAGTAGGCTCTGTTCCTGCACTTTCAGCCTAGTTCAGTCTTTTCTTGTTCCTCTTTTTATTTGAGGGTTGTATTCTTGTTAGTTTAGAGACATACAGAATAAAATGTTCAGAGAGAGAGAGAGAGAGAAAGAAAGAAAGAAAGAAAGAGATAAACTTTTTTAAAAAAAAAGCACAAATGCCTCATTTTAATTTGAATTCTTTTTATTTTTGTTTATATATTTTAGCTTCATATTTTAATTTATTTTTTATCGGGATTCACTACAAGCTGCTGAAAATCAGTTAAAAATAAATATGTCCAATTTTGATCACACTATTATCTAAACAGAAAAATTAAGATGGTAGCAAGATCAAGCTATGATTTTTGACTTCAAAATGTTTTGAAAAGCTGTTCCTATTTATTAAAAAATAACAGTTACTTTTTGTTCACCTTATCTGATGATGTCTGTGGATTCAAAATTCTAAGGTGCATTTGATCAAGACTGAAATCACTAATTATAGGCATTGTTTTAATGGAAGGCTTTATGCTATTTCATGATCATCAGAGTAGCATATTAGACAATTTCAAACAAAGTCAATATGATTTTAGATTTATTTTATTATAATACTGCTTGGGATTTCAAAATTCGAAAGTGCTCTTCAAAAAGCAATCTTATTTTACCTTATCTAATATTCTCTCAAAACTTAGAAAATTTTCCTTCTTTCAGTTTTGCTTTAATTTTAACTAGTAGAAATATTGTTGTGTGT